>BLBF01000050.1:12621036-12640988 GCA_015471245.1 Laticauda colubrina | reverse complement strand
AAATCTATCGCTGGCTTGAGTAAAAGGTTTCAGTTAGTGTAATAAGAAAGTGTAACTTGCCTTATAGAAAAAAGTTTCAGAAATGTTTGCTCTTCATTAGTAAAGCCCCTGTCACATTGCACCAACGGATGCAAAGAGGATGTAAAACGGACAAAAAAGCTTGCTATCCGTTGGTTAACGCGATGTATCCGTTCTGTACTCACTGCCTCCATTTTGCTTCCTCTCTATCCGTCCAGCATCCGTTTATGGACGTTTCATCTGCTCAGAAAGTTTTGAGCTGCTCAAAACTTTTGCGCGGAAAATGTATCCAATTCGTCTGTTCTGCATCCGCTAGGCATCCGCTAGGCATCCGTTACGCATCCGCTTTTTTCCGCTAGGCATCTGTTCCGCATCCGCGCAACTTGCATCCGCTCGGACGCAGGGAGGAACGGATGCAGAACGGATGCCTAGCGGATGCAGCACGGAAACAAAGCATTTAAAACAGAAAAAACCTTTGCAGAGAGGACCTATCACGGATATTAAGGATGTCTAGAGGATGCCTAGAGGATGCAAAGGGACACCTAGGGGAAAACCTATACTGCCTATAAAAAGGGGGAGCAACTCAACTGGATCTCACTTTCAGAACAGCAGCCCAGAGGTGCAGACCTCTCAGCCTTCATCTGACTCTTGCTCTTCCACAGCATCCAGTCATGTCCACCGTGGATCATAACAAAGTCCTTTTGGCAGCCACCATCATTCTGCAACAGTGCGAAGCCATCTACAGGCTCTGTGAACTCTACTACGGGAAGAAAAAGAGGTGGCCAAGAAGCCTCTGGGTACGAAGATGGATCGGGAGAAGAGCAGAGTACGGACTGTACAACAAGTTGATGGTGGAGCTCAGGAACGAAGACACTCGGGCATTCCAGAACTTCATGAGGATGTCTCCAGCCATGTTTGACGAACTTGTGCAGCAGCTGACACCCAGGTTGACCAAGGCAAACACCAACTTCCGGTCCAGCCTGGAACCTGGGCTCAAGGTGGCACTCACTCTGTGCCACCTGGCCTCAGGGACCACCTATAGGAGCATGCAGTATGGCTGGAGGGTGCCACACAACACCATCAGCATTGTGGTCAGAGAAGTGGTGCAGGCCATCATCGAAGAATACAAGGAGGAGCTCCTCCAGTGCCCCTCCACTGAAGAAGGATGGAAGAAAGTTGCAGAGCAGTGGTATCATAGGTGGAACTTCCCACACACCGTTGGAGCCATCGATGGCAAGCATGTGGCCTGCAAAGCGCCAGCCAACTCAGGGTCCACTTATCACAACTACAAGGGCTTCTTCAGCATCATCCTCTTTGCCATGGTCGAAGCTGACTACAAGTTCATGTACATCGATGCTTCAGGCAACGGCTCATCTTCAGATGCCCAGGTATACAACTCCAGTGACCTCAAGGAGGGGCTGGAATGCAACCTCATTGTGGGCTTCCCAGATCCAGACCCCCTGCCCAACGACACGCAAGATGTGCCCTACTTCATCATGGGGGATGACGCCTTCTCCCTCATAACCTACCTCATGAAGCCCTACACCTCCAGATGCCTCACCCGTGAAGAGAGGATCTTCAACTACAGGCTGTCCAGGGCAAGGCAGGTGGGGGAGAACGCCTTTGGCATCCTGGCCAACAGGTTCCAGGTACTTCTCACCACCATGCAGCATCGCCCAGAGACCATGAAGAGGATCATGGAAGCTTGCTGCATCCTGCACAATCTCATGCGCACCCGCTACCCAGTCTTGCAGAACAGGCTCATGGACCTCCAACAAGACAATGGGGACATGAAGCCTGGGGAATGGAGGCAAGGGCGAAACCTGATAGACACTGAGGATGTGCAAGGCCCCAACAGAGCCTCAGGTGAAGGGAAGAAGCAGCGCAACCTCCTGAAGCACTGGTGCAACTCCCCAGCTGGAGCAGTGGAGTGGCAAGACAGGATGATAGATGATTAATGGATGCTTCCTTCAGCCTGTCTCATCACATGGATGAGATTGGGCCATGTATGTTGGGTGGGCCTACAATGAACAGGGCATTTAATAAAGAGTTGTGTTTATGTTGAAATGTGTGGATGAATGATTACATTGTTATTGATAATAAAGGGCCATAGGTGTGGCACCTGGGAGGGTGGATCATCCAGTCCCACTATGCTTGCACTGGAGGTTTATCTATCCCACTGCTATCCTAACCCATCCCACAGCTATTACCCATTCCACAGGTATCCTAACCCATCCCACTGCTATCTCAACCCATCCCACTGCTATCTCAACCCATCCCACTGCTTTCTTAACCCATCCCACAAGCATGCAAAGGCTTAAACCATTTCTAAAAGTTTCCAGCAAGACTTTATTAAAAAAAAGAAATGAAGCAAGTGTGTGAATCAAAAATAGACTTTATTAAGAACAAGTTATAAGACAAAAATGAGTCTCTGGCACTCCTCTTGGTCACTCAGTCTCAGGGGTGAAGGGTGCAGGTTCTGTGGAGGTGGCTGGTGCTGGAGTGCTTGTCATCAGCTCCTCCAGAAGCAGAAGCAGCAGAAGCTCCAGCCCCAGAAGAGCGAGCCCGTGCTGCAGAAGCCCCAGCAGAACCAGAGTGAGGGCCAGGGGGCGGCATGGTAGACCTGTCCCTCTTGCAAGGGCTGGCAGCAGATGGCTGAGGCTTGCTGTGCTTCCGCATGGTTGTGGGATTGCTGGCTGGCAGGGAGGCTGGCAGGAACCAAGGCTTGCAGGAAGGCTGGCAGGGAAGCAGGCACCAAGGCTGGCAGGAAGGCTTGTAGGCAGGCAGGCACCAAGGTTGGCAGGCAGGCACCAAGGCTGGCAGGAAGGCTGGCAGGCAGGCAGGCAGCAAGGCTGGCAGGCAGACATGAACCAAGGCTTGCAGGAAGGCAGGCAGCAAGGCTGGCAGGCAGACTGGCTGGCAGCAAGGCTGGCAGGCAGGCAGCCAGCAAGGCTGGCAGGGAGGCTGGCAGCAAGGCTTGCAGCAAGGCTTGCAGCAAGGCTTGCAGCAAGGCTTGCAGGCAGGCATGCAGGCAAGGCTGTCAATCCATCCAGCAGCAGGTCTTTCCTCTGAATGGTGACCTGCTTCAGAGCTGCTTCCCTTATATCCGCGGGGCTTACGCAATGCACCCTCTCTGCATGCGCAATTAACGCTAGGCATCCGTTAGGCTTCCGCTGTGCATCCGCTAGGCTTCCACTGTGCATCCGCTTCATCTGCTCGGTGTCCGCTGTGCATCCGCTGTATCCGTTCCGCGTCCGCTTTGCTGAGGTACCCCGGAAGCCTAGCAGATGTGCCATCCGCTCCCATCTGCTTCCATCCGCTGGGCTTCCATTCGCATCCCCTTTCCATCCGCCCTGCGTCCTACCCGCGTCCGTTCCTTTCCGTGTTATCCGCTCTGGTTATGCAAATTTTCGCCCCTTCTGAGAGCGGATAACATTTTTCTCGTCCATTGTGTCCTTTTTACTAACGTTTTGCATCCGTTGGGCAGTGTGACAGGGCCTTAAGTTACCTACATGGATATATTTTAAATCCACCCATCCCAGGCTGATCCGTTAGCCATTTCTTGGTGTCCACCAAGTTTTCCATTCTACCAACACTATTTTGAATTTTGTTTGTCTCTTCTGATTAATTTATTTTCACTCATCATTTTTTATTCTCATATTATTATCAACATTCCTGTTTTTTCTCCATCTTCCCTGATGTCAGATGCTGGAGAATATAAGTCCAAGAACACAGGACACAGCACTCTTCTCCCAAAACTCTCTTTCCTTTAATATGAAAAAAGGAATACTATTCTTTCAGGTTTAATATTTTGTCTTCAGGAGAAATTCTTTACTCTGAATTTATATTGTAGACATTCTTTGGAAAGGAAATGTAAGTTTAGACAAGTTTGTTTTTTCCTCATATGACTAACTCCCCAGAATGGCCAGTGAAAGATATTTTTTTTAAAAAAATGGTGAGAAATGGTCAGCTGATCCAGGCCAATTAACATCTTGGAAGGTAATTGAAATCTCAATTAAAGAGAAGGAAAATAAAAATATTTGATCATGTGAATTTTCCAGTGTACAGAAAAAGCTTGTATCAGCACGTTCCTGAGAAAGTTTTAAAAAATCAATATATTTTCTTCCAAAAATCCATCCATTTATCACAAAATGTATCATAGAAATTTGACCAGAATCAGATTGTTTGAGCTAAAAAAGAAACAGAAACCCAAATTATTAGCAGTTATAACTTCAAATATATAGCAACAAATCCAGAATATTTATATTGCTGGTTCTCTTCCCATCCACTTTGGAGCTTATATAAATACATCTAAGAAGAGCTGGGAACGTCCTTCTTAGATATAATATAAGAATGAAATCCAGAGATGGCATTCTGCAGGTTCTGACCAATTCTGGAGAACCAGTAGCAGAAATTTGAAGTAGTTCAGAGAATCAACAAATACCAACTCTGACTGGAGATTTTACAGTATCCTTCCTCTGCCAAGCCCACCAAGCCAAGCCCAGCCCAGCCCACAGAACCGGTAGTAAAAAAAAATTGAATCCCACCATTGATGAAATCCCACTGAGATTTGATGATCCATTAGGTACATCAGGGTTGTCAAATCCCAGCCTGTGGACCAGATTCCTCACATGCTGGCCAAGCTCATGCCTGGTTTAGTGAAGGGGGAAAAGGTCCCAATACTTCACATGATGCCACTAAAACTCCATGAATTTGACGCCCCTAGAGTACATCATTAAAAAATTGCAGATACGTAGTACTCATTGTCACTCATTCCTAGATTTGTCACTACCAGAGACAAGTAGCACAATGGTTTTATTCACTGTTACCATATCTTACATTATTTGTATATAAGTATTAAAAGTCATATTTAACTGCACACAAGCATTGGAAAAATCATTCTGAAACAACTTTGATTGGAGATTTATGTACTCTCATCCTCTGATACTCAAAGGGCAATTGCCATCTAAATGCTCCAGTAAATGAACAATTCCATCATATTATAAGTTCTCATTCAGAACCATGCTGAAGAAGAAAGGGAATTGCCTTTTATCACTCAGGATTGGGTCAAAGGATCCATAACTATTTTTATGTGGGGAAAATTCATCGAAAATTAAATTGAGATTTTTTTTTTCTTTTTGTCCTAAGGAACTTGGAGCTGTTTCATTCCTATTGCTGGGTGCTGCTGTGACAATATGATTAGATTACAAAAAACATTGTTTGCCAACAAGATTTAAATGGAAGGTCATAATCTTTACAATTGAACTGGGACACATTGTGTTATTATGTTTCCTTCTTTTCTCATCACTGGACATGTTGATTAAAGTGATGGCATTGATGATTAGCAACCAGTAGAGTTTCTTGGATCCTTTTTACAACCTGGAGTCAGGCTTCAAAGGTCCTGCTGATTGGTTCTGTGATGGGAAGCCCTGTTAGGATAATGTGCAGGGTAACCCTTATATAAAAAGGATACACACACGGAAAACAGTTTATGAGAACAGTTATGAAGAAATATACAGCCATACAGAGTTGAATAAGTTATATTAACATTTACTTGAAGAAATAGCACAGTCTAATGAACAGTCCATGTCATACACATTTTTAACAGTCCAGAAATATCCAGTTATAAAGACTTCTTACATCTAGTTATAAAATCTTCTTATCAGTTCTATGGCTTTTACAGCAGACAAATATCAAACCATAATACAACAAATAACCTTCGATATCAACAGAATATCAAAATAAACAGGGTTAGTCAGTTTCTGTCCGTAGTCAGTATCATTATCAAAAGAAATCATCAGTGAAAAAGAGAAAGAGAATTAATTCATGATCTATAGCTCCCTCTTTTGGCAAGTTGTAGCATAATTAACCAACCAGAACACAGCATAATACATTACAGTATTTTTCCTTAAAGCTACAAACATATATATTTGTAGTTTATATATTGTCAACCCAACTACGTTATTTACATATACATAACAAGCCCGACATGTTAACCTGGAAAAGATGGGGTCCACTGCTCCTGTTGTTGCTGAACCTGCTAGATGTCCATGGAACTGACATCCCATTACAGGTACAACCACCTGACAGGAACTGGTGTGGTGGTGGGGGTTGCCACTCCTCTACAGAGCGGCTCGGCACAGCTCAATGGAACAAATGGTTCTGATGAAGAACGGCTATTGGGGTTTCTTTTTTATTATTTTTAAGCCGATCAGAGCTTCGTCTTGGTTTTGCTGTGTGTTTTCACAATAGATGAATATGAGGGGGGGAGTAATTGGATATGTGGGATGGAATGTGGTGGGCATGATTCGCGTCAGCAGATTATCTGCGTTTAGCACTGTGGGTTGGAGGCGAGTGGGATTAATGGGGAGGAAGGATGTTAGTTAATAGAAAGGGGTGGGACTGGGTAATAAAAATCAATAAAAGGCAGATGCTCTCAGTGCTGGCTTAATTCGGATACACCAATTGTTGCTGGGTTGGAAGAAATGGATTATAATAAATACATTCTTTCTCAACAAACTGTGAGTAAAGTAGTTTATTGTTGAAGATTCTACAAGTTCCAATGGAAGCCAACACTGGTCCGTAAGCAATCAGTTCTGAGTAATTTTCATCCCATGCTTACTTTTTCCATTAAAGTATGGATCCATGAATTGAAAAAATGAAATCTGGTTTAGAAATGATCATAATTTACTTGTAAGGATTAAGTTTTTTGTAGATTAAGAAATTATCAATCCCTCCTCCAGCTTTCAAATCTGTGAAAAATACTCATAATCAGGGGTTGGGACTCTACTGGTTCTGTCCGGCTCTCTAGAACTGGTAGCTCTGAAGAGCAGCAGACATAGAACCAGTTCTATGTCTGCTGATGGTTTGGCCCATCCACCCGCCCGGGCTCTTACCTGACCTTTATTTCCTGCTTTTTCAACCTCAGCTGCCATGTGAGGCACAATTGCAGTTGAAAAAGCAGGAAAAAATTGCTTTTTCAAACACTACTTCTCTGCACGGAGTGCTACTCAGCTATCAAAGCAGCAAGCTGATGACGATTTACAGGTGCGCACACAGCTTACAGGAAAGCACATCGTAAATCACTGAACCTCATAAATCATTGAACCAGTAGTTAACCCTGTTGGATCCCACCCCTGCTCATAACTGAGAAATCAGAATGTAGACCATCTGGATGGAGATTGGTGATTCAAGCCTAAAATTCATGAGACATGTGGGTGTTGGTGTTAAATTTACTTTTACTTACAAATGCTTTTCATACAAAATGTTCTTCAGTCTTTGGTTAGTTATTTGTGATGAAATGTGCACTTGGAGAAAGACTGGGGCAGGAGTTCAGCAGCAGCACAGTTTGCTCGGGAGAATTCAATACATTACAGAAGGAAGCCCAATTAAGAGACCATACATTGCAAAGCAGGATGGAAAAGGAAGGAACAATGTTCAGGGTAGTCACACTGTATAATCTATCTATTAGTTTGTAAAGTTATAGTTTTAGTCTGGCAAGATTCTATTAGGTGTAAGCATTTAAATAATTGCACTAAATTGGATTTCACTGTGTTATCTTTGGGCTTGAGCTTGATATTATCAGATTCTGATGATCCAACAGAATTGAGCAAATTAGAGAACAATGTCAAACTGAACAAGTCTTGGGAACTTTGGTGTTAACCTCTGGAAAGAGTGCTTTGGTGATCACAAGAACTTTATCTGTGTGAGTTGACTCACTCCTCCCATCAGGAAGGGGCTTAGCTGGGGATTGCTCCTTAATTACTGGAAGAAATGAGAACAAGTATCATCAGTTGATACTAGCTTTAAAATGTTTCAGCATAGTCTATAGAGCCTTTGCAGAAAATATCTTTGAGAAAAATATCAAAGATATTGAAAAGGCTACCATTGATTACATCATACTTGAACTTATTTTGATTATCAGGGTAACTACCATAATCAATTGAATGAGACAGTAAATGACCAGGAATAACACAATTCAGATATGTTTCTGGAGGTTGGTGTGCTTGGAGAAAGCATTGAGCTAAGTTTCTGGCTTAAAACTGAAATTTGATTCAGTTGCATGGGAGCATCTGTCTATGTGTGCCATGTTTTGTTTCATCATTGCCATGCTAAAATTGTAGACTAGCAAAAGGCATGTCAAATGTTGAAATGAACCCCCATCTAGAACTTTGGGACAGTATGAGAAATTGGTGGGATTGTGAGTACTTAGACATAACCTTCATGGAGAAAATGTGTTAGTATTTGTGCAGTTTCTATTATAATCCAGTCATGAAGACCCCTGAGCAATTTCCACAATTAATAAAGCAATCAGGTTAGCAAGGTAATGAAGCATAAAAAGTTTGGCCAAAATAACACTTATTCTATCAGTTTCCAAAATAGCAATAGCACGTAGAATTATATATAGCTTCACAGTGCTTTATGGGCCTCTCTAAGCAGTTTTGCAGTGTCAGCATATTGCCCCCAAGAATCTGGGTCCTCAATTTTCCAACTTTGAAAGGGTGGAAGGCTGAATCAACCTTGAGGTGAGATTTGAACTGCCAAATTGCAGCCAGCCGGCAGTCAGCCGAAGTAGCCCGCAGTACTGCATTCTAACCACTGTCCCACTGTGGCTCTGATATAATGATATAATAGCAGTTCTGACTCAGAATTTAAAGGCCAGACATCACATTACATGCATTTCACAGACAAAGCTCAGCAGAAGAGAAATGCATGGTTGTGGCTGAATATCTTGAATAGTAGTCAGATTGACCCCATGTTGTATACCCTGGGTCATCAGGATAATGCTGAAAAATAAAAATAGATTCAAATTGGATTTGACCATTAAATTATTTTCTGGCCACATATTGTTTTGTGTTAAGATGTGGGTTCAAGATTATGATATAGCACTTAGGGAGAAATATGCAACCCAAAAGACCTGCAGTGGAAGCCAAGATAGAGAAGATCTCCACAGCCACCATATATTTCCCTTTTGTGCTGAGATAGGCTGGGGTGAAGGACACCCAAATGCTGCAAAACACAAGCATGCTGAAAGTGATTAGTTTGGCTTCATTGAAAGTATCTGGTAATTTCCTTGCAAAGAAAGCCACAATAAAACTAATGGTGGCCAGCAATCCCAAGTAGCTCAGGACAATATAGAACATGATATCTGAACCTTCATTACACTGCACAATAATCTCATCAACCTGTGAATGTTTGTCTAATTCAGGGAAGGGAGGAGATATGACCAACCACACCACACAGATAACAATTTGAATGAAGGAGCCAAGGATAATGGCTGATCTCTCCAGACCTTTTCCTAGCCATTTCCTCATTGTGTTCCCTGGCTTGGTGGCCAGAAATGCTAGAACAACCATGACTGTTTTGGCCAAGATACAAGAAACTGAGATGGAGAAAATGGTACTAAAGATTGTTTGCCTGAGAAGGCAAGTCACTTTCCCAGGCCAACCAATGAACAAAAAGGAGCAGAGAAAGCAAAGGAGAAGAGAAGAAAGAAGGGCACATGTGATGTCTCTATTATTAGCTTTGACAATGGGGGTGTTCCAGTGAAGAAAGAAAGTCAATGCCACCAAAATAAGGGTTGTAGAAAACAAAATAATTAAGGAGGTCAGAATGATTCCTAAGGGTTCATTAAATGATAAGTAGCTGAACATTTTGGGAAGGCACTGGTCTCTTGCTGCATTTGAATATTGATCTTCTGGGCATCTCTCACACTGATCTGCATCTGAAACACAAAAAGAATGTCTTGTCATTTCCAAACATAAGGAAAATTTTTACTTGAAGACAAAAGAGTCATCAAACTATATGTACCTATAACAACTCCCAAAACCATAAAAAACAAATTACCCAAAACAATAAGAAAGCTTCAATCCAAAAAGAAATTACTTTGGTGGAAAAACAAATCTGGTTACCTTGCCAACTTCAAACGCTGATACAAAAATTTATGCCACCAGATAAAGACTGAATGACCATAAAGACCAATTATTACATTAAAAAAGAGAGAAACCTTCTATGCACCAATTCCATCTGCACTTGCTACAATTTTGTAAACAACAAGCTAAAAAGACTCAAGGTCCATCCCACCCCTGAAAGGACCTAATGGTAAAAACTGCAATGATGACACCATTAAAGCCAACATCTTTAACACATTCTTTGGCTCAGTATTTGTAAATAGCAATGGATCATGTCCAGTGTTTCCTAGTTGAACCACAGACAACTACAATGGTATAATACATACCAATTTTACAGAAGACAATGTTGAAAAAGTATTACACAATCTAAAACCATCTCTATCTATTGGACTGGATGGAATATGTGCCTACTTCTTTAAAAAGGTATCCACTGCTGTAGCCGAACCTCTAACCATAATCTTTGAAAAATCTTTCAGGACCAGCCCCTTGCCAAACCTATGGTCACAAGCCATAGTCATCCCCATCTTCAAAAAGGGAGGCCCCAGCCCAGTTGAAAATTACAGACCAATCTCTTTATGCTGCATCACCTGTCAAGTCATGGAATCAATTGTTAACCAATCCATTATTCTTCACTTGGAGACAAACAACCTACTTTCTAATAAACAATTTGATTTCAGAAAATAAGTATCCTGTAGTCTGCAACTGTTACACTGCAAAAACATATGGACTACACAACTCAATCAGGGCAAAGCAATAGACGCAATTTACATAGATTTCTGTAAAGCCTTTGATTCAGTGGTACACGAAAAAATACTCCTAAAGAGCTAAAATCTTATGGTATCTTTGGACACCTGCATAACTGGACAGAAGCATTCCTGTCAAATAGACAACAAATGGTCAAAATTGGAAGCGTCCTTTCAAATTCTGTACCTGTTAACAGTGGTGTCCCCCAAGGTAGTGTTCTAGGACCAACTCTCTTCATACTCTACATAAATGAACTCTGTGATCATATTAAGAGCAATTGTGTTCTCTTCGCTGTAAAGCTATTCAGCACCATAGACAATACTGCTACCCTTTAAAAAGACCTCAACTATGTATCAGAATGGTCAAACAAATGGCAACTTCAAATCTCAACAAATAAATGCTCTGTCTTACATATTGGCAAAAAAATCAGAAAATAAAATACAAACTGAATAGTCAAGACCTTATTAATGATCCAAGGACTTCCTGATGATCTGTCAAGGACCCTGGAGTACTCATCTGTTATGATCTTTGTGCTAGAGCCCACTGTAACTACATAGCCAAAAAGGCATTCAGAGTTGTTGACCTCATCCTACATAGCTTTTTCTCAGGTAATATCACACTACTAACTAGAGCATACAAAACTTTTGCTAAACCAATACTTGAATACAGCTCATCAGTCTGGTTGTTATGAAAATCAATGCACAAGGTTGTTAAACAAATCTGGTTACCCCCTTTGGTTTTGCTTATCAAAAGCCAGCAAAGAAGGTCTCAAATAGTGATTACACAACCCAAGAAATCTGCAATCACTGTAAAGACATGTTTTTGCCATCAAAAACATATTTTGATCAGATGAACTTGGGTATAGTGGAATATGAGACCCAGTCATAAGTCCATTTTTTCAGTAGTGTTTTTTTTTTAACTGTGAATGATTGCTAAACAAATTGTTGTTAAGTCAAAGATTGTTAGGGATAACATTGTTTACCCTAACTGGTTTAGGTGAAATAATAACTATGATTCATAGTTGTGTATGTTAAAGTGTCTGCAGCTTTAACTGTGGGATAGTAATTAAGGGAGTGGCTATGAAAACACTTTAAAAGAAGCAACACTACAGCTTGCTCTCTCTCTGGCTTTGATGATCCCTGATTACTGTTTGGAATCAAGACTGCATTGCTCGAACGGGAGAGACAACAAAGGACTGATTTGTAAGTGAACTGACATAGGATATTCTGCATGGACTTTGCTAACTGAATATCCCTGAATGGACTGACTACTTGATACATGACTATTGGACTGTTATTTGACTATGCTATGAACTTATAATGGAATAAACTATATTCTTGATAGCACAAGCGTATCTGTTATTTTTACTGTATGTTAATAAACATACAAGCTTAGCTCACTCATTTATCTGTGTGCCTATCTGACTAATGCTGCACATTCTGTTTAGCTTGTCTCCCTAACCCTGGTTGGGGAACCCAGGCTTGACACTGGTTATGGGCCCAGAGGCTGCAAAGTCAGTTTAACTAGGATAAAACAGATTTATGTAAAAAGTGAGAGTTTGTGTTGTTATACATTACAGTAAACAGAGAGCTGTGTTTTATTAATTATATTTTTATATCCATATAAGAAAACATGGCACAAGTCAATCTACAAAGTTTGTCCCTTATATCCAAGCTGGATGAAACAAACTATGTATCATGGTCTACAAAATGTAGTCTACTTCTACGAAGAGAAGGTCTGTGGAACATAATTGAAAATCCACCAAACGTAGAAGAATGGGATCCAGAGGATGAGGAAGACAGACTAAAGATAGAAGAATTTATGCATAAAAATCAACAAGCCATTTGCATAATTGGGTTAACCTTAACTGATCAACAGCTTATTTATATCCACGGAGAGAAAACGGCTTTTGGGTGTTGGCAGAAGCTGAAGAGGATTTATGTTCGAGATAATGTTGATGCTCACATAAATCTAACACGGAAGCTTTTCAGGACGCATCTCCAAACAAATGGTGATATGCTGAGTCATTTAAAAACTATGCAAAGCATTTTTAAAGAACTGCACGAGAAAGAACTTATTTTCTCTGAACTACACCAAGTCTACATAATTCTACCTTCCCTTGATGAAAGTTATGATAACTACGTAACTTCACTTGAAATTTTGCCAAAGGAAAGTTTAACTTTAACTGATATAACTGGCAGATTGATCGAAGAGGCCAGAAGAAGGCTTGAAAGAGATGAATTAAGGAGGGAGCAACCTCAAAAAGAAGATAATGAATCTCCTACTGCATACGCAATTAAAAAGTGTTTTAATTGTGGAGGAAGAGGACATTTGGCAAGATTTTGTAAAAAGGCAAAGCACCAGAACGCTGGCCAGAATACTAAAAATCATCAAAAAATAAATAAAAATTTAGAGTTAGCCATGTATACTAACGGAGCTGTAAAAAATAATTTATGGGTGGTTGACAGTGGAGCATCCCATTGTATAACAAATGATAACAAAAATTTTATTAAAATGTCCCAGAGTAAACAGCAGATATCGTTAGCCAATGGCTGGAAACTGAAAGCTAAAGGTGAAGGTATAGCATATTGTTCTTTTATAAAAGAGAATGTAAAAATGTTATATGTACCACAACTTAAGTTTAATTTAATTTCAGTTAGAATTTTGGTTAAACTAGGATATGTAGTTACATTTAGGGGAGATAACTGCATAATTGAAAAAGAAGATAAGAGAATTACTGCATCTTTAAGAGGTGGATTATATGTGTTAAATGATGATGGTTTAAAGGTGGCTAACACAATTTATGAAAATAAGAAACCTCATGACGAATGTATTCACTTGTTACATCGAAGGCTAGGGCATTTAAATTTTAAAATGCTTAAGAAAACTGTTGAATTATCTAAGGGAATAAGTTTGAAATCTTGTAATAAGTATTTGCAATGTAATGCCTGTAATCAAAGTAAGAGCAGGGTTATACCGGCTAATAGAGTTGATGGATTTACTACTAAAGAGCCTTTAGAAGTAGTATTTGCTGATTTAATAGGTCCGAAAAAACCAAGTGTAGGAGGAGCTCGCAACATACTAAGTATGATGGACCACTATTCTAGATATGGGTTTTGCTATTTAATGAAGAGCAAAACTGAAACATATCAAAATCTCTTTAATTGGATTAAATTTGCAGAAAGAAAAACTAAAAAGAAATAGTAACTCTCATAACAGATAATGGTACAGAATTTACAAATAATAAATTCCAGAACAGACTAAGAATATTAGGTATTCAACATAAAATGTCTGCACCTTTGCATCCAGGAGAAAAATCCATTGGGTGCAAATGGATATTTAAAGTAAAAACTGGAAATGATGGGACTGTTACCCATTAAGCTAGGTTAGTAGCTCAAGGATTTAATCAAACTGCATCTGATTATGATGAAGTTTTTGCACCAAGCCTTAAAGCAACATCTTTAAGAGCAGCATTAGTGTGGGCAGCTAAGAAAAACTATGTCATTAACCATTTAGATGTAGAAACTGCTTATCTACATGCACCATTGCAGCACACTATATATTTAAGAAAACCAATTGGTATAAAAGACAATAAAGTAAATAGTAATGATTGTTGGAAACTCAAAAAGAGTCTTTACGGGTTGAAACAATCTTGGTTTGAGTGGAACCAATATATTGTGAAAGAATTAAACAATATAGGTTTTAAATCTGGTTTAGCAGATCCGTGTGTGTTTAAAAGAGAAAATAATGGAACGGTGTCATTATTGTTATTATTTACAGATGATATTGCTTTGATAACTAAGACTAATAATGAAGCTAATGAGATTATATCATTATTAGCCAAAAAGATAAAAATAAAGCATTTAGGTGAAATTAAAAGGTATCTAGGATTGACAATTAATAAAACAAATAATGGTTTTAAAATATCTCAAGAAGATAAAATTTGCCAATTAATTAAAACGTTTAAAATGGAACTTTGTAAACTGGCAAAGACTCCAATGAGTCAGGAAGTTTGCCAAACTAATGATCAAAGTCCCAAATTTGATAAGTCCATATATCAATCTTTGATTGGTAGCTTATCATATATAAGCAATTGGTCAAGGCCAGATATAGCTTATAGTGTAAATCAGCTGGCACGTTTTAATTCAGATCCAAAACAATGTCATTGGCAATCATTAAAGAGAATTTTAAGATATCTTAAAGGAACAATGAACCATGCATTGTATATAGAACCAAAGGGTGATTTGAGTCTTAGTGCCTATGCAGATGCAAGTTTTGCAACTGATACAAACACTAGAAAATCAACATCTGGGATGGCTATATTATTTGGTAAGACACTAATAGGGTGGAGGTCAATCAGACAACAGCATATTAGCTTATCCACGATGGAAGCTGAATTTTCATGTCTGTCATTATTATGCACTGACTTGATTTTCTACAAACAGTTATTATTAGACATGGGTATAACTGTAAAAGATTCCATTATTGTGTACGAGGATAACCAAGCAGCTATAAAGTTAGCTACTAGTATTGCTGTAAAAACTAGATCAAAACATACTGATTTAAGATATTTAAATGCTAGAGAATCAGTAAAGAATGGACTAATTAAATTGGAATACTGCATGACAGAAGAAAACATTGCAGACCAATTTACAAAAGCTCAAGGAGCAATTAAGTTGAAAGAGAGTTGTAACAAATATAATTTAAAGATGTAAATGATTCATAGTTATTATTTAACCTAAAAGGGGGGAATGTTAGGGATAACATTGTTTACCCTACCTGGTTTAGGTGAAATAATAACTATGATTCATAGTTGTGTCTGCAGCTTTAACTGTGGGATAGTAATTAAGGGAGTGGTTATGAAAACACTTTAAAAGAAGCAAGACTACAGCTTGCTCTCTCTCTGGCTTTGATGATCCCTGATTACTGCTTGGAATCAAGACTGCATTGCTCGAACGGGAGAGACAACAAAGGACTGATTTGTAAGTGAACTGACATAGGATATTCTGCATGGACTTTGCTAACTGAATATCCCTGAATGGACTGACTACTTGATACATGACTATTGGACTGTTATTTGACTATGCTATGAACTTATAATGGAATAAACTATATTCTTGATAGCACAAGCGTATCTGTTATTTTTACTGTATGTTAATAAACATACAAGCTTAGCTCACTCATTTATCTGTGTGCCTATCTGGCTAACGCTGCACATTCTGTTTAGCTTGTCTCCCTAACCCTGGTTGGGGAAACCAGGCTTAACAAAGATTATTTGTATAAAATAAAGCTTTCTTAACTCTAAACATTTTTTTGTCTTATCCAATGTACACATTTTACTTTCCATGATACTTGAAGGCCATTTTCTACTTTCTTTTCTCTGAAATCCACTGCATCTCTCAGCATAGTGAAGGATAATATAAAAAATGCATGCAAGTATTTAAATTATCTCCTTTTAAAAGTAAAAAAAAGCAACTTTACCATTCTTAAGGCCGTGTCACACTGCCCAACGGATGCAAAAAGGACAAAACGGAAGAGAAAAATGTTACATCTGTTGTATTCGCGCTCAAAAGGGGTGAAAATTTGCATAATTGGAGCGGACAACACCCTGTTCATTGTAGGCCAACAAAACATACATGGCCCAATTTCATCCGTGTGATGAGACAGGCTGAAGGAAGCATCCATTAAGCATCTACCATCCTGTCTTGCCACTCCATCGCTCCAGCTGGGGAGTTGCACCAGTGTTTCAGGAGGTTGCGCTGCTTCTTCGCCTCATGTGAGGCTCTGTTGTGCCCTTGCACATCCTCAGTTTCGATCAGGTTTCGCCCTTGCCTCCATTCCCCAGGCTCCATGTCCCCATTGCCTTGCTGGAGGTCCACGAGCCTGTTCTGCAAGACTGGGTAGCGGGTGCGCATGAGATTGTGCAGGATGCAGCAAGCTTCCACGATCCTCCTCATGGTCTCTGGGAGATGCTGCATGTTGGTGAGAAGTACCTGGAACCTGTTGGCCAGGATGCCAAAGGCATTCTCTACCACCTGCCTTGCCCTGGACAGTCGGTAGTTGAAGATCCTCTCTTCATGGGTGAGGCATCTGGAGGTGTAGGGCTTCATGAGATAGGTTGTGAGGGAGAAGGCGTCATCCCCCACGATGAAGTAGGGCACATCTTGTGTGTCGTTGGGAAGCGGGTCTGGATCTGGGAAGCCCACGATGAGGTTGCGTTCCAGCTCCTCCTTGAGGTGACTGTCGTTGTATACCTGGGCCGTTGCCTGAAACATCGATGTATATGAACTTGTAGTCAGCATCGACCATGGCGAAGAGGATGATGCTGAAGGAACCCTTGTAGTTCTGATAAGTGGACCCTGACTTGGCTGGCGCTTTGCAGGCCACATGCTTGCCATCGATGGCTCCAACGGTGTGTGGGAAGTTCCACCTATGATACCACTGCTCTGCAACTTTCTTCCATCCTTCTTCAGTGGAGGGGCACTGGAGGAGCTCCTCCTTGTATTCTTCGGTGATGGCCTGAACCACTTCTCTGACAACAAAGCTGATGGTGCTGGGTGGCACCCTCCAGCCATACTGCATGCTCCTGTAGGTGGTCCCTGAGGCCAGGTGGCACAGAGTGAGTGCCACCTTGAGCCCAGGTTCCAGGCTGGGTGGGAAGTTGGTGTTTGTCTTGGTCAACCTAGGTGTAAGGTGCTGCACAACTTCGTCAAACATGGCTGGAGGCATCCTCATGAAGTTCTGGAACGTCCGAGGGTCTTCGCTCCTGAGCTCCACCATCAGCTTGTCGTAAAGTACGTACTGTGCTCTTCTGGTGAACCATCTTCGGAGCCAGACTTTTTTGGGGTGCCTCCTTTTCTTCCCATAGTACTGTTCACAGAGCCTGTAGATGGTTTCGCAGTGTTGCAGAAGGATGTTGGCTGCCGAAAGGATTTTGTCGCAATCCACGGTGGACATGACTGGATGCTGTGGAAGAGGAAGAGTCAGATGAAGACTGCAGAGGTCTGCACAGCTGGGCTGCTGGTCTGAAAGTGCAAAGCAGGTGAGTTGCTCCCCCTTTTTATAGGCAGTATAGATGTCCCTTTGCATCCTCTAGGCATCCTCTGAACATCCTCTAGACATCCTTAATATCCGAGATAGATCCCCTCTGCGAATGTTTTTTCTGCTTTAAACGCTTTGTTTCCATTCTGCATCCATTCTGCATCCGTTCTGCATCCGTTCCGCATCCGTTCCACTTCCTCCCTGCATCTGGGTGGATGCGAGTTGCGCGGATGAGCAGCGGATGCCAAGCGGATATAGCAGATGCATAGCGGGTGCGTAACGGATGCGTAGCAGATGCGTAGCGGATGCAGAACGGACAAATTGGATACATTTTCCGCGCAAAATTTTAAGCAGCCTAAAACTTTTGGAGCGGATGAAACGTCCATAAACGGATGCTGGACGGATAGAGAGGAAGCAAACCGGAGGCAGTGAGTACATCGCGTTTTTGAACGGATGGCAAGCTTTTTTGTCCGTTTTACTCCCTCTTTGCATCCGTTGGTGCAGTGTGACAGGGGCTTTAGCCCTATTCCAGAGTAGCTGAGAATAAATCTATTCTTCTACATACAATAACATATTTGGAAAAAATGGAAAATGTTTAGGTTTGAAAGCTTTGAATTTCCACCTATATCATTTATTTTTAACTTGCCGGTTTGGACTGAAATTCTTCCTTCAGGACATTTTCTGCAACTGTAGCAACAGACATGTTTCCCCTCTTCAACAAACCTGCTGTAACCCCGGGGGCAGCTCTCCACACATCTGGCATGGGGAGGGACCTAGAAATAAGAGTCAGGAAGATTTATGAGTAGAATTCACCAAACATTTCTTCAAACATCTCACTTTGGGAAGGGGGAGTTAGAAAGGGGACTGGTTGTAAATTCAAGGGAGTACAAAACCTTTTGAGGGTGGGAGAAGGCGGAGCTTCGTCTTGGTGCTACAACTGAGATCTCCGGGCTCTGAGATCTCAGCTGATATTTTTGCCCCTGGTCGGTCCTAACGGACCTAAACCGTCCCGTAGAGACGGGGATTGTGAAGGGCACAGTCCCAGGATCCCAGAGATATCGCAAATCTCTGGTTTGATCCGGGAGAAGCCCTTTTGCTGGCGGTGGAAAGGCAGCCTCCAAAGCTGCTGAAGTCGGGACAGCTCCGAAAAGAAAGTGGCTGGAGCGAGCGTGTGTCGGTTGGGTGAGAAACTTCTTTTGTATTGCAAATTGGTTGAGACCTGAAAGGATATCCTGAACAAAGAAGAAACCTGTGGCTTTATTTTTGTCTGACTGGAATCTGGTTGAGCGGCGTTTTTTAAGTGATGTCAAATTGAGGCTTGGATTCTTTCCTTACTATTTTTTTTTCTGAGGACTTTAATGTGATTTTGTAGGTAACCAGATTGAATTTTTTCTTATATATATTTTTATGCTTCTTTTGATTTTTTAATTTTCTTTAGGATAGAGGGCCCCTTTGATTTTTTTTTCTTTTCCTCTGAGTTTTGTATACATTACTCTTTTTTCTGGCTGGGGGGGGGAAAGTATTAAGAGACCTTGCAACACTGCCAACTAGAGGCTTGAAAGTACTTTATTTGAATTGGGGAGAAATGTATAAACACTCCTTCTCAAGGACATTTTAATGTGATAAGATGGAGGGAGAGCACAGAAAAATATTATTACAGGTGTTTTCCTGGACTCTTATCAATATTTCAACAGTTGAGGCTTGGCTTTGAAGCTGCTGGAGAAGAGAGTCATAATAAGAGCCTTGGATAAATAAATAAAGTGCAGTGTGCAGTATATATATATATATATATATATATATATATATATATATATATATATGTTTTTTTTATGTTATCGCGGGTACTTACATGTGTGCTGTTCAGCTTCCTTCGGGTATTATCCCACGTCATTGTAGTTCTGTTAAAGTTGTAGCAACGTTTCAGCAGAATCTCATCTGCCATCATCAGGCTTCTGTATGGATGTGGGTCTTATAGCTCCTGGTTTTTAAATTTGAGGCTGGTTCATTCTGATTGGCTGGGAGCCTGGACCTATTTCATTGGACTTGGAGTTTGATTGATTGGTGTTCCTGGTTTCTTCTGTCTGTTTTGTGGCTTTGATTGGCTGGCAACAGTCTGTTCTTGTGTTGGAGGCTTTCAGTGCAGCTTGGCTGCGTGTGAAGGGACGGCTGCTCTTTATTAGCAAGCTGGGTTTCACCTGGGTGCATGGTGGGGGGGTTAGGTTGGAGCTTTCAGAGAGA
>BLBF01000050.1:12588286-12616036 GCA_015471245.1 Laticauda colubrina | reverse complement strand
CTGTTTTAAAATATTGAGTTTATTTTTAGAATGTATTACGCAGAATCCGAATGAAAATTATGTGTTATGTTAAGCTTTAAAACTAGGGGAAGGATAAGTATGACAAGGCATTATACTCCAATCAGTCATTACAGAAGAAATTTTGTGTTAATGAGAAAAAATAATAGACAGCTGAAACAGGACAGACAAAAGATATAAGTATAATGATTTAAATTGAGATGAAATAAATATAATAGAATTAAGAGAGTGAAAAGAGGGGAAAAGCTATATAGAAAATGTAAAATAGTAAATAAGAAATGGAACTGCTATATAAAAGTAAGCATGAATTTGAATTTATGTCTGTACAAAAAGATGTAACTCGGGATCAAACTGCCATCCAAAAAGATATTTTATGTTTTTTATGTTTTGTGTTTTGTTGGTATATGTTTGTTTGTTAAAAATTAATAAAAAAAAAATTTCAAAAAAAAAAAAAACCTTTTGAGGGTGAAATGTCGCAAGAATCTCTTGGCTGTGGAGAGTGCTCCATATTCCCAGCATGGTCAAAATGTATTCATCTCGAAATGACTATTTAAAAAACTGATTAATATATTGACAAATTGGCATTTCAGTGTTTCCCTATTCAGTGATAATGAATTTTTATAACAACTGCAGATAGAGACCTCATCATATTTAGATTTGAATTTAGAAACCTCAAATGCCTAAATGTTTAAATGGTGAGCATACAAAGCATGTATTCAAGGTAGAGTTATTGCTTATTCATCATAGAAAAATAAGATTCAAAATAAAAAGGAAAATTGAAAGATGGACAGAAACATTTATGCAACTCAGTAGAGGAAAAAATCTATTTCGATGTCCCACCTGTTGAAACTTGTGATTCCATACAATGGCATTTTTATTGAGAGTGAATTTTTTCCCATCAGGAGCTTTGGAGTCAATCCTTCCAACACGGACTCTCTGGAAAGATTGATTCTGAAAGACGACCAAATTGAAGATGTCATATCCTGGATCAAAATCTCCCTTCTCATCAAAAAAGATTTCATCTCTTGCACTGTTATTAAAACGGGTGTTTCTTAAAAAGTAGTGAAGCTGGGTTGAAAGGAGAGATAAAGCAAGATCAAACCAGCCCTATCTCAATCTTCCTCCAAATTTGGCAACATTCACAATTCCAATAGAGTTTCTATAGTGAAGCTTATCAAAGTTGTAAATGAAATCCATTCTGCCTAGATTCAGATATCACTTTAACCCATATACTGCAGCCCTTTTGACATTTTTTATACTTACCTGGAATATTTTAATAGACAAATTAACATTCTTTGTATCAGACAGAAGTCTCAAACCATTGCCTCCTTTTCCAACTACTGCATAAATAAACAATAGGAAGAAAGAGGGCATCCCACATGAATATAGGAAGGTATCTATTGGTATTCCTCTATGGGTAAGAAAAGGAAGCACAGGGGACTATATTTCTATAGCTCTCTTCTTCCTGAATCACGGCCTTGCTGAATTTCTTTCAACCTCAGTCTATAAGTTTTTTCAATAAATATAATTTAAATATTTGGATATATCAGAAACTTAATTTTGCCTTTCTAACCATTCTTATCCCATATGTTTGGAATGATATAATTGTATTCAGAGTGAGGAGTCCTTGAAACTCTCTGAGCTTGCTTGTTTTCTTGCAAAGCTAACTAAAGCCCTTCAAAATATCCTAAGTAAACCAAAAGACTCAGCAATCCTAGAAGAAGAAGTAGAAGTAATCTACAACATACAATGTAAGAACTTTAACAACCACTATATAAGACATACAGGCAGAAGACTGACAGAAGACTGGCAGAATGCATCCATGAACACCAACTGGCAGTCAGAAGACATGATGAAAATTATTTAATTTCACAACATATAGACAGATTTAACCATAGTTTCAACTGGGAAAATGTGAAAATCCTAGATCAGGTCAAATCCCAAAATGCCAAGGAATTTCTAGAAGCCTGGCATTCTGACAAATCAGCCATCAGTGATAAATAAACATTAACCACATCTGTAGACTATGAAAAAGGGATGGTCAACCAGCCCCAAAGAGGAAAAGACTGCAGTACCTCTCTACCAGTAATTAGCACTCAGGTAGATTAACTCCAAGGTCATTTTGTATTATTTTTAAAGCTATTATTATTGTTAGTATTTTTATTATTTTTTAATTTTATTATCTTTATTATTATTTTTACTATTATTTTGTAAGCGATTGACAAATCAAATAAATAAAAAATAAATTAAAAAATAAATTTCATGCCAGCAATCAAGGAAGTAATACCCCAATCAAAGAAAACTGCCAAAAAGCCATCAGTAAACAGCCTAACCAAAGAATCTCTAAGACCAACCTCACCCACACAGACAGGCAAGATACCAGAATATAAATTGATAGCAAACAACCATCTTTACTAGTTCTCATGGCATTACCTAGTTAGGCTAATGGAACATTTGCAAGAAAACAAACAAACTCAAAGTGCATCAAGGACCCTTGTTTCATCCCTGAGCTACAAATATTCTACTTTATTTATATCCTGAGTGTTATAGTAAAATGAGATTCCCCCAACTGGGAGAGGAATTCTTGTAATGAAAGCCCAATCCAGTTAAGATTATCACCTGGTGATTTCAGAACCACATAGATTTCTTTTCAACAGGGAAGAAATGGCTTCTTACTTCTTTATCTCAGGATTTATTTTTTAAATTCTTGGTCTTATGAAGAGAATGTGGTCTTGGACTATGTTCTGTCTTCGATTTATATTCTAGGTTGAAACCTGATTGATTTCTGGATCAAGATAAAACTGACCAGGTGCTTATTTAGCTAAGAATAAGTAATTTAAAAGTGAGGGATTTTCACTCTTAGAAAATGAATTTAAAATTAAATTGCATATCACCTTCATTAATCAATCACTGCAGATTCCTATCATAACTACTAAAACACATGTTGAAACAGAATATTGTACACTGTGGATCTTCAAAATCTGTAAAGGCATCTGAATTTTCAATATTTTTGCAAAAATGTGATATAAAACACGAACTGTTCTCTATACAAGTTCCAAATTTCGATAAGTTCCAAAAAACGAACCAAATGAAACAAAAATGTTAAATTGTTATACATGTTCTTTAATTTAGTGAAAAGAATGATCCAAACCTAATATTTGTGCATGTAAAAACAACACATGAACCTCTAGATCAGGACTGTCAAATTCATGTCATCACATGATGTGTTGGGACTTTTTTCCCTTTCACTAAATGCAGGGCTGGGCATGGGCTGTACATGAGGCATCTGGCCCATGGGCTGGGAATTTGACAGCCCTGCTCTAGATTATCTGTTCATTTGATAGGAAAGTGCTTTTATTAAAGGGATAAGAATCAGTTGTGAGTATGAGTAGATCCTGCTTAATGGAAAGAACTGAATTCTGGATATTCACGAGCGAAGTCTGATCTTTACAACCAGATATAGGGAAGTGTCTCATTGATCAAACAATGTGGTGAAATTGACTGCTGAAGGAGAGGACTCCCAATTTGAGGAGGAAATGACTCAGGCCCTTAGGCCCATATCTTCCATTTTCCAAGGGAAAGCAGACAGTCTAGCAAGATTCTTGTAATATGGGTGATCAACAATAAATATTGACTTTGGTTAGTTTGCAAGTGGTTCTGTTGGATCATGCCTAACAAACAAAGGACATTTCTAAAGCACAGTAGTCAGTGAAATCAATGTTCTAAGAAAAACCAACTTTAGGAGCTGGTTTGAATTGGAAGACAACTCTCTGACTCTGTGAAATGACTGAGTTCCATTAGTAACAGAATTGAAGACAAATAATTCTTAACAGTTAATTAGCTTTTTCAGAGAAACTTGGTTTCTCCTTATCTAGTTTTAGGACTTCTGTGAATCATATTTGAGATCATATTTTTGTAGACATATTAAAAATTTGTAAGGTTCACAAACATTTAAGAATTTAAACTAAAATATCTTTTACACATAAGAATAATTTCTAAATAATAATTCTATTATGACTAAAATATATTCATAGATATGTTTATGTAAATAATCCCAAAGTGAGAATAGCTGGGTAGCAGAGGAATATGAATTGTTTATTGGAAAGAGGTTGGGAGAGCTCCCATATTGAAAATTGTAGATGTAAACTACAATTTTAGTTTTATCACTCAAATTTTTTAGAGGAAGTGGATGTGAGTGTTTGCACAGCTATCCAGGGATAAAAATAATGAAGATTCACAAAATGATATATCATAAATCACAAATCTCCAAAAAAAAAGAGCTCTTTCTGGACCGGGGCCTGATGGATTACATCCCAGAATTTTAAAGGAGCTGGCAGAGATCATTTCAGAACCACTGCACCATATGTTTCAAAAATCCTGGCGCACCAGGGAACTACCAGAGGACTGGAAAAGAGCTGATGTGGTTCCCATCTTCAAAAAAGGAAAAAAAAAAAAAAACAGACCCAGGAAACTATAGACCAATCAGCCTAACATCAATACCCAGGAAGATACTAGAAATGATAATAAAAAAAAAAGATCTGCCAACATCTAGAAACAAGTAAAGTAATAACTAGCAGTCAGCATAGGTTTATTAAGAACAGATCATGCCAAACCAATCTGATTTATTCTTCAACACAGTGACTAAATTAGCAGACCAGCAAAATACTGTGGACATAATATATTTAGATTTCAGCAAAGCATTCGACAAAGTAGACTACAACCTACTTCTTAGTAAACTAGAAAAAAGTGGAATAGGTAGCACCACCAGTAGATGGACTCGCAACTGGCTGGCAAACCGTACTTAATGAGTAGTCCTTAATGGGTCTAAGTTTATATGGAGGGAAGTAAGCAGTGGGGTGTGACAAGGTTCCATCTTCGGCCCAATACTCTTCAATATCTTCATTAATGACTTAGATGGGGGAATAGAAGGGGAACTTACCAAATTTGCAGATCATACTAAGCTGGCAGGAATAGCTAACACCCAAGAAGATAGGCTCAAGATCCAGGTGGATCTCGACAGATTAGAACACTGGGTCATATCTAACAAAATGAAATTCAATGGAGAGAAAAGTAAAGTCCTATACTTAGGCAAGAAAAACCAAAAGTACACATATAGACTGGGTGAAACCAGCCTCAATAGCAGTAGCTGTGAGAGGGATCTTGGAGTCTTAGTGGACAAATATGCTAAATATGAGCCAGCAGTGTGCAGCCGCCGCCAAAAAAGCTAATGCAGTCCTAAGTTGTATTAACAGAGGGATATATCAAGATCAAGGGAAGTACCAATACCACTCTATAAAGCCTTAATAAGACCACACCAAAATTGCTGTATCCAGTTTTGTTCACCACATCATAAAAAGGATATTGAGACTCTAGAAAAAGTACAGAGAAGAGCAACTAGGATGATTTGGGGACTGGAGGCTAAAACATATGATGAATGGTTGCAGGGCATGGCTAGTCTAGTAAAGAGAAGGACCAGGGGAGACATGATAGAGGTCTTCCAATATTTGAGGGGCTGCCACAGGGAGGAAGGGGTCAAGCTATTTTCTAAAGCGCCTGTAGGCCAGACATGGAATAATGGATGGAAACTGAACAAGGAGAGATTTAACTTGGAAATAAGGAGAAACTTTCTGACAGTGCGAACAATTATTAATGGAATAGCTTGCCCTCATTAACATTAATTAATGGAACAGCTTATTAACTCATTAACATTAATTAATGGAACAGCTTGCCCTCGGAAATTGTGGAAGCACCATCACTTGAGACTTTCAAGAAGAGATTGGGCTGCCATTTGTCAGAAATGGTGCAGGGTCTCCTGCTTGGGCAGGGTATTGGACTAGATGACCTACAAGGTCCCTTCCAACTCTGATTATCTGGTTTAAATTGGGGGACAACTCTTTGACATGACTGAGAAGCATGACTAACTGAATTGCCAATACATAATAACTCACAGTTTCATTTATTACTGCAGATGAACAAATCGGGAACTTTTATATTTCTCATTCCTTTCCTATTCACTTCCTTATATAAATATATCTGAGAAGAGTGATGACATACTTCCCATGGCTGAAAATTTGAAAATTTTGCTAGTTTATTCCTATTCCTCAGGGAATTTGTTTTTTCTCTGCTTGAATGCATAGTTTGCAGAGCATGTGCTACAGAACTAACTCCATTGTAGATATTGTAGCTCTCTCCAGACATAGTCATTTCAAACACAGAGTCAGGGGCTCTCGCTAGTTCTTCCTTCCCAGTGCAGTGTTTTGCTTTTTTGGGATATGGAGGGAATGAACAGGAAAATACAGACTCCCAGAACCAATCAATGTAAAATGAGGAGTGTAAATAAGAGCTTATATTCCCAAGAAATTCCTGGAAACGTGGCACTGTGTTTGTGTGGAGTGAGAAGTATAAAGAACCATTGAAAGTTTGGGTTGGAAAACTCCTGATTGCGATTGTCATAACAGTGAAGTCCCACTGAGAGGTCACAATCCACACTCTGTGATATACTGAGTTTTTATTGGACTTTTCAGATAAATACAGAGCACATTGTAAAGCCTCCATAGATTGGACAGTCCCAGAGGCAAGGAACACACTGATTTTCTTCACTAAGATAGTGTCTTTTATATAAGATATATGTGCAGAAAGGACATGCATATTTAAGGCTCGATCTCTCAAAAGTCGGATTGACTGCATCCAAGCAATGCAAATATCATTCTGGAAGAGCTTTGGCTGGATATTTTGAAGAAAGATTTCCCCACTCTCATCATCTGATGCTATGAGGCCAATCCAGTTCCATCCAAAATGTTTCAGTAAATGAATTATGCCCTCATATTGTACATTTTCATTGGGAACCATACTGAAGAAGAAAGGGAACTGCCTTTTATCACTTAGGATTGGGTCAAATGATCCATAACTGATCTGTTTGAGAAAAAGATGCATAGAAAATTAAATGAAGAATCCTTTTGTCATCCCAAAGAATATAAACATAAGAGCTGAATCAAGATTTTCATTGGCATTAAAATGGAACATTGAAATATTGAATGACTACTTTAAAACAAACATGTATATTTATGCTAGGATTACATAAATTTGATTAATGTAACAAATATTATTATTATTGCTACTTGTATCAAAATGAATTATACCCAAAGGCCACACTGTTTATGTATTGATATTGATGAATATTTAGAGCTAAAATCCAATACAACTTTAAAAAAAATTCCAGATATCTTCTTTGAATACTTTTGCTAAAGAAACTGATCTGTGAAAAATGGCCATACCCACGGAAAGTTATAGTTGTTCAGTTTAATTACAGAACCTTCAAAGTTACCATGAAAATTGACATGGAAGAAGGAAATCATAAGTTTCACAATAGTGGATTTGGAAAGCTAAAAATTGGGAAACGTGGAAGACTTCATTGCCCATCTTTTCTCATCACTGGACACCTTAATTGATCCTGAGCATCGGTCTTTTGCTAAAGAAGCTGTGAAAAATGCTCATACCTGTGGAACCTTATAGGTATTCAAAATGTGGGCCATCTGGATAGAGTTTGGGGTGGGAAGGTCACCAATGATGGGTAAAAAGTCTGTTTTGCTCCTTTGAACACAATTGAAGTTGATAGCACTCCCTCTATTCTGAAAAAGAAGATCTAAGACATGCTTACTGGCCTCCCTGACATTGAAACTGTTCTCATAGATATCCAGGACTAGTGTGGTGTTAAGGAACTGCTTGATGTGATTGTTGATCTCATAAATGGTAAAATACATAGAAAGAGCATGCTGGAAGATTTTGGGAATCAGGCTGAAAAAAAAGTGCACAAGGACACGTAATTATAACAAGAACTGCATCTAGTTGTAAACCATATAGGCAATTTCAGCAATTTGCCTTGAGAAGAATAATTCTAGATTTCAGTAAAAGTGC
This sequence comes from Laticauda colubrina, assembly GCA_015471245.1. NCBI lineage: Eukaryota > Metazoa > Chordata > Lepidosauria > Squamata > Elapidae > Laticauda > Laticauda colubrina. The sequence goes on along the minus strand of BLBF01000050.1, from coordinate 12,608,104 downwards.
TTTTTTATCTGAATATTTTTGGAAGTCCTTCCTGACAGACACAGTGATGCTCCACTTGTTCTAAATATAATCACCTGACAAAGATTATATTTGTCTTATTAACCAATACAAATGAACTGATACAAACTCAAGGTAAACCACTCCAAACTTGATTGCAGAAAATACAACTTCAGCAACAGTTCAATGCCTGGAATGCCCTATCTGGCTCTGTTGTTACAAGCCCTCACAGCTTCAACCTCAAACTATCTATTGTGGACCTCACCCCATTTTATGTTCATATGTTCATATTATTATCTTGTTCAGGTTTGACAAACAAATACATAAAGACTAGGAACACCAACCTATTAACTTAATCAGTCAACCGTGGCTGAATATACTGTATGTTAATCTTGGGAAGTACTGTAAATTATGTGATCATCAGATATGTAAGATAAACTTTTAGTTCACATTTTGCTGACATTTTCAAATTCCTTGCTTCAATCACTGTTGTGGAAAGGTTTTCTTTAGACTACTGTTTGAATGTTACCACCTAACTTGTTTCTTCAACAACTGCTGCAAAGAGTTATATGCAACCACATGTTGCATTTAACCAGATGTTAAAATTTAATATGAAAATAAATCTTCACACTGTTCTTTCAAATCTACTAATATTGACCCATTTTTTTTCATCCACAAGCATCAGGAAATAAACAATTTGGTGAGGATGCTGAAAACTGCCCTTTCCCTCCTTAAAGGAACCTCTTGGAACTGTAGTCCCTTTGAAATTCTTCTCTTATAGGATTTCTAGAGATAATTATACTTTCATTTTGTGAAAATCAGATAAATGCTTTGAAAGTCCCCTGTATTAGCCATCGTGGTAACTTGCTACTTAATTGCTTGAAACTCATCAGATTTGTACTCACTGCATTTTGATGGAAAACTTTTGTCTCAGTATTCATTGTTTGTTTGGTACTCATGCACAAGCTAGAAGTTATGGGTATTGAGCTGCCTTGTGACTCATTACATTATTCCTTATGGGAAAAATTCAGTACTCATTGTTTTTAGTACTCATTGCACCCCCTGGAATGAATTAATGATGAGCACCTAGGTACCATTGAATATGGAAAAAGGTTAGTAGCTTAATTACCCCATTTTGCATGAATTCTATGGAACTTCCATTCTTTAGGTAAAGAGAAGAAGAGTCTTGGAGTTGTCCCCCCCCCCCCAAAAAAAATCAGTTTTCTGGAGGTTTATGTTAAAATGCCTTTTCAAATTTGAAAAAGGAAGAAGGCACTTAACAGATAATCAGAGTTGGAAGGGACTTTGTAGGTCATCTAGTCCAACCCCCTGCCCAAGCGGGAGACCCTGCACCATTTCTGACAAATGGCAGCCCAATCTCTTCTTGAAAGTCTCAAGTGATGGTGCTTCCACAATTTCCGAGGGCAAGCTGTTCCATTAATTAATGTTAATGAGTTAATAAGCTGTTCCATTAATTAATGTTAATGAGGGCAAGCTATTCCATTAATAATTGTTCTCACTGTCAGAAAATTTCCCCTTATTTCCAGGTTAAATCTCTCCTTGTTCAGTTTCCATCCATTATTCCATGTCTGGCCTACAGGCGCTTTAGAAAATAGCTTGACCCCTTCCTCCCTGTGGCATCCCCTCAAATATTGGAAGACCTCTATCATGTCTCCCCTGGTCCTTCTCTTTACTAGACAAGCCATGCCCTGCAACCATTCATCATATGTTTTAGCCTCCAGGGAGGCTAGGGAATCATCCTGGTTGCTCTTCTCTGTACTTTTTCTAGAGTCTCAACATCCTTTTTCTGATGTGGTGAACAAAACTGGATGCAGTACTTTAGGTGTGGTCTTATTAAGGCTTTATAGAGTGGTATTGGTACTTCCCTTGATCTTGATTATATCCCTCTGTTAATACAACTTAGGACTGCATTAGCTTTTTTGGCGGCGGCTGCACATTGCTGGTTCATATTTAGCATGTTTGTCCACTAAGACTCCAAGATCCCTCTCACAGTTACTTACTTTCCAGATGTAGAAACTTCTGGCTGTTGTTTGAAAGTCTGTATCCGTTCATGAATATTTATAAAGGAAAAAAGTCCCCCAAGTATCATTTCAGATTTGGAGTTGTGAAATTTCCCAAGAATGTTGGAGGGCTGGATACAAATGGATTTCAAACTCTCATGGACACTCTCAGGAAGGAAGAAGAAGAGCAGAATAATTTTAAAAGAGAGGAATATTGGACCACCATCCCATCTTTTCAAGTACATGCTCAACAAAATACAATTATCTTCTTTGCAAGGAACTGTTGTCTTGATTAGACTAAATTGAAAAGCTATAATTTTTTTTTTACAGCAAAAATAAAAAACTGGATGGTAAAATTTCTCAATAAGAACTCTATCTGATTCTGCTAACCACTGAGATCTCAGTGCCACAAGGCAAAGGCACCACCTTGGCACTCTTTCAAAGCGTGGCACATCAGACCTTTTCTTTTCATCCATCAGTTCTTGTGCAGTTTTGATATACTTCCAAACAAACAGAACTGGAACACACACAGTCTGATAATTAGAAGGTGAATAATAACCTTCTCTAAGTTCTCTATTCCCTAGTAAAGGGTAAATGAGTCCCTGCAGATTTTAGTCTACTGTGTTGACTGTAGGGAGTAGTGCTCATCTCAATTTCAAAGTCATAATGTCACAGAGCTCTGTTAATCTTATTCCCTAGTGATTTAGAGAAATTTTGCTTGTGTGTCTATGAAGATTCTCAGTCATCCAGGTCATGGATATCCCAGAAGTGCTTTTTCAAGAGGCAACTGAACTTTCTTGTTTTTCTTTGAAGATGTTTCACTTCTTATCCAAGAAGCTTCTTAAGCTCTGATTGGATGGTGGGGAATGAAAGGATTTATACCCCTGGCAGACAGCTAGTCATTTGCATTCTTTTAGGAAGTACTTGGGGCCACTTGGAGGTTTATCTGTGGCCTCAGAGTCACCTGAGTACTGCAAATGGGTGTGGAGCCTTCTTGGCAGCAGGATGTTTTCTGCCTTTTGTCTCTCTACTGTTGAAGATAGGCACAAGCTGTTGGCGATGAGCCTATATTGTCTGCATTTCAAATTGGTGCAAGTATTTCAAATGAAGGCAAATGACCAGCTGTCTGCAAAGGATATAAAACGTACCATCCTGTGAGAGCTGAAGAAGCTTCTTGGATGAGAAGTGAAAAATCTTCAAAGAAAAATCAGAAAGTCCAGTTACCTCTTGAAAAAAGCTCCCTTGGGCTTTGCTTGTGTGAATCTGTACATGGATAGTTTAAAGATTTCCTTTAGTATCCTATAGTAAATGTAATTTCCTTTTTCTTGCCTTGAAATCCAACTTATTCTCATTTAGCAGCAATAGTCATTTCTTGATTTTTACCTGGTTTTCTAATCGACCAAGAGCTATCTGAATGTTACTCCTCACTTTTGACTTGTTTCATTTTACTGTTCATATTTTTTTTGTTATTCTCATATTCCAGTACTCCTGTTTTTTCTCCATGATCACTGATGTCAGATGCTGGGCAGTATCAGACCAAGGAGCGGGGGACACAAAACTCTTTCATCAAAATTCTCTTTCCTTTGATCTGAAAACAGCTACAATATTATTTCAAGTGTAATATTTAGTTTCCAAGGAACACACTTTAATCTAAATTTATATTGCAGACATTCTTAGGAGAAAAAGGTAGGAGATATTTGGCATTTTTTTTCTAGACACACAATATAAATGTGCCTAACAACCCAAAAGAGACTCTAAAAGGTATTTAAAAAATGGTGAGAGTTCACTTGCCCAGGCTAATGAAGGTACAGAAAGATCACAAAAATATAGATTAAATATCCAGCAAAATCACAGGGATCCAGCAAAATATCCAGAACATTATTACTGTCCTTAACTTTTGAACATTCAAGTTGTGAAAGAACACTCTGTAGAAGTACTGACTGTGGAAAGTGACCATGCTGAAGATGTCATATCTTGAGTTAAAATTAATAAACACGTCATTTCCCATACTATTATTAAAATGGGGATTTCTTAGAAAGTAATAAATCTGAATTTAAGAAATGGGGAAAATAAGATCAGATAAGAATTATCCTAATTTTCCCTCAGTTTTACCTATGTTCAGAATCCCAACAGAGTTTCTGCAGTGAAGCTTATCAGAGTTATAACTGAAGTTCATTGCATTGATTCAGACATATCTCCAAACCTCAGTTCATTTCCAATTACAATAAAATAAAATCCAACCATTTATTTATCTTTATCTGAAATTTTTAATGGAGAAATTGTCTTTCTTCATATAAAATAGTGTTCTTTCATGATCAGTCCATTTTCCAACTGTTCTGAAAAAAGTCGGAGGAAATGAACCATGTTATATAAAAATGGAGGGTATATATTACACATAAAAACTCCCTTTTTATGATCCTGAAATCCTTTAATTCAGAGTAGAGTTGGGGGCAGTTGGAGCATTTACTGGCTGGATGTCCTTCCTTCTCCCATATGGAATTCTCAGCAAAAAAAAAATTTCTTTGCACCCTAGGAGAGAAACATCTAGGAGAGTTCAAAAGGATTGAACCCTCAACTTTCCAAGTGGGGAGGTGAACACATTTATGTAAGGATCAAAATGATCCCACAAATAAGTTATTTCCCTATGCCCACAAAATGAGGAAATTATAGATTAACAAGTAAAACAGAGTGGGACTAAAATCTGAGAAGAGGGGCAAGAGCCATATTTAACGGACTCCAGAATAACTGGAACTCTAAGTTTGAGGGAAATCATACAACTCAATTCATCGGAATACTATTTTTTTGCACTCAGTATTACATTCAAATAATGGGGGATATAGCCAGATATTGATAGATCCTCCAGAACTTATGTTTCTTGAAACAAAACAATACCAAGGGAAGGGATGGATACCATAAATGCAGCATCTAATACCTTTGCTTTGTAACTTGTGACATTCCAAGAGAGGCAAGAAATTCACCCTTATGAAGGCTAGAAGCAATGAGGGTGCTATCCAAAGGTACTATCAGTGAATTAACTGGACATAAACATGCATCGACATAAGAATGTGTGTATTAAAATGTGCGCTACACTTTCTAATATCAGGCAGAAGGTCAAAGTCAACGTTTCTTCTTGTGTTGCCTGTTGTAACACTATCTGGTATTGAGTAGTTTCCAGTTGAATGGTTTCAGAACACTTTGCAGTAATAGCTATATTTTAATTTTGGAGAGAAAGACTAGGAGTGTTCAATCAGAGCAGTGGTGGGATTCAATTTTTTTTAATACTGGTTCTATAGTTGTGGTTAGGTGGGTGTATCCAGATAGTCATATGACTGGATGGGTGTGGATATGTGGTGGTTTTTTTTCTTTTTGCAGCCCCCCCCCCATGCCCCATTTTTTGCCGAGTGAGCCTCAGGGAAGCCTCCTGGTGAGTAAGGTAAGTACACAGTGAGGTTTCATCTGAAAATAACATATCTTTATTTAGTGTGATTGGCTGACTACAAAGTTCTTATTTTTTCAAGATCAGGTGTGGGGGAGAGGAATGCTTGTTCAGGTCTGGTAAAGCTTAGGAACAGTTAGGTATATAAGTGAGACTAAGCTGAATGAAAAATAAACTTCTACTTTGCCAAAGATCCAGGGGGAGAGGGTGAATTTGAAATGATGTTAAATATAATCTCATCCTAAAAAGTGTTAATGTGAAAATAAAATACAACAAAATCTGTTTTGGTTTTAAATAATTGGAAGCTCTTCAACAGGTAAATCTCTGAAGAAGTTGTTCTAGGGAGTTTACAATTACTTTCCTAGAATGCCGGTGTCCAATATTGAAGGTATTCAAGAAGATACAAAGAATAATACATTGTATTTGAACTGAATACTTTAACTTGCAGGGAATTTCCTCTTTTGTACCTAAAGAGGTTTCATTATGTACAAAGTCGCCATTCTTTGTTTTGTCATAGAGTAAGGATTAATTAATGAAACCCTTTGACTGTTGCACAATTTTATCATTTTATTTACTTTAATAAGATGGGGGGAAAATCTAATCCAGTCTTCTAGATTTCTTTCCTGACTGATAGTGAAAAATCTAACCATTGTTGTTTTTTGGGGTGTGTTTGAAAGCCCCATTCAGGTGCTACAATGGATAAAATTTGTGAGAAATGGATAAGATTTGTTTAGTTACAAATGCCTTTCATGTAAAATGTTCTCCCATGATTGCTAAATTATCTGTGATGGAATATTCATCTAGAGAAGGAATTGGGGGAGGTGGTAATTCCAGCAAAAATACTGCACTTTCCCAAGGAGGAGGCAGTATATTCCAGAGTGAAGCCTAAATTAAAAGACTAACACAGTCCCAAACTCTATGAGGAGGTAGGAAAAGATTCAGAGGCATCAAATCCTAGAATCCTTCAGGGTATTTTATTTATTTATTTGATTTGTTAATCACTTACAAGTTAATAGATATAAGTATATACAAAGTTATAAATACATGAAATGAGTACACATAAGAAAAGTAAAAGAAACAATAGGACAGGGACGGTAGGCACATTGGTGCACTTATGCGCGCCCCTCACAGACCTCTTAGGAAAGGGGTGAGGTCAATAGTAGATAGTCTAAGATTAAAGTTTTTGGGGTTTGGGGAAGAAACCACAGAGTCAGATAGAGTATTCCAGACACTGACCACTCTGTTGCTGAAGTCGTATTTCCTGCAATCAAGTTTGGTGCGGCTAAGCTTGAGTTTGTATCTATTGTGTGCTCTTGTGTTGTTATGGTTTAAACTGAAGTATTCATTGACAGGTAAGTCATTGCAATGTATGATTTTATATACTATACTTAGATCAGACCGAAGACAGCGAACTTCAAGGTTTTCTAGGTCTATTTGAAGTCTGGTGGCATAAGGTATTCTACAATGAGTAGAGGAGTGAAGAACTCTTCTTGTGAAATATTTCTGGACTTTCTCAACTATGTTAATATCAGATATGTAATGTGGGTTCCAGACTGATGAGCTGTATTTGAGTATTGGTCTAGCAAATGTTTTGTATGCTCTAGTTAGTAAATGTGATATTACCAGAGAAAAAGCTACGTAGGATTAGATTAACAACTCTTAATGTCTTTTTGGCTATGTAGTTACAGTGGGCTCTAGCACTTAGATCATTAGAGATGAGTATTCCAAGGTCCTTTACAGAGCTTGGATCATCAACAAGATCTTGACTATTCAGCTTGTATTTTATTTTCTGATTTTTTTTGCCAATATGTAAGACAGAGCATTTATTTGTTGAGATTTGAAGTTGCCATTTTTTTGACCATTCTGATATATAGTCAAGATCTTTTTGAAGGGAAGCAGCATTGTCTGTAGTACATCATCAGCGAAAAGAACGCAGTTGCTCTTAATATGATCACAGAGGTCATTTATGTAGAGTATGAAGAGAGTTGGTCCTAGAACATTGCCTTGGGGAACATCACTGTTGACAAGTACAGAATTTGATAGGACACTCCCAATCTTTACCATTTGTTGTCTGTTTGACAACAATGCTTCTATCCAGTTATGCAGATAGGAATGCTTCTATCCAGTTATGCAGTTGTCCAGAGATACCATAAGATTTTAGTTATAGGAGTACTTTGTCGTCAAAGGCTTTACAGAAGTCTGTGTAGATTGCGTCTATTATTTTGATCTGATTGAGTTGTGTAGTCTGTTTCATCCAGAAAGAGGCACGTGAGACCGGGTTCCAAACAACAACTCTTTATTTCAAACCACTAGGTAAAGTAACGGAACATAGCACAAGCCACGGCAGCCCTTTACATAGCTGCTAGCCTGCCGGCTTGTGGCCAATGACAGTTATTTAATTCTTCCCACCATTTGGCAGCTTCCCGGATTGGTTCCTAGCAAACCAATCCATAAGTGGCCTTTCTGTCAATCAGAATGAAGTACTTGGAACCTACCAAGTTCCATACAGAACACCCCTACCCTTACCCCTTTAGTTCAGTCCAACGTGGGTGACGTAGTCGTGCAGATAGGTGGGGCTTTTCCTAGTTCTAGTTGACCTGCATGGCTCAGTCTTGTTTTGGTCTTCAAACGGTTCGGACAGGATCGCCGCTCCTCTCGACCTTCTCCATGGAACCTCCTGGAAGGGTGAGTCAGCCATGCTGCTTCCACCTGAGTCTCTCGGGCCGGTTGAGATGGTTCCGCCTCTCCCTCCTGGTTTGGCTGGGTTGGTTGAGCTGGCCTGGCTGCCACCTTCCAGGAAGGCCTCACTTCGCTCTCCTGCTCCTGGACTTCTTTCTTGTGGTTCATCTAACCATGAGTACTCTTTTTGTTTGGTTAGATTGTTGTTTTGCAAAGTTTGTTGTCTTGTTATGGGAGGTTCATCTCTCCCTTTTTTATTTATTTGTACTTCCACCCCCTCCTTGGTTGTTTTTTCATTGGAATTTATGATTTTTGGTTCTGCAGTGGTTTTTCTTTCGAGGTTGCGGGAACGAAGCTGGTCTATGTGCAGCTTCCATTCCCTCCCATCATCTAGTGTTAGTCAGTAGGACCGGGGGCCTGTGACTTGTGTGATGGTGGCTGGCAGCCATAGAGGGTCCCCGGTAAGGTTCTTGGCATAGACTAGGCTGCCGATTTCGAAGGTATGGTATTTGCTGGAGGAGTCAGGGGGTTTGTCCCATGTGTAGATGGAGTGTAACCTGTCCAGGTAGGGGCGTAGTTTCCTACCTATTAACAGTTCAGCTGGGCTTTTAGTTGTAGTGCTACTAGGGGTAATATGTTGCAAGGTTAGGAGTTGGTTGAGTTTGTCCTGCACGTCCCCCTTGTCCATTCTCTCTAGGCCCTCTTTAGTATACCTAACCATTCGTTCGGCCCTGACATTTGCAGCCAGATGGGCCAGTGCAGTTAAGGTGTGATGGACACCTTGGGCAGCCAAGTATTGTTTGAACTGCAAGGTGGTAAACTGAGGCCCATTGTCTGAAACCAGTACATCTGGTAGCCCATGCGTCGCAAACAGTTTGTTGAGTTGTTTCATGACAGCCTCAGTTGTTCTGGAAGCCATGATGATGACTTCCAACCAGTTCGAATATGCATCGACCACAATCAAAAAGGTGCTACCCTTTGTTGGCCCAGTGAAGTCAATGTGCACCCTAGACCATGGACCCTGGGGAGTTTCCCAATCCTGTATTGGTGCCTGTGGGGGGGTAGGCCTCACCTTCTGACAGGCGTGGCATGTTGCAACCCAGTGTTCAATGTCTTTGTCCAGCCCTGGCCACCAGAAATAACTCCTGGCCAGGGCTTTCATCTTAACTATGCCCGGATGACCCTCATGCAACATGCCTAGGATGGTTTCTTGTAGGCTGCTTGGGATTACCACCCTGTCACCTCATAAGATACACCCCTTTTTGATAGACAGCTCGGTCTGCCTGGTATGGAAAGGTTTAAAAGTCTCAGTTTTTTTATTTTCCTCCGGCCAGACTTTATCTACCCAGTTCAGTATTCTCGCTGTCAAAGGGTCTTTGGCTGTGGCTGTCACGATGTCGGTTGCAGTCAGCGGTAGCTCCAGGCAGGTCTCAAGTTGGAATGTGGAGGTAGTTGGAGCAGGGTTGTCTTCTGTGATGGGCAACGGGGAACGGCTCAGGGCATCGGCGTGTGAGATGACTTTGCCAGGTCTGTGGAATAGTATGTAGGAAAAAGCAGCGAGGAATTCAGACCACCTTGTCATTCTAAGAAACAGAATGTTCGGGGTTGGCTTGTTTCCCGCTAGGCTTCTAAGGAGAGGCTTGTAGTCGATTACGATAGAAAAAGGTCTTCCGTAAAGGTACTCGTGGAATCATTTGACCCCAGTGACGATTGCCAGGGCTTCGCGATCAAGTTGGCTGTAATTGCGTTCTGACTTGGAGAGTGTCTTTGAGTAAAAGGCGACCGGTGCCTCTCTGCCATCTGGAAGCTGGTGACTCAGGATGGCACCGACCCCAAAAGGTGAAGCATCACAGGTGACCGTCAGAGGCAGGGTGTTGCTAAACTGAATAAGAACGGTGTCTGACGTGAATAGGTTCTCAATGCCTTGGAAGGCTCTCTGTTCCCGGTGGTCCCATGTCCAAGCAGTTTTTTTTATCTAGCAGTCGATGTATGGGTTCTGCTATTGTCACCTTATGAGGTAGAAACACATTGTAAAAATTTATGAGGCCAAGGAACGCCTGGAGATCAGTTTTGTTTTTTGGTCTGGGAGCGTTTTTGATAGACTTCACCTTCTTTTTGGTTGGGTGAAAGCCTTGCTCATCAATTAAATAGCCCAAAAATTTGACCCAGTTAGTGGCCAGTTCACATTTTTCCTTCTTAACTTTTAGGCCTGATTTTCTAAAGCAAGTTAAGAGTTCTTTCAACCTGGTCTCTAGCTGACTGGCATTTTTTGCTGAGACTAGTACATTGTCAAAGTATGGGATGACACCTTTGATTCCGTTTAGTAGGTGTTCCATGAGGCTTTGGAAAATGCCTGGGGCAATGCTAACACTGAATTGGAAGTGGTTACATTTGATGCCCCTCTATGTGTTACCATCGTTTGTGCCTCTGCTGTTATTGGATCTATGGGTAGCTGTGCTGATAAGCTTGTGCTAGGTCGAGTTTTGCGAATATTTTTCCTCCCCCTAGCGAGTGCAATAAATGTTGCACTACTGTCACTGGGTATGTGCTTTGTTGGAGCGTGTGATTCAGGGTTGCCTTATAGTCCCCACAAATTTGCACTGACCCATCTGGCTTTACCAGTGTGACAATAGGGGTTTCCCACTTGATGTGGTCGATTGGTTCTAAAACCCCTTGCGCTATTAACTTATTCAGCTGTTCATCAATTTTTGGTTTAAGCGCAAATGGAAAGCATCTGGCCTTTAAATGAATGGGGGCTATTTTCGGGTCTAGGCCAAATGAAATTGGGGTCCCCTAGTACTTGCCTAGAGTCCTGTCGAATACATCTTGGAATTTGTGGAGTAGGTTCTCCTCCCAGTTGGTAGTAGCAATGCAGTTGATCCCGATCATCCCGATTCCCAGAGGTGCGAACCATTCGATTCCTAGCAGACTAGGGGGGTCACGGTCGATGATAGTCAGAGGCAAGACTTCGGCGTGTTGTTTAAATTCAACTAAAAAATCTCCAAGGCCAACTACTGGGATAGTTGATAGTCTTTTAGCACAAGTTTTTATTTCTTTTGTTCTTTCTGCTTGATGTTCAGAATTAGGCGCTGAATGGTATTCCAGGATACCATCGATAGGAACGACCCTGAGTCAATCTCCATCTCGCAGGGTCTCCCCTCAATGCTCACCTCTATCTGAAACTTCTTTCTGCTTTCCGCCCTGGCATTATCGATGGTGACTGTCTGATGCGTTTCTTCTCTGTCACCAGTTCTTTTATTGTGATTCCATCAGTTGCTGGCTTGTCTGTCATCGTGTCTGGGGGGGTGCTGCTGCTGCTGCTGCTGCTGCATCTTTTTGGACTATAGCTCTTTTTGTTGCGGCAGACCCTTTTGATGTGCCCCCTTTTATTACAAACCCGGCATATTGCATTGAGAAACCTACATTCAGAGCGCGGGTGATTGCCTCCACAGCCCGCACATTGAAATTCCTGCCGATTCTTCCTCTTTTTGCGCCATTTTCTATCTGAATAGAGTCTATGGACATCTTCGTCATCGTCTTCGGTGTTACTTTGGGTTTCGACGTCCTCATGGTGGGTTGTCGCTATGGGCTGTTTCTTTCCTCCCTCTGCCTTCTTCTCCCTGGTTTGAGTCGCAGGTCTGGAATTGCGTTCATTTGCCTCATGGTGGCTGCTGACTTTTTCACTGCTTCGGCAGCGGTTGCCTCAGCAATGAACTTGGTCACGGTTATGTTCGGTCTGTTGAATAATTTGCTCTGCAAGGTAGAGTCTTTCAGGCCGATGACTACGCGGTCTCTCATAGCCTAATCCATGTTTTGAAACTCACATGCTCCTCCAATGTGTCTCAAGGCTGCCACAAAGTCTGCTATGGTTTCATCCTCCTTCTGATCCCTTTTGTAAAATTCATGCCTTTTTATCAGATTGGAGACCACCGGTGCATAGTGTGTTCGGAGCATTCAATTCAGGTTGGACCAGGTCATCTGCTTGACATCTCTGGGTTCCTCCAGTGCCTTCGCCATTTTGAATATGGCCGGTCCGCAGTGTGTAAGGAAGACAGCCCTCTTCCTTTGATTTCAGATTTCTTCCATCTTGTTGCTTTCTAAGAACATAAGAAAGCGATCGATATACGATTCCCAATCCTCTACATCTGGATTGAAGGGTGCGGGTGATGCATTGTTACCATCTCTTTTCGTTCAGTTCAGATCGCTGCATGCTTCGGTCTCTGCTTCTACAACGATCCCACCTTCGTTGCCAGTGTTCCATCCAGAAAGAAGCATGTGAGACCAGGTTCCAAACAGCAACTCTTTATTTCAAACCACTAGGTAAAGAAACGGAACATAGCCTAAGCCGCGGCAGCCCTTTATATAGCGACTAGCCTGCCGGCTTGTGGCCAATGACAGTTATTTAATTCTTCCCGCCATTTGGCAGCTTCCCGGATTGGTTCCTAGCGAACCAATCCATAAGTGGCCTTTTTGGTCAATCAGAATGAAGTACTTGGAACCTACCAAGTTCCATACAGAACATAGTCCATATGTTTTTGCAGTGTAAGAGTTGCTGATTACAGGATAGTTTTTTCTGAAACCAAATTGTTTATTGGAGAGTAGGTTGTTTGGCTCTAAGTGGAGGATAATGGATTGGTTAATAATTGATTCCATGCCTTTACAGATGATGCAGCATAAGGAGATTGGTCTGTAATTTTCAACTAGGCTGGGGTTTCCCTTTTTGAAGATGGGGATGACCATGGCTTGTGACCATAGGTTAGGCAAGGAGCTGGTCCTGAAAGTTTTTTCAAAGATTATGCTTAGAGGTTCAGCTATGGCAATGGATAGCTTTTTTAAGAAGTAGGCACATATTCCCTCCAGTCCAATAGATAGAGATAGTTTTAGATTGCATTGTGCTTTTTCAACATTTTCTTCTGTAAAATCAATATGTATTACATCATTGTAGTTGTCTGTAGTTCAGCTAGGAAATACTGGACATGATCCATTGCTGTTTTCAAATGCTGAGCTAAACAATATGTTAAAGAGGTTGGCTTTAATGGTGTCATCATTGCAGTCTTTACCATTAGGTCCTATCAGGGGTGGGATGGACTTTGAGTTTTTTAGTTTATTGTTTACAAAATTGTAAAAAGCGTGGGTGGAATTGGTGCGTAGAAGGTTTTTCTCTTGTTTAATGTGATAATTAATGCATTCAGTCTTTATCTGGTGGCATAAATTTTTGTATCGGCTTTTGAAATTGGCAACATGACCAGATTTATTTTTCTGCCAGAGTGATCTCTTTTTGGATTGAAATTTCCTTATTGTTATAGGTAATCTGTTGGTTTTTTTTGTTTCTTTGTTTTGGGAGTTGTTATTGGTATATATAGTTCGATGACTCTTTTGACTTCAAGTAAAAATATGTTGCAATGGTCTTCAATGGTATTGCATCCAGTGAATAAAGATTGCCAATCAAGGGATGAGAGATCATTGTCTAAAAGATCATAGTTGCCTTTTTTGAAGTTATAATTGGGGATTACGTCATTGTGATGATTTTTGTGTGGGTGTATGCTGAGACAAAAGTTAATCATATTGTGGTCACTGTTGGAAAAGGGTTATTTAAGCCTCTGTCACACTGCACCAATGGATGCAAAGAGGATGTAAAATGGACAAAAAACCTTGCCATCCGTTGGAAAATGCGATGTACTCCCTGCCTCCATTTTGCTTCCTCTCTATCCGTCCAGCATCCATTTATTGACGTTTCATCCGCTCAGAAAGTTTTGAGCTGCTCAAAACTTTTGCGCAGAAAATGTATCCAATTCGTCCGTTCTGCATCCGCTACGCATCCGCTAGACATCCGTTCTGCATCCATTACACATCCACTATATCCGCTAGGCATCCACTGTGCATCCGCGCAACTCGCATCTGCTCGGACGAAGGGAGGAAGCGCAACGGACGCGGAACGGATGCAGAACCGATGCCTAGCGGATGCAGCATGGAAACAAAGCATGTAAAATGGAAAAAATGTCTGCAGAGGGGACCTATCTTGGATATTAAGGATGTCTACAGGATGCCTAGAGGATGCCTAGAGGATGCAAAGGGACACCTATACTGCCTTTAAAAAGGGGGAGCAACACATCTGGATCTCACTTTCAGATCAGCAGCCCTGCTGCAGACCTCTGCAGCCTTCATATTCCTCTTCCTCTTCCACAGCATCCAGTCATGTCCACCATGGATTGTAACACAGTCCTTTTGGCAGCCACCATCCTTCTGCAACAGTGCGAAGCCATCTACAGGCTCTGTGAACTCTACTACGGGAAGAAAAAGGGCCGGCCAAGGTGCACCTGGGTATGAAGATGGTTCACCAGAAGAGCAGAGGACGGACTGTACAACAAGCTGATGGTGGAGCTCAGGAACGAAGACACTCGTGCATTCCAGAACTTCATGAGGATGCCTCCAGCCATATTTGATGAAGTTGTGCAGTGGCTGACACCCAGGTTGACCAAGGCAAACACCAACTTCCGGTCCAGCCTGGAACCTGGGCTCAAGGTGGCACTCACTCTGCGCCACCTGGCCTCAGGGACCACCTACAGCAGCATGCAGTACGGCTGGAGGGTGCCACACAACACCATCAGCATTGTGGTCAGAGAAGTGGTGCAGGCCATCATCGAAGAATACAAGGAGGAGCTCCTCCAGTGTCCCTCCACTGAAGAAGGATGGAAGAAAGTTGCAGAGCAGTGGTATCATAGGTGGAACTTCCCCCACACTGTTGGAACCATAGATGGCAAGCACGTGGCCTGCAAAGCTCCAGCCAAGTCGGGGTCCACTTATTTCAATTACAAGGGCTTCTTCAGCATCATCCTCTTCACCATGGTCGATGCTGACTACAAGTTCATGTACATCGATGCTTCAGGCAACGGCTCATCTTCAGATGCCCAGGTATACAACGCCAGTCACCTCAAGGAGGAGCTGGAACGCAACCTCATCGTGGGCTTCCCAGATCCAGAACCCCTGCCCAACGACATGCAAAATGTGCCCTACTTCATCATGGGGGATGATGCCTTCTCCCTCAGAACCTACCTCATGAAGCCCAACACTTCCAGACTCCTCACCTGTGAAGAGAGGATCTTCAACTACAGGCTCTCCAGGGCAAGGCGGGTGGTAGAGAACGCCTTTGGCATGCTGGACAACAGGTTCCAGGTACTTCTCACCACCATGCAGCATCGCCCAGAGACCGTGAGGAGGATCATGGAAGCTTGCTGCATCCTGCACAGTCTCATGCGCACCCGCTACCCAGTCTTGCAGAACAGGCTCATGGACCTCCAACAAGGCAATGGGGACATGGAGCATGGGGAATGGAGGCAAGGGCAAAACCTGATCGACACTGAGGATGTGCAAGGGCCCAACAGAGCCTCACATGAGGCGAAGAAGCAGCGCAACCTCCTGAAACACTGGTGCAACTCCCCAGCTGGAGCAGTGGAGTGGCAAGACAGGATGGTAGATGCTTAGTGGATGCTTCCTTCAGCCTGTCTCATCACACGGATGAAATTGGGCCATGTATGTTTGGTTGGCCTACAATTAACAGGGTGTTTAATAAAGAGTTGTGTTTATGTTGACATGTGTGGATCAATGCTTACATTGTAATTGATAATGAAGGGCCATAGAGGTGGCACCTGGGAGGGTGGACCATACAGTCCCACTATGCTTGCACTGGAGGTTTATCTATCCCACAGCTATTACCCATCCCACAGGTATCCCTGCCCATCCCACAGCTATCTCAACCCTTCCCACAGCTATCTTAACCCATCCCACAAGCATGCAAAGGCTTAAACCATTTCTAAAAGTTTCCACCAAGACTTTATTAAAAAAAAGAAATGAAGCAAGTGTATGAATCAAAAATAGACTTTACTAACAAGAAGCTATAAAACAAAAATGAGTCTCTGGCACTCCTCTTGGTCACTCAGTCTCAGGGGTGAAGGGTCCAGGTGCTTTGGAGGTAGCTGGTGCTGGAGTGCTTGTCATCAGCTCCTCCAAAAGCAGAAGCAGCAGAAGCCCCAGCCCCAGAAGAGCGAGCCCGTGCTGCAGAAGCCCCAGCAGAACCAGAGTGAGGGCCAGGGGGCGGCATGGTAGCCCTGTCCCTCTTGCAAGGGCTGGCAGCAGATAGCTGAGGCTTGCTGTGCTTCTGCATGGTTGTGGGGTTGCTGGCTGGCAGGGAGGCTGGCAGGAGCCAAGGCTGGCACGAAGGTGGGCAGGGAGGCAGGCACCAAGGCTGGCAGGAAGGCTGGCAGGGATGTAGGCACCAAGGCTGGCAGGAAGGCTGACAGGCAAGCAGGCACCAAGGCTGGCAGGCAGGCCTGCACCAAGGCTGGCAGGAAGGCTGGCAAGCAGGAAGGCAGGCACCAAGGCTGGCAGGAAGGCTGGCAGGCAGGCAGGCACCAAGGCTGGCAGGCAGGCATGAACCAAGGCTGGCAGGCAGGCAGGCACCAAGGCTGGCAGCAAGGCTGGCAGCAAGGCTGGCAGCAAGGCTGGCAGGCAGACAGCAAGGCTTGCAGGGAGTTTGGGAGCAAGGCTTGCAGGCAGACATGCAGGCAGGACAGGCAAGGCAGTCGATGTGTCTGGAAGCAGGTCTTTCCTCTGAATGGCGACCTGCTTCCGAGCTGCTTCCGTTATATCCACGGGGCTGACGCAATGCATCCTCCCCGCATGTGCAATTAATGCTTGGCATCCGCTAGGCTTCCGCTCTGCATCTGCTTCATCCGCTGTGCATCCGTTCTGCATCCGCTGTATCCGTTCCGTGTCCACTTTGCTGAGGTCCCCCGGAAGCCTAGCGGATGTGCCATCCACTCCCATCTGCTTCCATCCACTGGGCTTCCATTCCACATCCGCTTTCCATCCGCCCTGCGTCCTCCCCGCGTTCATGTTATCTGCTCCGGTTATGCAAATTTTTGCCCTTTCTGAGAGTGGATAACAATGGATGGAACATTTTTCTCATCTGTTGTGTCTGTTTTGCATCCGTTGGGCAGTGTGACAAGGCCTTTGGTTTGCATTCTGTAAATTAAATTCAAACTATTGCAGAAGATGAGATTGAGGCAGTTGTTTAGTCTAGTGTTGTTGGTTACTAGCTGTTCCAGTCCCAGATTTGTAACAGCATTGTAGAAGGTTCTATGTATGGGTTCAGCTGTACATTCATTTAGCTTCCAGTCAATATGAGGTGGATTGAAGTCACCAAGAAAGATAAAAGCATGTGGGCAGGATGTTGCCAATGTTAGTAGCAAATTTAGCTTGTTTACATATTCGATGTCATAATCAGGTGCTCTGTAACATAGTAAGAATCGAAATGTGATATTCAAGGATAGTTCACAGATGATGGTCTCAGGAAGAGCAAACTCCTGGGTAACTTGGATGTTTTTTAGATGTAAGGACTTTTTATAGAAGATAGCAACACCAGCTCCTCTACGGATTTCACGATCTGATTGATAAACATGATAGCCTCTTACTGTGGTAATGGAGTCAGGGAGAGATGCATTGAGCCATGTTTCACAGACAAATATGATGCCAAATTTAATCATATTTAGTAAGAGGAGAAATTCAGGTATTTTATTCACAAGGCTTCTTGCATTGAGTAGCTTGCATTTAAGGCCAGCAGTAGTTTGAATTGAGGTAGTTAGGGTCATGCCTGCCTCGTTTTAGGTGATGGTGGATTGGTTGATGTAGGGTTGTGGTTGAAGGTTAAAGCTGAGTTGCAGGTTGTGTGACTTACTTTTGACACAGTAGTCAATGTACAGGTCCTTCTCTCCATTGTCTAGATGTTTTTTGAGTTCAGTGCGGAGTACACGGGAGCGGTCACGTTGCTGTATGTTAAGTCAGGGTGAAAACAGAGGTTCTTATGGTTGGTGTTGCTTTTGGCAAGTGAATTTATAGTAAAAATGAATTTACGTTTGCTTGATTCATTTTTGCAAATGACCCTGCAGAAACGTGGGGCCACAGAGCCGTCTCTGTTTTTGAGCTCTGGGCCATCGTGGGAAATGTCAAGTATTTCATCAGGGGAGATGGTTGATGCTTGATAATCACTGATGATGTTTCTGACAGTTGTGATGTCATCATTATCACTGATGTCCTCTAGACCAAATAAGATGACATTTGGACGTTTCCGTTCATGCTCATCAGCTTCTCTGATGAGGATTGGGATATCATTATTTGTCTGTCTTATGTTTTTTTGTGGATTGGGTGGTACATTGTGTTGTGGTTGTTGGGTAGAGATGTGGTTTGTAGCTATTAGATGTTCAGGTTTTTATGTTGTGTCTTTTTTTTCAAGGTTGGATAATCTTTCTTTTAAGGCGTCCAGGAATGCTACTTTGGTGTCAAGGGATGTTATTTGTGTTTCTATGGTATCAATTCTTTCAAACAGATCCAGTTTGGGTCTGCATGATTTGCAGAGATATGGATACTCATCAGATGATTCTAGGTATTGAAGCATTTGCTAGGGTAATCCCAAGCAGTCATGATGAGTGTATTTGTTAAATAGAGAACATTTGATGGAGTTTTCATTATCCTTTAGAGTTTTGTAGCATTTAAGGCATGTTCAGGAGTCTTGTGGTTCATTGGTGAGGATTACTTTCTCTTTAGGTTGTGGTTTGGCATTCGATTTTTTTTCTTGGCATGGTATGTTTGTTAAGATGGTACGTTGATTATATTAACTGATGGAACAACTTTGTGTTATCAATATAGCCAATATCACAACAATCAATCAATTACAATAATCTCTCTAGACAAATAATTTTCCTAAGCAACAATCAGCCTAATCAATTAATTACACTAATCATTAATCACACTGTTCAATTTAAATCATTAAATCACTAATTTTACTAATCAATTAAATTACATGAATCTTGACCTTTTAAACTAATCAATAATCACACTATTTGCACTAAACACTCTAATCACATTGATCAGTTAAAAAGATAAATCAATTAAACCATTAATGAAATATTTTATAGAAATTGATTTTCTTAAGGCCCTGTCACATCAGCCGACGGATGCAAAACATATGTAAAAAGGACACAGCGGACGAGAAAATGTTACATCCATTGTTATCTGCTCTCAAAAGTGCCCCAAATTTTCATAAACAGAGCGGACAACAACAGAAAGAACCGGACGGGGAGAGGATGTACCGAGGATGTTAAGCAGATGCTCCACGGAAGCTTAACAGATGGAAGTGGATGGAAGCGGATGACACGTCCGCAGGGCTTCCGGGGGAGCAAAGCGAAGCGGATGTGCAGCGGAAGGAGTGGATGCAGAGCGGATGCCTAGCGGATGACGCGGATGCATCACGGACACCTAAGCGGATACCTAGCGGATGCCTAGCAGATGCAAAGTATTCACTGCGCATGCAGGGAGGATGCATTGCATCAGCCCCATGGATATAAAAGGATGCAGCTCGCAAGCAGGTCACCATTCAGAGGAAAGACCTGCTGCCAGACACATCTCCAGCCAACAACCATGGGGAAGAAGAGGAAGCCTGTGCCATCTTCTGCCAGCCCTGGCCAGAAGGACAAGGCCACCATCCCACCCCCTGCTTCTGCTGGGGCTTCTGCTGCTGGTGCTCCTGGTGCTGGTGCTTCTGCTGGTGCTTACTGTGCTGGTGCTTCTGGTGCTGCTGGTGCTTCTGCTGGTGCTGCTGGTGCTGCTGGTGCTGCTGGTGCTGCTGGTGCT
>BLBF01000050.1:12573922-12588276 GCA_015471245.1 Laticauda colubrina | reverse complement strand
CTGCTGGTGCTGCTGGTGCTGCTGGTGCTGCTGGTGCTGCTGGTGCTGCTGGTGCTGCTGGTGCTGCTGGTGCTGCTGATGCTGCTGGTGCTGCTTTTGCTGCTGCTGCTGGTGCTGGTGGTGGTGGTGGTGGTGTGGTGGACCAGCCCTCAGAACCTCAAAGCCCTATTGATGAGGGCCCAGAAGGTCCTGCCAGAGAGAGGAAGAGGCAATCGCACGATAGGGAGAGGAGACAGTACTCCATTGAAGAGAAACATGAGGATGAGGTGCTCGAATGGCTGAGGGAGAAAGAGTACCTCTGGAGGAAGAGACACAGGCTCTATCGAGACATCAAGCGGAAGAAGGCGGCTTGGAGAGAGAAGGCGGAGAGTCTGGGCTCCACTTCGGAGGTCCTCCTCAGGTGGTGGAAGCACATGCATACCTGGTATGGGAAGCTGCACCTCAAGAAGTCTGGCCAGGCCGTGGTCAAGCTCACCGACCGGAAGACCTATGTGTTGGCCAAGTGCAACTTCTTGGAGGGTGAGGTCTGCCACTGAGGAGCAGCCCCTCTGTCAACCCTCTCTCTCAGGCAGACCACAGAGAGCCAGTCCTCTTCTGGCCAAGAGTCAGCTACTGTGTCCAGGCAGGTATCTGTGGAGCATCCCACGACGGAGACCCCCCCGACAGCTGCACTCCCCATGGAGGAGTGCGTGGAGGACCCCCTGATGCAGTTGGAGCAAGAGGAGGCCACTGCCACCAGAGACCAACCCACACCCACACCCAGCTCCACCTCCACAGAAAGCAGGCTGAAAGCCAAACTGGAGGGACAGAGCCACACTGTCCTGCTGGAGATCAGGGACACAATCAAAAGCAGCGTAGATCTCCTCTCTCAGCTGGTACACACTGACATACCATCCTCTAACAGAAAGCCCTTCCTCACCTACATCAACCAGACCCTCATGGACATGTCCGAGTCCTAGTACCAGGTGATCAAGGAGAGGATCACAGGTCTTCTGCACCACCCTCCAGGCCCAGCTGAACCTGCTCCGACCCACCAGGTCTGCTCCTCCACCCCAGGTGATGTCACAGCCCTTCCAAGGCTTTAAACAGCCCATCACCTACCAAGGCTATGGCTACCAGGAGTTCCAGCAGCACAGGCAGCCCTTCCTAGTCCAGGCACACGTTCATCGCATGCCACAGGTGCCACCAATGCCACCAATTCCACCAATGCCACTGATGCCACAGACGCCAGAGATGCCACAGATGCCACCGACGCCACAGATGCCACCGACACCTCACCTCGCTCACCTGCAGACCAGACAGCCCCACTACACTCCTCCTTCCTCCACCCCACAGCCAAGCCCGGCCTCAGAACATCTGTCATCAGTCTTGGGACTGGCACCCCATGTCATGGAGGAAGGGTCTCTCAACATCACAGGACTGAGCCAGCTCTCTGAGAGCTTCCTCCACACACCATCCCCTGTTGTCCTCTCAGGGCCAGGCACCCCAATGGTGCCTCAGACTAGCACTCCAGCCACTGCTACCTCCACAGCACCTGGACCCTTCACCCCTGAGACTATGGGCATGCCTCAGAGTGACTGAGAAGAGTGCCAGAGACTGGGTTGCTACCTGTTGACTTTATCTTTGCTTGGGACACTTTACTTGGGTCATTTTGCTTTTACAGCTTGTTGTTCAATAAAGTTTATCTTTGATTCACACACTTGCTTCATTTCTTTTTTTTAATAAAGTCTTGGTGGAAACTTTTAGAATTGGTTTAAGCCTTTGCATGCTTGTGGGATGGGTAAGGATAGCAGTGGGATGGGCAGGGATACCTGTGGAATGGGTAATAGCTGTGGGATGAGTTAGGATAGCAGTGGAATGGACAGGGATATCTGTGGAATGGGTAATAGCTGTGGGATAGATAAACCTCCAGTGCAAGCATAATGGGACAGTATGGACCACCCTCCCAGATGCCACACCTATGGCACTTTATTATCAACAACAATTTAATCATTCATCAACACATTTCAACATAAACACAACTCTTTATTAAATGCCCTGTTCATTGTAGGGCCACTCAACATACATGGCCCAATCTCATCAGTGTGATGAGACAGGCTGAAGGAAGCATCCATTAAGCATCTACCATCCTGTCTTGCCACTCCACTGCTCCAGCTAGGGAGTTGCACCAGTGTCTCAGTAGGTTGCGCTGCTTCTTCCCTTCACGTGAAGCTCTGTTGGGACCTTGCACATCCACAGTATCTATCAGGTTTCACCCTTGCCTCCATTCAGCAGGCTCCATGTCCCCATTGCCTTGTTGGTGGTCCACAAGCCTGTTCTGCAACACTGGGTAGCGGTTGCGCATGAGATTGTGCAGGATGCAGCAAGCTTCCACGTTGCTCCTCACCATCTCTGGGTCATGCTGCATGGTGATGAGAAGTACCTGGAACCTGTTGGCCAGGATGCCAAAGGCGTTCTCTACCACCCGCCTTGCCCTGGACAGCCTGTAGTTGAAGATCCTCTCTTCACAGGTGAGGAGTCTGGAAGTGTAGGGCTTCATGAGGTAGGTTCTGAGGGAGAAAGCGTCATCCCCCACGATGAAGTAGGGCACATCTTGTGTGTCGTTGGGCAGGGGTTCTTGATCTGGGAAGCCAATGATGAGGTTGTGTTCCAGCTCCTCCTTGAGGTGACTGGCGTTGTATACCTGGGCATCTGAAGCTGACCCGTTGCCTGAAGCATCGATGTACATGAACTTGTAGTCAGCATCGACCATTGTGAAGAGGATGATGCTGAAGAAGCCCTTGTAGTTGAAATAAGTGGACCCTGAGTTGGCTGGAGCTTTGCAGGCCATGTGCTTCTCATCTATGGCTCCAACGGTGTGGGGGAAGTTCCACTTCTGATACCACTGCTCTGCAACTTTCTTCCAGCCTTCTTCAGTGGTGGGGCACTGGAGGAGGTCCTCCAGGTATTCTTCAATGATGGCCTGCATCACTTCTCTGACCACAATGCTGATGGTGTTGTGTGGCACCCTCCAGGTCTACTGCATGTTCCTGTACATGGTCCTGGAGGCCAGGTGGTGCAGAGTGAGTGCCACCTTCAGACCAGGGTCCAGGCTGGGCCGGAAGTTGTTCAACCTGAGTCTCAGCCGCTCCACAACTTCGTCAAACATGGCTGGTGGCATCCTCATGAAGTTCTGGAATGCACGAGGGTCTTCATTCCTCAGCTCCACCATCAGCTTGTCATACAGTCCATACTCGCCTCTTCTCGTGATCCATCTTCGGACCCAGACACTTCTTGGACGTCTCCTTTTCCTTGTGTAGAACACGTGAAAGAGCCTGTAGAGGGCTTCGCACTGTTGTAGAATGACGGTGGCTACCAAAAGGAGTGAGCGATGATCCATGGTGGAGATGACTGGATGCTGTGGAAGAGCAAGAGCAAGATCAAGGCTGAAGAGGTCTGCACAGCAGGGCTGCTGGACTGAAAGTGAGATCCAGGTGATTTCTCCCCCTTTTTATAGATAATATCATTTTTCCACTAGGTGTCCTTCTGCATCCTCTAGACATCCTGCAGACATCCTAAATATCCAAGATACGTCCCCTATACGTACGTTTTTTCTGTTTTAATGCTTTATATCCGAGCTGTATCTGTTTTCATCCTTTCTATGTCCATGCTACTAACGCTGCGTGTCTGTTCCATGTCCGTTTCGCTTCCTCCCTGTGTCCGTTTTCCGCTGGAGCGGATGTGAGTTGCGCAGATGCGCAGCAGATGCCTAGCGGATATAGCGGACGCATAATGGATGACGACGGACGTATAACAGATGTTCCCCATATGCGTAGCGGATGTAGAACGGACATGTTGGATACTTTATCTGCTCAAAAAGTTTTGTGCAGCTCAAAACTTTTTGAGCAGATGAAATCTCAGTAGACGGATGCTGGACGGATAGAGAGTATGAAAAACCTATGCAGTGAGTACAGAACGGATGTATCGCATTAACCAATGGATGGCAGGTGTTTCTCTCTTTTTTACATCCTCTTTACATCCATTGGTGCTATGTGACATGGGCTTAATCATTGATATAGGTAATGAGGTAGAACAGTTGTAAGTTTTGAGTTAATGAATTAATCAGTGTTTGATTAAAGTAATGAGGTAGTATTGAGAGTCTGCAAGGAAAGGGTTAATTGTTTTACTAGCAGCTTTTATTTGTTGGGTGGGAGGAATTTATTGCTCTGATTGCTGCTGCTATTACTCTGTAAACAATAGGCTGTAACAGGATGTTCAAAGCACACTGGATTTTTGAAAGAGAGCAAAACTCACTGAATTGAAACACTTTAACTACAATCAATATGTCTCTGAATAAGATTGTTTTCCAAAAGTTCTTCAAGTTGAGTAGTAATAAAAATACAGGCCGGTAATTTGGGTTCACCAATCCAATCTGTCCTTTACTTTTAAAGTTACTTCTAGTTGCAATATCTTTTTTAACTAAATCTGATAGTCACTCCAGATCATTAATCACAGCCATTTTCCTCCTTTGAGTCCCACTTTCCAAGGAAAATTCCACTGCAGAAATTGGGGTGATTCTTACCAAGACTAAGCATGCTGTTACAAGATGTTTCCTTTTTCACTTCTGTCTCAGCTGCTTTCCTGGCTTTGATTTAGCCATGCTGACAGTTCTCTTTTTAGTTTGGATGGAGGGGTTTTCTTTGTGTCAGTTGAGGAGACTCTCCTCTCCTCGCGACCACCGAAACATTCCTCTGCCATCCAGGGTGACCTTCAGCTCCTAAGAGCCTCAGGGCTTTCTCCTCCCTCCTTGTTTCTTCCTGCCAGTTTCTCCAGGGAAACTGTTTGGGGAATATTAATGGAAACATGTTGTCTGGTGTGGAAGATACTTCTATCAGCTGTGTGAGGGATGTAAATGAAGATACATTGTTTGCACTCAGCTGGCTCTAAGTGATCCAGTTCAAGAGCTCCACCAGTGTGGTTAATAGGGCTCAATGGAAAGAGCTTCACTACTCTGGGGAAGGAGACGAGGGCTCCGAATTAGTTAGCAGGAGCTTTGCCAGCATTATTAGGGCTCCACGGTTTCAGAATCCAGTGTTTTGGGGCTTATTTTTTGGGCTCTGGTTTACTCACGCTTACTGGTGCAGGCAGCAACTTTAAAAGTAATTTCTGGTGAAGGTGGTGGCTTTATAGGGAGATAGTGCTCCAGGAACAAGAGTCTCACCTTCCTAATTGGGCGCTATGAAGGTTATAGCTTTAGTGTGGCAAGATTCTGTCTATTGGGTTCAGGCAAATAAAGAATTGGACTTGACTGGATTTTGTCTTCTCTTGGATGCAGCCTGACATTATTTGACGACTCAACAGAATTTATAAACCTTAACCAAAGCAACATTTTTTCTCTCAACTGCCCAAAGTGCTACAATAGGAATTGCCTCACAAATCAAGATTCTGACCTGCATCACACAGGCAAAGATGAGAAACAGGAAAAGAGTTTAATTATAGGATTATGGTTGAGCATCTTGAATAGTTAAATTGACCACATAGAAACCATGGGTAACTTGGAATATATTGAAAAATAGACAGGGATTCTAATTGGGTTTGACCATTAAATCATCTTCTGGTCAGATGTTGTTTTGTATTCAGATTAGGTTTCAAGATTATGATGTAGCACTTTGGGAGAAAGATGCAACTCAAAAGACCTACAGCAGAAGCCAAGATGGAGAAGATCTCCACAGCTGTCATGTATTTACCAGGTGCTCAGATAGACTGGAATGAAGGACACCCAAATGCTGCAAAACACAAGCATGCTGAAGGTGATCAGCTTGGCTTCATTTTCTTTCAAAGAAAGCTACAATGAAACATGGTGGCTTGAAGTCCTAGGTAGCCCAAGATAATGGAGAACATGATATGTGAACCTTTATTACATTGCACAATAATTTCATCAAACTGTGAATGCATGTCCAGTTCTGGAAAGGGAGGAGGTATGACCAACCATACCACAATATAACAACTTGAATGAAGGAGCCAAAGACAATGGCTGACCCTGCCAATTCTTTTTCCTAGCCACTTCCTCATTGTGTTTCCTGGCTTGGTGGCCAGAAAGGCTAGAACTACTGTGATAGTTTTGGCCAAGACACAGAAAGCTGTGATGGAGAAAATGGTAGTAAAATTGTTTGCCTAAAAAGGCAAGTCACTTTCCCTGGCCAACCAATGAACAAAAAGGAGCAGAGAAAGCAAAGGAGGAGAGAGGAGAGAAGGATGCATGTGATGTTCCTATTGTTGGCTTTGACAATGGGGGTATCCCAGCTCAGAAAAAAAGTCAATGCCACCAACATGAGCATTGCTGTGCAGTTTTCATGAATGATTTAAAGGCCCTGTCACACTGCCCAACAGATGCAAAATGTTAGTAAAAAGGACACAACGGACGAGAAAAATGTTCCATCCATTGTTATCCGCTCTCAAAAGGGGCAAAAATTTGCATAACCAGAGCGGATAACACGGAAAGGAACGGACGTGGGGAGGACGCAGAGCGGATGGAAAGCGGATGCGGAATGGAAGCCTAGCGGATGGAAGCGGATCGGAGTGGATGGCACATTCGCAAGGCTTCTGGGGGACCTCAGCAAAGCGGACGAAGAACGAATACAGCGGATGCAGAGCGGACACGGAACGGATGAAGCGGATGCACAGCGGATGCACAGCGGATGAAGCGGATGCACAGCAGAAGCCTAGCAGATGCACAGTGGAAGCTGAACGGATGCCGAGCATTAATTGCACATGCGGGGGGGATGCATTGCATAAGCCCCGCGGATATAAAGGGAAGCAGCTCCCAAGCAGGTCACCATTCTGAGGAAAGACCTGCTGCCAGATACATCAAGTCCTTGCCTGCCCTGCCTGCATGCCTACCTGCAAGCCTTGCTGCAAGCCTTGCTGCCAGCCTTCCTGTCAGCCTGCTTCCAAGCCTGCCTCACAGCCTACCTCCCAGCCTCCTGGCCAGCCTCCCTGCCAGCCTTGCTCTCTGCCTTGGTGCCAGCCTTGCTGCCAGCCTGCCTTCCAGCCTCCCTGCCAGCCAGTCTGCCTGCCAGCCTTGGTGCCTGCCTGCTTGCCTGCCTTCCTGCCAGGCTTCCTGCCAGGCTTCCTGTCAGCCTTCCTGCCAGCCTTGGTGTCTGCCTGCCTGCCAGCCTTCCTGCTAGCCTTCCTGCCAGCCTTGGTGCCTGCCAGCCTCCCTGCCAGCCTCCCTGCCAGCCAGCAACACCACAACCATGGGGAAGAAGCAAAAGCCTCAGCAACCTGCCTCCATCCCTGGCAAGAGGGACAGGGCCACCCTCCTGCCCCCTGTCCCTGACTATGCTTCTACAGGGGCTTCTGCTGCTTGGGCTCGCTCTTCTGGTGCTGGAGTTTCTGCTGGCGCTGCTCCTGGCGGTGGTGCTTCTGCTCGTGCTTATTCTGCTGAAGCTGCTCCTGGCGGTGGTGCTTCTGCTTGTGCTTACTCTGCTGAAGCTGCTCCTGGCAGTGGTGTGCTCATGCTTACTCTGCTGAAGCTGCTCCTGGTGGTGGTGCTTCTGCTGCTGCGTACTCTGCTGAAGCTGCTCCTCGTCCTGCTGGTCTTGCTCATCCTGCTTGTGCTCCTGGACTTGCTCGTCCTGCTCGTGCTCCTGGTCTTGCTTGTGCTGCTCATCCTGCTCGTGCTCCTGGTCCTGCTCGTGCTTCTGGTCTTGCTGGCGCTGCTGGTGCTTACTCTGCTGCTGCTGATCCTGGTCTTGCTGGTGCTGCTGGTGCTGGTGCTTCTGGTGCTGCTGCTGATGATGATTATGATCCTGCTGGTGATGATGATGATGATGATGATGATCCTGCTGGTGCTGCTGCTGCTGATGGTGGTGTGGAGGAGCAGCCCCTACTACCTGGGAGCCCCTCTGATGAGGGCTCATCTGGTCCTGCCAAAGGGAGGAAGAGGCATATGTGACAATGGGAGAGGAGGCAATACTCCATTGAGGAGGAACACAAGGATGAAGTGCTGGAGTGGCTGAGAGAGAATGACTATCTGTGGCAGAAGGGACACTGGCTGTACAGGGACACCAAAAGGAAGCAGGCTGCTTGGAGAGAGAAGGCGGAGAGTATGGGCTACACTTTGGAGGTGCTCCTAGGCTGGTAGAAGCACATGCACACCTGGTACGGGAAGCTGTACCTGAAGAAATCTGGCCAGGCCGCGGTTAAGCTGACGGACAAAGAGAACTATGTCATGGCCATGTGCAGCTTCCTGGAGGGTGAGATCCGCCACCGAGGAGCACCAGGAGCCCCTCTGTCTACCCTCTCTCTCCAGTAGCCTGCTGAGAGCCAGTCCTCTTCTGGCCGAGAGTCAGTTCCTGTCTCCAGGCAGGTTTCTGTGGAGCGTGCCACAGCGGAGAACCCGCAGACAGCTGTTGTAACCATGGTGGAGTGTGTGGAGGACTCCCTGGTGCGGTGGGAGAAAGGAGACGACGCATCCACCACAGCCCTACCCGCATCCACCCCCAGCTCCACCTCCACAGAAAGGCAGAGAGCCAGACAGCAGGAGTGGCAGAACCACACTGTCCCGCTGGAGATCAGGGACACCATCCGGACCAGCATAGATCTCCTCTCTCAGCTGGTCCCCATCGACTCCTCATCCTCCAACCACAAGCCCTTCCTCACTTATGTCAACCAGACCCTCAAGAACATGGAGGAACCCCAGTACCAGGTGTTGAAGGACCGGATCACCGAGCTGCTTCACAACCCTCCTGATCCAGAGGAACCTGCTCCCACCCAGTCCAGGTCTGCTCCTCCACCCCAGGTGATGTCCCTCCCATACCAAGCCTTCCCACAGCCCCTCACCTACCAAGGCTACGGCTACCAGGAGGTCCAGCAGTACAGGCAGCAACCCTTCCCAGCCCAGGCACAGAGTCATTGGATGACACCATTGCCACCGGTTCCACTGATGCCACCGATGACTCCCATGACAATGATGCCACCGACGACAGCAATGCCTCCCACGCCAGTCCTCACCCAGCTGCAGACCAGACAGCACCACTACACTACTCCTTCCTCCACCCTACAGCCAAGCCCGGCCTCAGTACATCTCTCATCAGTACTGGGGTTGAAACCCCATGGCATGGAGGAAGGACCTCTCAGCATTGCGGGTCTGAGCCAGCTGTCTGAGAGCTTTCTCAACAACCATCCCTTGTTGTCCTCTCGGGGCCAGGCACCCCAATGAAGATACAGACCAACACTCCAGCACCAGCCACCTCCACAGCACCTGGACCCTTCATCCCTGAGACTGGGCACACCTCCAAGTGACCAAGAGGAGTGCCAGAGACTGGCTGGCTGGCTGGCTACCTGTGGACTTTATTTGGACACTTGACTTGGGTCATTTTTCTTTTACAGCTTGTTGTTCAATAAAGTTTATCTTTGATTCACACACTTGCTTCATTTCTTTTTTTTAATAAAGTCTTGATGAAAACTTTTAGAATTGGTTTAAGCCTTTGCATGCTTGTGGGATAGGTTAAGATAGCAGTGGGGTGGGCAGGGATACCTGTGGGATGGGTAATAGCTGTGGGATGGGCAGGGATACCTGTGGGATGGGCAGGAATACCTTTGGGATGGGTAATAGCTGTGGGATAGATAACCCTCCAGTGCAAGCATAGTGGGACTGTATGGTCCATCCTCCCAGGTGCCACACCTATGGCCCTTTATTATCAATAATAATGTAATAATCATCCACACATGTCAACATAAACACAACTCTTTATTAAATGCCCTGATCATTGTAGGGCCACTCAACATACATGGCCCAATCTCATCAGTGTGATGAGACAGGCTGAAGGAAGCATACATTAAGCATCTATCATCCTGTCTTGCCACTCCACTGCTCCAGCTGGGGAGTTGCACCAGTGTTTCAGGAGGTTGCGCTGCTTCTTCCCTTCACATGAAGCTCTGTTGGGACCTTGCACATCCTCAGTGTCTATCAGGTTTCGCCCTTGCCTCCATTCCCCAGGCTTCATGTCCCCATTGCCTTGTTGGAGGTGCACGAGCCTGTTCTGCAAGACTAGGTAACGGGTGCGCATGAGATTATGCAGGATGCAGCAAGCTTCCATGATCTTCCTCACGGTCTCTGGGTGATGCTGCATGATGGTGAGAAGTACCTGGAACCTGTTGGCCAGGATGCCAAAGGCATTCTCCACCACCTGCCTTGCCCTGGACAGCCTGTAGTTGAAGATCCTCTCTTCACGGGTGAGGAGTCTGGAGGTGTAGGGCTTCATGAGGTAGGTTCTGAGGGAGAAGGCGTCATCCCCCATGATGAAGTAGGGCACATCTTGCATGTCATTGGGCAGGGGGTCTGGATCTGGGAAGCCCACGATGAGGTTGCATTCCAGCCCCTCCTTGAGGTCACTGGCATTGTATACCTGGGCATCTGAAGCTGACCCGTTGCCTGAAGCATCAACTTGTAGTCAGCATCTACCATGGCGAAGAGGACGATGCTGAAGAAGCCCTTGTAGTTGAAATAAGTGGACCCCAACTTGACTGGCACTTTGCAGGCCACGTACTTGCCATCTGTGGCTCCAACGGTGTGGGGGAAGTTCCACTTCTAATACCACTGCTCTGCAACTTTCTTCCATCCTTCTTCAGTGGAGGGGCACTGGAAGAGCTCCTCCAGGTATTCTTCTATGATGGCCTGCACCACTTCTCTGACCACAATGCTGATGGTGTTGTGTGGCACCCTCCAGCCGTACTGCATGCTCCTGTAGGTGGTCCCTGAGGCCAGGTTGCGCAGAGTGAGTGCCACCTTGAGCCTAGGTTCCAGGCTGGACCAGAAGTTGGTGTTTGCCTTGGTCAACCTAGGTGTCAGGTGCTGCACAACTTCGTCAAACATGGCTGGAGGCATCCTCATGAAGTTCTGGAATGCACGAGGGTCTTCGTTCCTCAGCTCCACCATCAGCTTGTTGTACAGTCCGTACTCTGCTCTTCTGGCAATCCATCTTCGGACCCAGACGCTTCTTGGCCGCCTCTTTTTCTTCCCGTGGTAGAGTTCACAGAGCCTGTAGATGGCTTCGCACTGTTGCAGAACGATGGTGGCTGCCAAAAGGACTTTGTTACGATCCACGGTGGACATGACTGGATGCTGTGGAAGAGCAGGAGTCAGATGAAGCCTGCAGAGGTCTGCACAGCTGGGCTGCTGGTCTGAAAGTGAGATCCAGATGAGTTGCTCCCCCTTTTTATAGGCAATATAGGTTTTCCCCAAGGTGTCCCTTTACATCCTCTAGGCATCCTGTAGACATCCTTCATATCTGAGATAGGTCCCCTCTGCGAACGTTTTTTTCTGTTTTAAATGCTTTGTTTCCATGCTGCATCCTCTAGGCATCCGTTCTGCATCCGTTCTGCATCCATTCCGCTTCCTCCCTTCATCCGTTTATACCGCTGGAGCGGATGGAGTTGCGTGGATGCAAAGCAGATGCCTAGCGGATATAGTGGATGTGTAACGGATGCAGAATGGATGCCTAGCGGATGCCTAGCGGATGCAGAATGGACGCATTGGATACATTTTCTGCTCAAAAGTTTTGAGCAGTTCAAAACTTTCTGAACGGATGAAACGTCAATAAACGGATGCTGGATGGATGGAGAGGATGAAAAACGGACGCAGTGAGTACAGAACGGATACATCATGTTAACCAACGGATGACAAGTGTTTTCCTCTATTTTACATCCTCTTTCCATCCATTGGTACAGTGTGACACGGGCTTAAACATCTGGACAAAATTATAGGGCTCCCAGATTTGGACTGCAAAAATATGAACCGCCACCATATGGCAGCCGTGAGACAATAGTCCTTTCCCTCATTTACCACCTAGTGATTGTGTGGATATTTATAGCTGGATATGATAATGTAATACTGAGACCCTGAAATGTAAATGTTGTCTGTGGGCCAGACAAATAGCAGGTAAAACTCTTTTGTTAATATGCCCTCATTAGAATGGAGGTTGCCAAACCTGTTTCTCGTAAACTATTTTTGTTAAAATTGTACAGGGGACCTGGATGAATTTTTTTCTTGATCACCCCCAAAATTTAACAATGTGGCCTGTTATAGAGATCAAATCACACAATAACAAAGTTGGAAGAGACTTTGGACATCTTCTAGTCCAACCCCTTGTTCAAGCAGGAGACCCCTATACCATTCTGGAGAAATGCCTATCCAATCTCTTCCTAAAAATCTCCAGTGTTGGAGCATCTGCAACTTCTGAAGGTAAGCAGTTCTACTGGTTGATTGTTCTTGCCTCAGGCTGTCAAAAGCTTCAATAGGAGATATCTCTGTTATTTAGCTAGTAAACATTTATTAAATCATTTTGCTAAGTGTTTAGCTAGGATTTGTAATGGTGCTCCTATGGAGCTGACTATGGGTCTGAGAGGTATGCCTTCTTTGTGTATTTTTGGGAGGCCGTATAATTTGAGGCATCTAGTCAGCTATAGTCAACCCATAGTCAGCTACATAGGAGCACCATTACAAAACCTAGCTAAATACTAAGCAAAACAACTACAGCCCCATGCTGAAACCGCAGCTTCATATGTACAAAACTCATACCACTTCTTAGAAATGATCAAAGATCTACACGTGGAACAAAAAGATCTGCTTGTAAGTTTCGACGTGGTTTCACTATTCACTCAAGTCCCGACAAAAGAAACTCCTTGAAATCATCAAAAATACATACCAACCAGCTAAAGACCTTATGGAACTAACAGAACACTGTCTAACCAACACATATTTCATATACAAAGGACAAAGATACAAGCAAATTGAAGGAGCCCCTATGGGATCACCACTGTCACCCGTCATTGCAAACCTGTTCATGGAAGAATTCGAATCCAGAGTCCTGGCTAATGCCACCCACAAACCCAAACGATGGCTAAGATACATCGATGACACATTTGTGATTTGGCCCCATGGAAAAGAAAACTTAAACAATTTCCTAACACACCTAAACAGCACACACCCCAAAATCAAGTTCACCATAGAAAAGGAAATAAACAAACAACTACCATTCCTAGATGTACTAATCTACAAAATAACAGATGGCACACTGGGACACACCATACACCAGAAGAAAACACACACCAACCGCTACCTCAACGCCCAATCCCACCACCACCCAGCACAGATAAATTCTGTGGCTAAAACACTAATTACCAGAACCAAACGCCTGGCAGACAAGACACATATAAAGACTGAACTATGCACCCTGATTGAAGTATTGACAGCCAATGGCTTCCAAAAAAACAAAATCACCAACTTGATCCACAAAAACACACCAAGACATAACAGAGACCTAGAAGACCAACAGACCTATGGAACAGCTGTCTTGCCCTACATAAGAGATACTACAGATAAAATCAGTAAGATACTACACAGGCATCACATCAAGACTTCCTTCAAAACAGACAAAAAAATAGCAGCCATCCTGAGAAACCCCAAAGACAAAATTGACCTGGAAAACCAAGGCATATACGAAGTTCCATGTACATCATGCCTGGCCACATACATTGGACAGACCAATAGAAGAATAAGTACCCACCTAGATGAACACAAAAATGCAGTAAAAAAGCTGGAACACACCTCCTCACTCGTCCAACACATGAAAACCACAGGTCACAACATCAACTTCAATGGCACTAAAACCCTCGCCACTATAGAAAACCCCAGCCACAGAATCATCAGAGAAGCCATAGAGATTGAAAAAAGACCTGAAAGCATGAATAGAAGAGATGATTCCAGCAGACTGTCAATCATTTGGAAGCCTGCACTCTCAAATAGAAAGATCTCCACACTACAAACCAGGCAAACACCTGAGCACAAACAGATTCCCTCTGATGCCTCCAAATTGAACACCCCCCCACCAGGCACCCAGGTGAAACCTGGCTTCCTCATGGATAGCAGCCATCCTTTCACACGAAGCCAAGCTGCACTGAAAGCCTCCAACACAGGAACAAAGTGTTACGAGCCAATCAAAGCCACAAAACAGGCAGAAGAAACCAGAAACACCAATCAATCAAACTCGAAGTCCAGTGAACACAGACCAAGACTCCCAGCCAATCAGAATAGGCCAGCTTCGAATTTGAAACCAAAGACTCTGAGACCCACATCCATACAGGAGCCTGATGATGGAAGATGAGATTCTGCTGAAACGTTGCTACAACTTTGAAAGTACTACAATGATGTGGGATAATACCCAAAGGAAGCTGAACAGCACACATGTAAGTACCCGCGAAAGCTTAAAAACACACACACACACACACACACACACACACACACACACACACACACACACATATATATATATATATATGTGTGTGTGTGTGTGTGTGTGTGTGTGTGTGTG
>BLBF01000050.1:12528392-12573522 GCA_015471245.1 Laticauda colubrina | reverse complement strand
TGTTTTTGCCCAGGTGTTTGCCTGGCTTGTGGCATGGAGATCTTTCTATTTGAGAGTGCAGGCTTCCAAATGATTGACAGTCTGCTGGAATCATCTCTTCTATTCATGCTGCCAGGTCTTTTTTCAATCTCTATGGCTTCTCTGATGATTCTGTGGCTGGGGTTTTCTATAGTGGCGAGGGTTTTAGTGCCATTGAAGTTGATGCTGTGACCTGTGGTTTTCATGTGTTGGACTAGTGAGGAGGTGTGTTCCAGCTTGTTAAGCCTGGGTTCCCCAACCAGGGTTAGGTAGACAAGCTAAACAGAATGTGCAGCGTTAGTCAGATAGGCACACAGATAAATGAGAGAGCTAAGCTTGTATGTTTATTAACATACAGTAAAAATAACAGATACGCTTGTGCTATCAAGAATATATTTTATTCCAGTATAAGTTTATGGCATAGTCAAATATCAGTCCAATAGTCATTTACCATGTAGTCAGTCCATTCAGGGGTATTCAGTTAGCAAAGTCCATGTAGAATATCCTATGTCAGTTCACATAAAAATCAGTCCTTTGTTGTCTCTCCCGTTCGAGCAATGCACTCTTGATTCCAAGCAGTAATCAGGGATCATCAAAGCCAGAGAGAGAGAGCAAGCTGTAGACTTGCTACTTTTATATTGTTTTCATAGCCACTCCTTTAATTGCTATTTCACAGTTAAAGCTGCATACACTAACTATGATTCATAGTTATTATTTCACCTAAACCAGTTAGGGTAAACAATGTTATCCCTAACACAGCTTTTTTACTGCATTTTTGTGTTCATCTAGGCGGGTACTTATTCTTCTATTGGTCTGTCCAATGTATGTGGCCGGGCATGATGTACAGGGAATTTCGTATATGCCTTGGTTTTCCAGGTCAATTTTGTCTTTGGGGTTCCTCAGGAT
This sequence comes from Laticauda colubrina, assembly GCA_015471245.1. Lineage (NCBI taxonomy): Eukaryota > Metazoa > Chordata > Lepidosauria > Squamata > Elapidae > Laticauda > Laticauda colubrina. The sequence goes on along the minus strand of BLBF01000050.1, from coordinate 12,572,598 downwards.
GGCTGCTATTTTTTTGTCTTGTTTTGAAGGCAGTCTTGATGTGATGCCTGTGTAGTATCTTACTGATTTTATCTGAAGTACCTCTAATGTAGGGCAGGACAGCTGTTCCATAGGTCTGTTGATCTTCTTGGTCTCTATTATGTCTCAGTTTGTTTTTGTGGATCAAGCTAGTGATTTTGTTTTTGTGGAAACCGTTGGCTGTCAGTACTTTAGTCAGGGTGCATAGTTCAGTCTTTATATGTGTCTTGTCTACCAGGTGTTTGGTTCTGGTGATTAGTGTTTTAGCCACGGAAATTATCTGTGCTGGGTGGTGGTGGGATTGGGCGTTGAGGTAGCGGTTGGTGTGTGATTTCTTCTGGTATACGGTGTGTCCTAGTGTGCCATCTGTTCTTTTGTAGATTAGTAGATCTAGGAATGGTAGTTGTTTGTTTATTTCCGTTTCCATGGTGAACTTGATTTTGGGGTGTGTGCTGTTTAGGTGTGTTAGGAAATTGTTTAGGTTTTCTTTTCCATGGGGCCACATCACAAATGTGTCATCAATGTATCTTAGCCATAGTTTGGGTTTGTGGGTGGCATTAGCCAGGGCTCTGGATTCAAATTCTTCCATGATCAGGTTTGCAATGATGGGTGACAGTGGTGATCCCATAGGGGCTCCTTCAATTTGCTTGTATCTTTCTCCTTTGTATATGAAATATGTGTTGGTTAAGCAGTGTTCTGTTAGGTTCATGAGGTGTTTAACTGGTTGGTATCTCTTTTTGATGATTTCAAGAGTTTATTTTATCAGGACTTGAGTGAATAGTGAAACCACGTCAAAACTTACAAGCAGATCTTCTTTTCCACGTGTAGATCTTTCATCATTTCCAAGAAGTTTTATGAGTTTTGTACATATGAAGCTGCAATTTCAGCATGGGGCTGTAGTTGTTTTGCTAAGTGTTTAGCTAGGTTTTGTAGTGGTGCTCCTTTGGAGCTGACTATGGGTCTGAGAGGTATGCCTTCTTTGTATATTTTTGGGAGGCCGTATTGTTTGGGGCATCTGGAAGATTTTTCTCTTGGGATGATCATCTGTTGGATTTCTTTGCTTATGTGGCTGGTTATAATTTTCTTCTTGGTTAATTTTTCTAGATATGTGGTTGGGTCTGTGTTTATAGGTTTGTATGTGAAGTCTTGGAGTAGCTCTGTCATTTTTGTTTCGTAGTCTTTTCTATCCATTACTACTGTGGCATTCCCTTTATCTGCTGGGAGTATGATTATGCTGTTATCATTTTTCAGGGTTTGTAACGCTTTGATTTCATCTTTGTGCAAGTTGCTTTCGGGTGGTTTACTTGTGCATAGGATGTTTGTAACCAGGTGTCTTATTCTGTCAGCTTCATCTGTATTTAATTTGGTTAGGCTGGATTCTACTGCACATATGATGGATTCTGTGGGGATTTTTTGAGTGCTATGTCATAATAGAATCCTTTGGTTAGGACATCTGTTTCTGTTTTGGTGGGTTCTCTGTTGGAAATGTTATATACTAATTGTTTCAGGTCTTGTTGTGAGTTGTTGGGGGGTATGTTGTCATGTTCTAATTTCATTAGACTTTCATACATTGGACAGACCAATAGAAGAATAAGTACCCGCCTGGATGAACACAAAAATGCAGTAAAAAAGCTGGAACACACCTCCTCACTAGTCCAACACATGAAAACCACAGGTCACAACATCAACTCCAATGGCACCAAAACCCTAGCCACTATAGAAAACCCCAGCCACAGAATCATCAGAGAAGCGATAGAGATTGAAAAAAGACCTGAAAGCATGAATAGAAGAGATGATTCCACCAGACTGTTAATCATTTGGAAGCCTGCACTCTCAAATAGAAAGATCTCCACACCACAAGCCAGGCAAACACCTGAGCACAAACAGATTCCCTCTGATACCTCCAACTCGAACACCCCCCCACCAGGCACCCAGGTGAAACCTGGTTTCCTAATGGATAGCAGCCATCCTTTCACTCGAAGCCAAGCTGCACTGAAAGCCTCCAGTGTAGGAGCAGAGTGTTGCCAGCCAATCAAAGCCACAAAACAGGCAGAAGAAACCAGAAACACCAATCAATCAAACTCCAAGAACAATAAACCCAGACCAAGACTCCCAACCAATCAGGATGAAGAAAAAAACCATTCTGGTACAACAGTACGCTAGTCTCAAATTTAAAACTACGGCTGTGATAGCCTGATCCACATACGAACTCAATAGAGTTGCCTGATGATGGCAGATGAGATTCTGCTGAAACATTGCTACAACTTTAAAAGCACTACAATGACGTGGGATAATACCCGAAGGAAGCTGAATAGCACACATGTAAGTACCCACGAAAACTTTAAAAAACAGATATAGATATACAGATATATGTATGCTGGTCAGCTTCCTTCGGGTATTATCCCATGTCATTGGAGTTGTGCTTTTAAAGTTGTGGCAACATTTCAGCAGAATCTCATCTGCCATCATCAGGCTTCTCTATTGAGTTTCTATGTGGGTCAGGGTATCACAGCTGTTAGTTTTAAATTTGAGGCTAGCTTATTGTTGTCCCAGGATGGTTTTTTCTACATCCTGATTGGTTGGGAGTTTGGTCTGTATTTATTGTCCTTGGAGTTTGTTTGATTGGTGTTTCTGGTTTCTTCTGCCTGTTTTGTGGCTTTGATTGGCTGGCAACACTGTGTTCCTGTGTTGGGATAATACCCAAAGGAAGCTGAACTGCATGCATGTAAGTACCCATGAAAACTTAAAAAAACAAATATATATGTTAGTTTTCAAGCCCCCACCCAATCAAGTCACACCCCCACTAGCAGTTAAAAGGAAGAAGCAGCTGCAAGCTCACATTACTCTGAGAAGCACAGAGCTGAAGAAACAAGCCTGAAGATGATGAATGAGACTTCATCGAAACATTGCCTAGATACTTCTAATTTTACGCGGGAGAAAACCCAAATAATCAAGGATCCACATACAAATACCCATGAAAACCTCAGAAAACAAATATATGTACATATATATATATGCAGTTTAACTTCCTTCGGGTATTATCCCACGTCATTGTAGTGCTTTTAAAGTTGTAGCAATGTTTCAGCAGAATCTCATCTGCCATCATCAGGCAACTCTATTGAGTTCGTATGTGGGTCAGGCTATCACAGCCATTAGTTTTAAATTTGAGGCTAGTCTACTGTTGTCCCAGGATGGTTTTTTCTACATCCTGATTGGTTGGGAATCTTGGTCTGTGTTTATTGTTCTTGGAGTTTGTTTGATTGGTGTTTCTGGTTTCTTCTGTCTGTTTTGAGGCTTTGATTGGCTGGCAACATTCTGTTCCTGTATGGGAGGCTTTCAGTGCAGCTTGGCTTCGTGTGAAAGGATGGCTGTTATCTATTAGGGAGCTAGGTTTCATCTGGGTGCCTGGCTTGGGGTGTGTTTGAGCTGGAGGTATCAGGGGGAGTCTGTTTGTGCCCAGGTGTTTGCCTGGCTTGTGGTGTGGAGATCTTTCTGTTTGAGAATGCAGGCTTCCAAATGATTGACAGTCTGGTGGAATCATCTCTTCTATTCATGCTTTCAGGTCTTTTTTCAATCTCTGTGACTTCTCTGATGATTCTGTGGCTCGGGTTTTCTATAGTGGCTAGGGTTTTGGTGCCATTGAAGTTAATGTTATGACCTGTGGCTTTCATGTGTTGGACTAGTGAGGAGGTGTGCTCCAGTTTTTTTTACTGCATTTTTGTGTTCATCCAAATGCAGTAAAAAAGCTGGAACACATCTCCTCACTAGTCCAACACATGAAAGCCACAGGTCATAACATAATAAAGAAAATGCAGGAATTTGGCAAGATTGGCCTTAAGATTAATAAAAACAAAACAAAATTGTTGACTAAAAATTTAAAAGATAACTCCCCCCCCCAAAAAAAAAGAATTAGAAGGAAAATTGGGAATGCGAAGTGTGAAAAAGGTAAAATATTTAGGCATTTGGTTTACAGCAAGTTGCTCTTCAATTAAGAAAGATAAGTATGACAAATTAATAATAGAAATCAAAAAAGAATTGGAAACATGGAGGAAATTACAGCTATCACTACTGGGGAAAATTGCGGCAATTAAAATGTCTACCCTACCAAAAATACTACATAGTTTTCAATAAGATTGGATAAAACCTTTTTTTTAGAGAATTAGATTGAATAATAAGTAAATTTGTTTGGGATGGGAAAAAAGCTAGGGTAAAAATGAAATTGTTACAGGACAAAAGAGAAAGGGGTGACTTTTGATTCCCTGACTGGGAAATGTATTATCAGCCTATGTCTATGATGTGGATTAAAGATTGGATCAACCTGGAAAATAGAAGAGTATTGTCAATAGAGCGTCACGACTTGCAGAGAGGGTGGCATAGTTTCCTATCGGATGGGAAATGTGAACAGCATGCATATTTTCAGAGAGACATGATTAGAGATTCATTAATTCAGACATTGAGCAAGATTAAAAAGAATCATTATACTAAATACGGAACTGGTTCTCAATTATGGAAGCACAAATATATCCAAATGCTGGGAAATGCTGGATCTGGGAAAAAAGAGGAATTATATAAAAAGACTTATTAGACACACAAGGAAGATTAAAAATGAGACAAGAATTTCAGCAACAAAATATAAAGATAGATTGGTGGCCATACATGCAAATTCAGGTGAGATCCAAAAAGGACAAAGAACAATTTGATTTCTGCATGGAAAAGCATCAATTAGATAAAATTCTACAAGAAATGGAAAAGAAAATGATCTCAAGAATATATAATTTTCTATTAGATTTTAAAATGGAAGAGGAGGTGGTCAGAGAGACAATGCTAGTTTGGGCAAAAAACTCTGGCCATAATATATACCTGGAAAATTGGGAGAATATGGGGATTAAATTACAAATTAATTACCTCTACAGCATACAGGGAAAATCAATACAAAATGTTCTACAGATGGCACCTTCCTCCCACTAGACTAGCAAAAATGTTTAACTCAGACCCAAATTATTGGAAATGTGGAAAAGATAATGACACTTATTTCTATACCTGGTGGACATGCCAGGAAATGAAAAAATATTGGAATACACTTAGACAATGGCTAGAAGAAATCATGAATCAGAAAATTGAATTTAATCTGGAAAGTTTTTTATTAGATATAATAACACAAAAATGCAATAAAACCAATAGATATATCATGTTACACATATTAACAGCTGCAAGTTGTGCATTTTGAATGCATTTTGTGCATTTTGAATGTACAACTCTGGAAAGAAAAAGGGGTTCCACCAGAAAGCATGGTTATTAAAAAAAAAAAGATTGTATAGAGATGGACAGGCTAACGATGAAAATAAAAGACAGAGAAGATTGAATTTACTAAAGGGCTTGGTATGCCTGGTATGAGTGGTTTAGAAATAAAAAGAAAATAAAATGGCAATTAGGAAAAGAATAAGGGAAAATGTAAATATGTAAATATACCATAGAGAAGATTGATGTGTAAGGATAAAAGATACTGATTTATAGCAAAAGTAAGATGTAATGGTAAAGGAATAAGTAAATACATATACTGAAAAATGTAAGGAAATACAAAAGATGTCTTGATGTTGATAATAATGTATAAAGTTTTATTTTATGTTTTTTAAAATTTGAAAACTTAATAAAATTTATTTTTTAAAAAAAAAAAAACCTTCTCTTTTCATCCAAGAAGCTTCTTGGATGGGAATCAAAATGTTTTCAAATTAAAAAAAAAACACCAAGAAAATCCAATTGCCTTTTGTAAAAAAACACCTTCGTGCCTATATGTGAGTTTTCAAGAACAGAATCTTTCTGGTCTCACCCCAGACATTCTTAAGCAATGAAGGGCAAATTATGTATCTCCAGATCCATCTTATCATGATTCAATATATATATATCCTGGCCACATGTGACTTGAGTTTATTAGTGGAGCTGTCTTAAATCATTTGTAGCATATCAAAACCAAATTACCCATAACAATAAGGAAACTTCAATTTAAAAAATTGCTATGACATAAAAACAAACCTAGCTACATAGTAAACTTTAAAAACCTATACCACACCTTATGCAGACAGATAAAGAACACACCAATTACCACTGCAAGCAAGAGGAAAACCTCCTATGTACAAAATCCACCTGTGCCTTCTACAATTTTGTAAACACCAAACTTAAAGATTCAAGAACCATCTTACTCCTAAAAGGATCAAATGGGAAAGACTGCAGTGATGAATCTGTTAAGGCCAACCTCTTCAACACATTCTTCAGTTCAGCCTTTGTAAACAGCAATGGCCCATGGTCCATATTTCCTAGTTCTACCACAACTAACTGTAATGATCTACTACATATTGACTTTACAGAAGATAACTTAGAAAAGTCACTACATAACCTAAAACCATCCCTATCTTTTGGCCCCAATGGATTATATGCATACTTCTTAAAAAAGCTCTTCTCTGCCATAACAGAATCCCAAACATTATATATGAGATAACATTCAGAACCAGCTCCTTGCTGAACCTATGGTCCTGAGCAACAGTCATCCCTATCTTCAAAATAATGACCCCAACCTGGTTGATAACTACAGACCAATCTCACTGTGTTGTATCATGTGCAAAGTCATGGAATCAATCATGAACCAATCAATTACCCTTCATTTGAGTTAAACAACTCTCCAAAAAACAATTTGATTTCAGGAAAAAATTGTCCTGCAATCTACAACTCCTATACTGCAAAAACATATGGACTACTCTACTCGACCAGGGTAAAGCAATAGAAATAATTTACATAGACTTCTGCAAAGCCTTTGATTTAGTGATACATGACAAACTATTGTTAACATTAAACTCTTATGGCAGTTTTTGATCCCTTCATAAGTCGATTACTACTTTCCTGTCAAACAGGCAAGAAATAGTAAAAATAGGGAGCGCTATATCAAACTTTGCTCCAGTTAACAGTGGTGTCCCCCAAGACAGTGTTCTAGGACCCACACTCTTTATATTCTATATCCGTGATGGTGAACCTGTGGCACAAGTGTTGGAAGTGTCACGCAGAGCCATCTCTGACGGTACATGAGCCATCACTCCAGAGCACTGCTGATCATCAGGTAGCTGCCATTCATGTGCGGGAAGTGGGGATTATGCAGGAGATGCATGCATGCACAGAAATGTGCTAAGTGCACAGGGGGTCACACATGCAAGTGCAGGGGGCATAGGCTACCTGTGTGAATTGCCTTATGGTTGCTTTTGGCATGCAAGGAGGAAAGGTTAGCCATTATGACTCTATAAAAATGACCTTTGCAATCACCTTATAAGCCACTGCGTCCTCTTTGCAAATGATGTAGAACTATTCAACAATGACCGACAATGCTATTGTCCTTCAAAGCGACCTTGATTATGTGTCTGAATGGTCAAACAATTGGCAACTCCAAATCTCAAGCAACAAATGCTCTGTCCTACACACTTATAAAAAAAATTCAGTACATCAAATACAAGCTAGGTGGATATGACCTTATTGATGACCCTCACTCTGTCAAGGACCTTGGAGTACTCATATCAAACCACCTAAGTACCAGAGCTCACTGTAACAGCATTGCCAAAAAGCCATTAAGAGTTGCAAACCTAATCTTACAAAGTTTCTCCTCTGGTAATGTTGAATTGCTAATTAGGGCATACAAAACCTTTGCTAGACCAACACTCAAATACAGGTCATCTGTCAGGAATCTGCACTGTATATTGGACATTAATACAATTGAGTGAGTCCAGAAATATTTCATGAGAAAAGTATTACACTCCTCTTCTTACAACAGAATACCCTATATCACCAGGCTTAAAATTTTGGGCTTAAACAACCTTGTACTGCGCTGCCTATGGTTGGATTAAGCATAGTACACAAAATTATCTGCTACAGTGTCCTACCAGTCAATGACTACGTCAGCTTCAACTGCAACAATATAACAATACAACCGCACACAACAGATACAAACTCAATGTAAACCACTCCAAACTTGATTGCAGAAAGTACGACTGAGTGGTCAGTGCCTGGAATGCACTACCTGTCTCTGTTGTTACATCCTCTAACTCCCACTCCTTTAACCTTAAACTATCCATTATTGATCTCACCCTATTCCTAAGAGGTCAATAAGGGGCATGCATAAGTGTACAATCATGCCTACCATTCCTGTCCCCATTTATTCGTAACTGCTTACTTTCATCAACACCAAATAAGAGATTTGCTCATACGGACCTGGAAGCAGATCAAAAGGAAACATTACATGGAGATACCCCGCTGGCTGTCAACTATGGACACCATGATTCATCTGAATAGATTGGATATAAAAAAAATTGAAAGCTATAATGCATTGTTGGATAATCAAGGGAAACTTAAATTGAATCAAGAATTAAGGGAACAAAGAATTATGGATTGGTGGCCATATTTACAAATTCAAAATAAGTATAAAAAGGATTTAGAAAAACTTGGATTCGATAAAAGGCAAAACCAATTAGATAAAATTTTAGTTGGGACAGAGGAAACATTTATATTGAAAATATATAAATATTTATTGGGATTTAAGAGGGAGGAGGAAATTGTGAAAACTATCATGATAGCATGAAATTTTGGACATAATATTGAGCTGCATCAATGGGAGAAATTATGGACCACAAATTACAAATTGACATCTACAGCATACAAAGAAAATTTATATAAAGTGCTTTATCGGTGGCACTTGGCCCCAACATGATTGGCAAAGATATACCCAAACACAAGGCCAAAATGTTGGAAATGTGAACAAAATGAGGGCACCTTCTATCACATGTGGTGGTTATTCTGAAACCAAGAAATACTGAATTAGAATGAAAGATTGGCTGCAAGAAATCACTAAACACCAAACTAAACTTAAACCGAAACTCTTTTTATTCGGACTAATTACAGATCAATACCCAAAAGACATAAAATATATTCTTTTACATATATTGACAGCAGCTAGAATAGCTTTTGCACAAATGAGGAAAGGACCCAACATCCCCCCAGAAGATGTAGTCATAAATAAAATGTTGGAATGTGCAGAAATGGATATGCTCACATTTGTAATGAAGAAGAGGAAGAACTCTGAATATTACAACATACGGCATAAATGGTATGAATGGTTAGAAGATAGATATAAAAAAATAAAAAAGAGAAAATGTAATTATTACAAGAGACCTAAATAAAATAATAGGCTAGATATATAGACTTTTGAGAACTCTGAAGTTCAGTACATCCAACTTGGACCTTCTGAAAGAATTGATTGGGGAAAGTAATCAAGTTGTTATATCGTATGCTGCTGCCAGGTTTCCATTTTCATTGGAAGCTATTTTTTCCCCAGCACTATTGTTGAAATGGAGGTTTTTCAGAAATAAACGAAGCTAAGAGAAACAAGTGAGAAATCAGTGTCAATATCTCTCAATAGAATGTATAGTTCCATGCTGTGATTTATCAAATAGTGCTCAACTAATTTATAATGAACAACCAAACTTTTGAATTAATAGTATTTGTTTTTATGTTCCAAAGGAATAAGTTTATTTTGCTGGATTCCATTCACATTTTATGTTTAAGTATTATTAATAGAGATTTTGTTAGATAAATTGCATATATGAATTTCATGAGGAATAATAATTATTGTTAAGTAGTATAACAGAATAATAGAATAACAGAGTTGGAAGGGACCTTGGAGGTCTTCTAGTCCAACTTCCTGCTCAAGCGGGAAACCCTATATCAATTCAGATAAATGGCTGTCCAATGTCTTCTTATAAAACCTCCAGTGTTGGAGGAGCCACAACTTCTTGAAGTAAGTCATTCCACTTATTAATTGTTCTAACTGTCAAGAAATTTCTCTTTAGTTCTCGGTTGGTTTTATCCTTGACTGGTGAATTTTGGGCTTAGACTTCTGAGAAATCTCTCTCCAGTGGCGTCTTCTGGGATGAGCAGATCAATCCAATTCCATCCAAAATATTTCAAGATCTGAATAATCCCAGCATATTGGAGGTTTTCATTTGGAGTCATCCAGAAGAAAGAAGAAACTTCTGCTTATCACTCAATGTAAGGTCAAAAGTGCCGTACCTGAGCTGCAGAATGGGAATAATAATGATGTGTTTTCAGAGTAGGTACTGTTTTTGCAGACATGTCAAAAAGTAGGAAGGAAGCACATTTATTTTTGACCTTATTTCCATATAAAGTCTTGATGGGAGAGATAAATACTAAATCTGGGGATCAACAAGTCTTTCCTGAGTGGTTTTGCAACCAGTCCATCATTAGTATTCCATTCATCACTTTTTAGACAGAGTCATCTCTATCTTTGATTGTGCTATGTAGAAATAGACAGCAGATAAGAATGAGTAACAAGAGAGGAGGATTAAGGATTGGAGAATATTAATTACCCATTGTGATACTCAAACAACTTTCATCTTGCATTTTATAATATAAGGATAATGCATCTATTACTTTACTGAAAAATATATTTACTATTGTTGTGGCAGAAACAAAAAGAGGAGAAAGTCAAATAACATGGGGCACACCCAGAATATGGAAAGACAACATCAGACACACTATTACATTACCAATTAACAATGGCTGGGCTTCCGGTTTGAACTCCTTCAGCGACGGACCAAAATCTGTGATCGTGTACAGTTTCAATCTGTGCTCGCTGCCAGACCACCCCAAGCTGACTGGTTTCAAGGCTAAACCACCCCATAGAGGTGGTGAAGTGGGGGGAGACTGATAGCAGGGTTGAGGAGAGCCGCATCTCTCCTCCTCAGGTGGCCATTACTCTTTTTGCCGAAGGGGGTTGCAGTGGTGGTCAGAAATGGCCACCTCAAAGAAGAACTCGACTGGAAAAGAAAGTCCTTTGCCTAAATACTTACAGTATGTCCTGTCCTTCAGCTTTGCTTTTCAGGAGATCAACATGAATGACAACTTGTTACCCAACATTACCTTGGTCCCCAAGATATATGAGAATGGTTTTCAGGCAGAAGGAAGATAAGAAGAGAAAGTTTTGGTTGACCATATTAAACTGAAAAAGCAACAATGTAATGTACCCTGGAATTTAAACTATAAAAATAACATTGTTCCCAAAGAAGACTTTGAAGCGGTGAAGGAGAGAGGGAAGGGAAAGGATTTGGTTTTTCTCTTTCTCCCTTCCTTATACTGACAACTAAGAGACTTAAAAATGACAAGAATTCACTTTGACATTAATAGGCATTTAAGCTGAAAATAAAATGTCAAAGGGATAATCAGATTTTTGGATATTTAAAAACTTTTACAAGTAGAAAAGGAGAGAAAAAGAATAAAAGGGCAAGATCTGAAAAAATGGAGGAGACTGTCTGGAACTAAAAGGAATTTACAGTGAAACTTCAACAAGATTCCTAAAAGATACATCCTATTGAAACTTTGTAACAAAAAAGTAGAACCTCAGGAAGAGAAAGTGGAAAAAAGAAGCAAGAAGAAACAGCTTTGGATTATTTGGATTACTTGGTGATTTTTGGATTTTTGGCTATTGTATTTCAATGACTAAAATCAATTGGGTGGTTGTTTAAAAGTGTTTAAAGTTGTTAAAAAGTTCTTTTAGAAGAACTGAAAATGGAACTGAAAAGCAGAAAGAAAATGCACAAGAAGGGAGAGGTTCTTTTGGCTTCATATTTCAATTCTTAGAAACGGAGATCAGGAACTATGAGAAACAACAAGAAATGCTTGTAGAACAAGAAGATCTGGACAAAGAAGAAGCCATCTTTAATGATCAAGTAATTTTATGTGGGGGAAAAAAGGAAAGGGGTGGGGAAAGAGAATGAAAAGTTTAAGATTTGAAAAAAAAAAAAAGAGAATAGTTTGAAAAATAATTACAATATTAGAAAGAAACAGAAGAGGGGTTACAGAAGAGAGAATTAGAAGGACCGAGACAAGGGGTTAAAAAGGGGAGGGAGAAGAAGAGGGAGAAGAAGGAAAGGAAAAGAAGTTATAAAAGACACAAACGAGATATAGAGAAACAGGGAAAAGGTATAAGGATTGAAAGGAAAAGCCTGTTTAGAGATAATGGGTGAAACTTTAATTGAAAAAGGGATTCTGCAATGGTACATAAGACTGTTCTGGGAAGGAACATCACCAATGATGCCCATGATGTTTTGGTCCTTTCCCTTCCTGTAATTGAGAGGACAGTGACTTTCCATAAAGAATAGAGACAAAATGCTCTCAGAAGCTTTCACTGCCTGAAAACCATTCTCATATATCTTGGGGACCAAGGTAATGTTAGGAAACAAGTTGTCATTCATGTTGATCTCCTGAAAAGCAAAGCTGAAGGACAGGACATACTGTAAATATTTAGGCAAAGGCCTGCAAGAAAAATTTCATTTAGTTCTATAATCTTAGAATGTGACAAGGATATAGATAGTTATGTTTTTATTTTTATTTATTTATTTTGATTTGTCAATCACTTACAAGATAATAGGTATAAATACATACATAATTATGAATACATGAAATTGGTATATATAAGAAAAATAAAAGAAACAATAGGACAGGGATGGTAGGCACATTGGTGTGCTTATGCACGCCCCCTACAGACCTCTTAGGAAAGGGATGAGGTCAATAGTAGACAGTCTAAGATTAAAGTTTTTGGGGTTTGGGGAAGAAACCACAAAGTCAGGTAAAGTATTCCAGACACTGACCACTCTGTTGCTGAAGTCGTATTTCCTGCAATCAAGTTTGGTGTGGCTAAGCTTGAGTTTGTATCTATTGTGTGCTCTTGTGTTGTTATGGTTTAAGCTGAAGTATTCATTGACAGGTAAGTCATTGCAATGTATGATTTTATATACCATATTTAGATCAGACCGAAGACAGCAAATTTCAAGGTTTTCTAGGTCTATTTGAAGTCTGGTGGCATAAGGTATTCTACAATGAGTAGAGGAATGGAGAACTGTTCTTGTGAAATATTTCTGGACTTTCTCAACTATGTTAATATCAGATACGTAATGTGGGTTCCAGACTGGTGAGCTGTATTTGAGTATTGGTCTAGCAAATGTTTTGTATGCTCGAGTTAGTAGTGGGATATCACCAGAGAAAAATACTATGTAGGATTAAGTTAACAACTCTTAATGCTTTTTTGACTATGTAGTTAAAGTAGGTTCTTGCACTTAGATCATTAGAGATGAGTATTCCAAGGTCCTTTACAGAGCTTGGATCATCAACAAGATCTTGACTATTCAGCTTGTATTTTATTTTCTGATTTTTTTTGCCAATATGTAAGACAGAGCATTTATTTGTTGAGATTTGAAGTTGCCAGTTGTTTGACCATTCTGATACATACTTTCATAATGTTTTTCTCCGTATCTAAAATGACTTATCTTTCTGCTTTAATGAGTATTAGAGAAATAAAAAAACACTTATATTCTGAAACACTTCTCTGACAAAAAATAAACAGAATAACGGAGTTGGAAGGGACCTTTGAGATCTAAGCCCTAGTCCAACTGTTGCTCAAGCAGGAAACCTTATGCCATTTCAGACAAGTGGTAGTCCAATATCTGCTTAAAATCTTCCCATGTTGGAACATTCAAACTTCTGGAGGCAAGCCATTCTGCTGATTAATTGTTCTAACTGTCAGGAATTTCTGTTTAGTTCTAGGTTGCTTCTCTCTTTGATTAGTTTCTATCCATTGCTTCTTTTCCTGCCTTCAGGGGCTTTGCAGAATTGATTGACTCCCTGTTCTTTGTTACAATCCCTGAGATATTGAAACACTGCACCTGTCACCTCTGCTCCTTCTTTTTATAAAACTACCATGTTTCTCATATAATAAGGGTGGGTCTTTTTTTTTTTTTTTGAGCCCCGAAAAAATGGCTAGGTTGTCTTTTCGGGGATGACTTAATTCCTCCCCTTTGCATCTTTGGGCGGGTGGGCAGCGATAGCTTGGATGTTGACCTCGTCGTTGGTGGGGCACTTTGTATCGGGGTCAACAGAGGCAGCACCATATCCAGGTGTGCAACAAAAGTACTTCCTAACGGCAAGCCCCCCCCACCATTCCCCCCCATTTTGCGTGTTTTAATATAGGCCTTAATTTGGGAGGAGGGGCTTAATTTCATTTCATGCCTATAAAACATGCTGGAACTTTCTATTGGGGGAGGCCGTATTGTTGGAGAAACAGGGCATATATTCCCAATTCCTGCAATTATTCTTTTTTTTTTTTTAATGTGCAGTCCCCTAATTATCTTTGTTGCTGTTCTCTGCACTTTTTGTAGAGTCACAACATCTTTTTTAATAAAGATAGTCCAGAAGTGAGGAAGTAATGGAATGAGGAGCTGAGGTGAAGTGTTTGAATCAGACTTGAGGATTTGGTGGGCATTTGTGCATCACATTTTGAGAAGTTTAAAACTGGGTTTTAATGCAATTAAAAGGAGTGCTTCAGATATGAGGCCAGAAACTGATGGATTGTTAAAGACAATCCCATGTACTCAAGATGTAAGATTTTATTACATTCATACATTTACACTTCTACTTTTCTTTGTTTTTTCTTACTCCCTGCAGTAAACAAGGAGGTAAACAAGGAATAAGTGACAAAATTCTAAAAGTGTCATTAAACAATAGGAGAAGCACAAAAAATTATAACCTTTATTAAAATGCTAAATATTTTTGTCTAGGTTTCTTTTTATCTTTATTTTGCGTACAAAATAAAGCAAATATATATTATTATTAAAATTATTAATATTAGTTCTTCTTCTCAGCAGATGTATTTACATTCAAAAGTTATATTCCAACACTTGAAAAATCATTAATCAAGGCAGATGTATAAATAAGAATGATCCCTAAGCTAGTTTAAATTCTCATCTAACATAGAAAAAACTTAACCAGAATCTCTTCTATATAATCGTGTTTTCAAAAAAACAACCTTGAAAGATAGATCACAGTTTCTTTTAAAGGAGTACTTGCCTTCCTTTCAAAGATCCTGCTGGAGGTTTCATAAAGTTGGGCAAAGGCAATTCAGAATATATAGTAGACACAAATTCTCCAATGACTATATCACTGAAGTGGGCAGGAGAATTAAGCTACAAATGCAGTTTGTTAGCGCACATAGAGTTGAAGGTTTTTCTGAAAGAAGCCTGGCGGACAAGAAGAGAGAATAGAAACCAATGGCAAAGTGTATGAGTATCTTTGAATGCCAAAGCAATTTGGCTCCAGTCACAGCAGGGCAGCCACATCTTCATCACAACACTTTGCCTGGAAAAATGAAAGAACCTTTAATCGTTATCATCTTAATAATTCATACTGCAACCTATTGAGCCTCGTGGAGTTATTGATACTAAACTATTAAGTCTCCCTAAGTTCTATGTCTCTCCCTAAGAAAGAAGTTTAATTAATTAGTTTAAGGCCCAGTCCCACTGCACTTACGGATGCAAAGGGGATATAAAACATTAAAAAAAGCTTGCCATCCGTTGGAAAATGCTATGCATCCATTGTGTACTCATTGCATACATGTTTCATACGCTCTATCCATCGAGCATCCATCCACTGCAATTTCATCCACACAAGAAGTTTTGAGCTGCACAAAACTTTATGAATGGATGAACTTTCCGCCACGTACGATGTACATCCATGACATATATGGGCAACAAACATTCTATGTCCGTTATCATCCGTTAAACATCTGCTGTATCCTCTCTGCATCCTTTGCCCATCCCTTCAACTCACATCCGCTGCAGCTGAAAATGGAAAGAGGGAGGAAACAAAAGGTACACGGAATGTCTACACAGCGTAAATAGCACGGAAATAGAAAGGATGTAAGTGTATGCATCTCGTATATAAAGGATTCAAAACGGACAAAACGTTTGTATCTGGGATGTATCTCGTATATTTAGGATGTCTGCAGTATGTCTACAGTATGTAGAAGGCCCCATAGCAGACAACCAATATTTTCGATAAAAAGGGGGAGAAAATCATCTGGATCGCTGGGATGGTGGACCATAGAGTCCCACTATGCTTGCACTGGAGGTTTATCTATCCCACAACTATCCTTATCTACCCCACAAGCATGCAAAGGCTTAACCATTTTTTCAAAGTTTTCACCAACACTTTATTAAGGTAAAAAAATGAACCAAGTGTCTTAAGCAAAGATAACCTTTATTAACTTTCTTAGGTAAACTTTATGACTTTATTAAATAAGAAAAATGAACCAAGTAAAGTGTCTTAAGCAAAGATAAACTGAACAAGTACAACTCAGTCTCTGACACTATTCTCAGTCACTCTGAGTCACGTCCCTGGTCTCAGCTGTTAAGCGGGCAGGGACTGTGGAGTTGGCTGTGGCTTGAGTGCTGGTCTGAGGCACCATTGGGGTGCTTGGCCCCAAGGATACAACAGGGGATGGTGTGTTCAGGAAGCTATCAGAGAGCTGATTCAGTCCCGTGAGGTTGAGAGGCCTTTCATCAAGGACTTGAGATGTCAGGCCCAATACTGATGACAGATTGTCCGTTGATGGGCTTGGCTGTGGGGTGGAGGAAGGAGGAGTGTAGTGGGGCTGTCTGGTCTGCAGCTGGGTGAAGTGTGTCGTCTGTGGCATGTGATGAACCTGGGCCTGCACTGGTAAGTTATGCTTCTGCTGTGGGAAGTCCTGGTAGACGTAGCCTTGGTAGGTGAAGGGCTCTGGAAAGATGTGGAAGGGCTGTGACATCGCCTGGGGTGGAGGAGCATACGTTGATTGGGTAGGAGCAGCTTCAGCTGGGCCTTGAGGGTTGTGCAGAAGTGCTGTGATCGTCTGCTTCATCACCAGGTACTGGGCCTCGGGCAGGTCCCTCTGGGTCTGGCTCACATAGGTGATGAAGGTGTTCCGGCCCGAGGATGGTATTTCACTGTGGACCAGCTGGTCTTCATTGTGTCCCTGATCTCCAACAGCACACTGTGGTCCTGACCCTCCAGTCTGCCTCTCTACCTGCATTCTTCTCTGGAGCTGGGGGTGGGAGTGGGGGTAGGTTGGCCTCTGGTGGCTGCTGCTTCTTCCTCCATTTGTGACAGTAGGGCGTCATCTTCCACGGGATCCTCCAAGCCCACCAGCATGGGGAGTGCAGCTGTTGGGGGGGTCTCTGCTGTGGGGCCCTCTGCAGATCCTGCCTGGACAGGGTAGCTAGCTCCTGGCTGGAAGAGGACTGGCTGTCTGTGGGCTCTCTGAGGGAGAGGGGTCTCAGAGGGGCTGCTCCTCGGTGACGGATCTCACCCTCCAGAAAATTGCACTTGGCCATGACGTACATCTCCCAGTCAGTGAGCTTGACAGCGGCCTGCCTGGATTTCTTGAGGTGTAGCTTGCCATACCAGGTGTGCATGTGCTTCCACCATCCTAGGAGTACTTCTGCAGTGTACCCCAGGCTCTCTGCTTTGTCTCTCCAGGCTGCCTGCTTCTTCTTGGTGGCCCGATACAGTCTGTGGCCCTTTCTCCAGAGGTACTCGTTCTCCCTCAGCCATTCCAGCACCTCATCCTCATGCTCCTTGGAAACAGTGTACTGTTTCCTCTCTCCCTTCTCCTTCCCTTGCCTCTTCCTCCCTCTGGCAGGGGCTACAGCAGGGCCTTCAGGGGCTTGAGCAGCAGGGCCTTCAGGGGCTTGACCAGCAGGGGCTTCAGGGGCTTGAGCAGCAGGGCCTTCAGTAGCAGGGCTTTGACGGCTTTGGGGCTGGTACACCACAGCAACAGCAGCAGCAGCAGCTTCAGAGTCAGTGCCAGGGGGTGGGATGCTGGTTCTGGCCTTCTTGCCAGGGCTGGAACAAATAGGCACGGGCTTCCTCTTCTTGCCTCACTGACGAACCATGGTGTTCCTGCTAGATGTATGTGGCAGGACATCTTTCCCCTGTATGCTGACTGCATTCGTGCTGCATCCTTTTATAACCACGGAGTTGGTGCAATTCATACTCCCCGCATGCACAGTGAACGTTTTGCATCCGATATACATCCGTGCGGCATCCCCTTTGTTTCCTATAGGCGTCCGTGATGCATCCGCTTCATCCGCTATGCATCCTCCCCTTCCGCTATGCATCCACTTTGAAATTCTCCCCCGGAACCCCTTGAGATGTGTCATCTGCTTCCATCTGCTGTCATCCGCTAGGCTTCCTATGAACATCCGTTTAACATCCCCACTACATACTACCCACATCCATTCTTTTCCATTCTTTTCCGTTCTGTTTATGCAAATTTTCGCCACTTTTTGGAGCGATGACAATGGATGGAGCCACCCCCAAAATTTTGCTCATCTGCTGTGTCCTTTATGCATACGTTTTGCGTCCATCGACCAGTGGGACCGGGCCTTTAGATAATAACAAGGAAGATAATTCCCTTTAGCAAAGCTATTCTACTGATTTTCCAGTTCTTGGCAGCATTTTATCAGGCAAAAAAAAAAAAATGGTCTTGAGATCATAGCAGGTTTTGGAAATTGAGCTTTGCATGCAGATTAAAAGAGGAAGAGATAGATTAGTAGTCAGGTAGGTTTTCTCACTTCACAACCTCCTTATTCAGAGAAATACTTACCAATTCTGCCCCTTGCTTTGTTGAAACTGTCACATTGGGGGAAAAAAGAAGAGTCTGTAGGAACAGACTTATGGAGATTCTCTTTTTTATTATTATTTTTTAATATTTTGTTTTTTTAAAAACAAAAATACAAATCTCTATTCACATTAAGAATGTTAGGGAAGAACAGAGAAGAGAGGTGTTGCGTTGTGGGAAAAGGAGACGCGAGACCCAGTTGATTTTTCTTTTTATTTTCTCTACAGGAACTGAACTTGTGGAACCACGGCAGCCTTTATATAACTGGCTGCTTGCGGCTCGTGGCCAATGATGGTTTGTCAAAATTCCCGCTGTCTGGACCAGCCTATCTGAGGTGAGTATGTAGACATACACACTGCACATACATATAGTGTGTTGTCTGGTTACAGTTAATTTGAGAAATAGTCATCATCATCATCATCATCATCATCATCATCATCATCATGTTCATTAGTAGTGATCATATAATAACCATATTTTTTCAACATATTAATATTTCATGATTAATACTAAATCATATCAATAATAAACATATCATAATAAACCCTCATGATAAAATTAATCCTTCTCTTATAATTTTAAATGTCCTAACTTCTGTTTCTGTTATTTAACTATTGATAGAATGAATCCCATCTTTCAAGATATTCCGTATAATTCCTTCTTTTTAATTTCAAGTGCTAATCTATCCACTTCTGTACATTCTAGTGGTTTTTTATTATTATTATTATCTTCTCTTCTGTAGGGATCTCCACACCTTTCCAATGTTGGGCAAATACAATTCTGGCTGCTATTAACACCTGTAATGTTAGATACATAGTCTCTTTATTATATTTTTCTGGTATTATACCCAACAGAAATATTTCTGGTTTTAAAACTATATGTTCCTTTATCATTTTTTCTATCCAAGTATTTATTTTTGTCCAGTATGTTTTTGCTTTTGCGCATGCCCACCACATGTGGTAGTAGAAGCCTAGAGTCTGATTATACTTCCAACATTTAGCTGACATATCTTTAAACATCTTGGCTAATCTTGCTGGTGAGAAGTGCCATCTGTAAAATGTTTTATATAAATTTTCTTTGCATGCAGTAAATATTGTTAATATATAACTCACAGCTTTTGCCATTTATCCAACTCTATAGAATAACCAAAGTTTTTAGCCCACATTATCATTGTTTCCTTTACTTGCTCTTCTTCCATTCTAATACTCAGTAGGTAACTATAAATTTTAGAATTAATTTTTCATCAGTTCCTGTTACAATTTGGTCCAATTCTGTTGGTTCTTTATAAAACTATATGATTTAGCATCTTTTCCATATCTTGATTGTATTTGTACCTGCGACCACCATGCTAAATCTATCCCTTTATTCAGTTCCTGTTTACTTTTCAATTGCCCTTTCTCATTCAATATATCTTTATATCTTATGATTTTTTTCAACCACATTTGGATGTATCAATGCCTCCATCGTAGAGAGCCAGACTGGTATTTTCAAATAGTGTTTTTCCTTAATTTTTTTCCATACTGAAAACAGAGCATTTCTAAAGTAATGTCTTTGGAAATAATTGTGTATTTTATTTTCCCATAGCATAGAAAGATGTGCCAGCTTTTTATAAAATCATTTATTGTCTGTTCCTCTTAAGTCTCATGACGAGATTTTTTTGTGGCTAAGATGATGTGAGTTTGTATCTGCCGAGTATATTTTATTTATTTATTTATTTGATTTGTCAATTGTTTGCAAGATAATAGGTGTAAGTATAAACATGAGTAAGAATACAGAAAATAGGTACAATTAAATGAGGACATTAGGACAGGGAAGGGAGGCACAATGGTACTTATACACACCCCTTACAGACCTCTTAGGAATGGGGTGAGGTCAATAGTGGAGAGTAGCAGTGGGGGTTTGAGGATATAACAACAGAATCAGGAAGTGCATTCCAGGCATTGACCACTTTGTTGCTGAAGTCAAGTACAAAGTAATAAAATATAAAGAAATATAAATGTAAAGTAATAAATATAAATATAAAGTAATAAAGACAAGCTTAATGGAAAAACCGCAATATTACTCCGTTTATTAAATGTTGTGCAAAATTAGACTCACAACATTCAAGACCTGAAGACCACATCCTGTTCGAGAGAATTTGAAATCCTCTTCAAAACTATTTGCCAACACAGTACACTATGCAGGAGGATCATGATTTATGTACTGGTCTGTAATAGCTGTAGTAGACACTTCGGCCATTTAAAGGCTGCAGGGGATGGAAGTTGTTCTGCATTAGTTTCTTCTCTTGAATGGTGGTAGAATACAGTGAAGTTGTAAATACTTTATACTGGAAGAGAGGGGGGAGGAAAAATCAGTGGCGGAGAGGAAGGAGAGGAGAAGAAACAGCAAAAAGTAAAAAGTTACTTCATCCATCCAGAACTCAAGATATTTAATCTCTTAGTAGGGAGACCTGACTTTCACCTTCTATTTCCTCCAATTACAACTGGTCAATTTCCTGCCATTTCAGGCAAGAAATGTGAAGGCAGGGAAGTCCTCAACCTTCAACCAAAACTAAGATCAGAATTTCTGTTGCTAAGCAAGGCGGCTGTTAAGTGAACTTTGCTTGATTTTTATGAACTTTTTGGGGGGACATAGTTGTTAAGGAAATCACTGCAGGATTCACTTAACAACCGTGTTACTAATTTAACAATTGCAATGATTCACTTAACAATTGTGGCTAGAAAAGTTGTAAAATTGGGCGAATACCTCAATTCTGGGCTCAATTGTATTCGTAAATGAAGGACTCCCTGTACATAAACCTCCAGGTGGCCCTCAGTGTACGTTCACACCTAGGGCTGGGATTCTGGTCTTAAGTCATTGCAGACACAATTCAAAGTACCTATGTGAACAGACCGCTGTCATTAAGCAAATCCATTCTCCTGAGTAGGCAGTTTTTGCCATAAACTGGCAAGAACATCACAAATCGGGGGTCATGTGACTGCGCCACTAAAGGGCAGCACTTGAGAGGCCCTTGAAATAGAGTCATGTGACCTTGAGGGGGTGGGAGTGTAATTGTTTTGCAACATTTTACAATGCTTGGAAGTGCTTCATAAGCCATAAAGCACTTTTCAGAGGCCATCGTCACTTTGAACTGTCATTAAATAATTTGTCATAAGTTGAAGGATACTTGGACCTCCTTCAATGCTTCCCTGCCCCCAACCCTTCACCTCCATTAATATCTGTCACTTGATGCTGCATCTTATTTGCCACTTTAAATTTTTTTTTTATTAATTTTCCAAATTTTAAAAAACATAAAACAAAACTTTATACATTGTTATCAACATCAAGACATCTTTTTGCATTTTCTCACATTTTTCAGTCTATGTTTTTCCTTAATCCTTCACCATTACATCTTACTCTCACTGTTCTTCTTCTTCTCTCGTGTCGCTACACTTTTCCCAGCCACTGTAGAACACTGTTGGTGTAGGTTGGTGTAGCGTGGTAGAAGGATTTGCAGGTAAACAGATACCTGACAGGGGCCGTGACGTGAACGCTCCTTCTATGGCCCCCACTCTCACTGTAAATCGATATCTTTTATCCTTACATATCAATCTTCTCCATGGTATATTTACATATTTACATATTCCCTCATTCTTTTCCTAATTGTCATTTTATTTTCTTTTTATATCTAAGCCACTCATACCAGGCAAACCAGGCCCTATAACAAATTGAATTTTCTCTGTCTTTTATTTTCATTGTTGGCCTGTCCATCTCTATACAATCTATTAATTTTTTAATAATCATGCCTTCTGATGGGACCCTTTTTTCCTTCCAGAGTTGTGCGTATGAAATCCTTGCAGCTGCTAATATATGTAACATGATATATCTGTCTGTTTTATTGCTTTATATATCTGTCTGTTTTATTTTTGTGTTATTGTACCTCATAAAAAAAGTTTCCAGATTAAATTCAGTTTTCTGATTCTTGATTTCTTTTATCCATTGTCTAATTGTATTACAATATTTTTCACTTCCTGGCATGTCCACCAAGTATGAAAATAAGTGACTTTTTCTTTCCCACATTTCCAATAATTTGGGTCTGAATTAAACATTTTTGCCAATCTAGCGGGAGGAAGGTGCTGTTGTAGAGCGGCGGAATAAGTCTGAGGCAAACTCGGAGCGAACTTTAGCTTTTTACTTTATTGAAACAATAAAGAGTTGCCGTGGCTGCCATGCTAACAAGGCAGCCAGCTGACAGACAACAGCTGATGCCATTTAACAACTCCCTTTTATATCCGGCTGTCAAACGGCATCAACCAATAGGAATGGTCCGTGTTCCTGCTGGAAACACAGACTGGAGTGAAGACTTCGGCTTAGTCCATTGCGAACGCTACACTCCTACACTCCCTAGCATGGAGCATGCATAGTCTTTAAGATAGTTTGGGCGCTTGACAGGTGGCCAGATCTTCTGAGTTCCGATGAAGTGGCTGCAGGAAGGAACTTTTCTGCTTTCTGGGCGACTTCTGGCATCGATGAAGCTGGTGCCCTGGTTTCAGGTGTCTCTAGATGAGGGACTGATGGCAGATCGGGTATTGCATTCTTGTCGGGTCTGGTGGACGTTTCTGTGAACGTCGGTCTTTTTTCTATTGCAGGGTTGTCTGGAGGGCCATCTGCAAATGTACTCCAATGTCTTCTAAGCTGGTCGATGTGGTGGTGCCATGTGCGCCCATTTTGCAGTGGGACCCTGTAAGACTTAGGATCAGTTACTGCCACAATTTGCCCTGGCATCCATAAGGGGTGCCCTGAATAGTTCCGGGCATAGACCTGGTCATTCTCAGTGAACTCCCTTGCGTGGCTGTCTGACCCCAGGGGTGTGACTGGGGCATAATGTGGATGGAGTCTATCTAGGGTGGTCATGAACTCATGAGAAGTTCAGCTGGAGACTTATTAGTGGTGGTGCAGGGGGTTGTGTGCTGCGTTAGGAGGTATTTAGTGAGCCTAGAGTGCCAATCTATAGGCCCAAATCTTACCAGGGCTTTCTTAACTGACCTGACTGCCCTTTCAGCCAGGCCATTACTGGCAGGATGAAATGGAGCTGTAAGGGCGTGTCTTATACCTAAGTTGGCTAAGAAAACCTCAAACTCACAGGAAGTAAACTGGGGGCCATTATCAGATACAATGGTGTCAGGGAGGCTATAGGTAGCAAAAACCCTTGAGAGAGACTTAGTGACAGCTTCTGAAGTTGTAGCGGTCATTAAGGTCAGTTCCACCCATTTAGAAAAGGAATCAACCATTACCAAGAATGTGTGCCCATGAACAGGGCCAGCCAAATCAATGTGTACATGGGACCAAGAGGTCCCAGAATTTTCCCACCTGCCTGGAGTGGATGTGGGTAAAGCAGGTCTGGTGGCCTGGCATGGCTGACAAGCATTCACCCAACTAGTAATCTGAGCATCCATGCCTGGCCACCATACGTAACTGCAAGCCAGAGCCTTCATCCTGACAATGCCAGGATGGACCCTCATGCAGGACCTTTAAAACTGAGTTCTACAATTTAGAAGAGATAACTACCCTAGTTCCCCAGAGTAAACAGTTTTTCAAAGTAAACAGCCCTGCTGGCGACTTTACTCCCTGCTGGAGTAAACAGCCCTGCTGGCGACTTTTGAAAGGTAGGAATTCAGGGGCATAAGGAATTACTGGCCACCCCCTTCCCACCCAATCAAGAACTTGGGTGATTACCTTGTCCCTGGAAGAGTGAGAAGCGATATCAAGAGCAGTTATGGGGAATTTGAGATCGCTGATCTGTAAAACAGCATTTGTTGGAGTAGGATCCTCCACAGGAGGATCCACAGGAACAAGAAGTGGACAGTGGCTGAGAGTGTCAGCATGGCATAGACTCTTGCCAGGGTGATGAACAAGTTTATAGGAATAGGCAGCCAGAAATAAGGTCCAGCTGGTCATTCTTGGAGACAAAATCTGAGGGGTTTGTCTTTCATCAGACAGAAGGCTGAAGAGGCTTGTCATCAGTCATCAGCTCGAAATAGTGTCCATAAAGAAACTCATGGAATTTTTTGAGAGAAGCAATTGCAGCCAGAGCCTCCATGTCAATCTGGCTGTAGTTGCACTCAGCTGGGGAAAAAGTTCTGGAGAAAAAGGCAATGAGTGCTTGAGAACCATTAGGCAGCCTATGACTTAAAACAGCACCTATGCCAAAAGGAGAAGCATCTGCAGCTAAAACTAAAGACAACTTGTCATTAAATTGTACCAGGACAGCATTGGATGTAAAGGCCCAGTCCCACTGGCCGATGGATGCAAAACATATGCATAAAGGACACAGAAGACAAGCAAAAATTCGGGGGTGGCTCCATCCATTGTCATCCACTCCAAAAAGTGGCGAAAATTTACATAAACAAAACAGAAAATAATGGAAAAGAACAGACGTGGGTGGCATGTAGCGGGAATGTTAAACGGATGTTCATAGGAAGCCTAGCGGATGAAAGTGGAGGGAAGCAGATGATACCTCCAAAGGGGTTCCGGGGGAGAATTTCAAAGCAGATGCATAGCGGAAGGGGCGGATGCATAGCGGATGAAGCGGATGCATCACGGACGCCTATAGGAAACAAAGGGGATGCTGCGCAGATGTATATCGGATCCAAAGCGTTCACTGTGCATGCTGGGAGAATGAATTGCATCAGCTCCGTGGATATAAAAGGATACACCATGCACTCAGCATACAGGGGAAAGATGTTCTGCCACATACACCTTGCAGGAACACCATGGTTCGTCAGTCAGGCAAGAAGAGGAAGCCCGTACCTACTTGTTCAAGCCCTGGCAAGGTGAAGAAGGCCAGAACCAGTATCCCACCCCCTGGCACTGACTCTGAAGCTGCTTCTGCTGCTGTTGCTGTGGTGTACCAGCCCCAAGCCCTCAAAGCCCTGCTGCTGAAGGCCCTGCTGCTCAAGCCCTTGAAGGCCCTGCTGCTCAAGCCCTTGAAGGCCCTGCTGCTCAAGCCCTTGAAGGCCCTGCTGAAGCCCCTGTCAGAGGGAGGAAGAGGCAAGGGAAGCAGAAGGGAGAGAGGAAACAGTACACCGTTTCCGAGGAGCATGAGGATGAAGTGCTGGAATGGCTGAGGGAGAACGAGAACCTCTGGAGAAAGGGCCACAGACTGTATTGGGACACCAAGAAGAAGCAGGCAACTTGGAGAGACAAGGCAGAGAGCCTGGGGTACAGTGCAGAAGTACTCCTTGGATGGTGGAAGCACATGCACACCTGGTATGGCAAGCTACACCTCAAGAAATCCAGGCAGGCTGCTGTCAAGCTCACTGACCGGGAGATGTACGTCATGGCCAAGTGCAATTTCCTGGAGGGTGAGATCCACCACTGAGGAGCCTCTCTGAGACCCCTCTCACTCAGACAGCCCACAGACAACCAGTCCTCTTCCAGCCAGGAGCTAGCTACCCTGTCCGGGCAGGAGTCTTCAGAGAGCCCCACAGCAGAGACCCCTCTGACAGCTGCACTCTTCATGCCGGCGGACTTGGAGGATCCCGTGGAAGATGACGCCCTGCTGTCACAAATGGAGGAAGAAGCAGCAGCCACCAGAGGCCAACCCACCCCCACACCCACCCCCAGCTCCAGAGGATGCAGACAGAGAGGCAGACTGGAGGGCCAGGACCACAGTATGCTGTTGGAGATCAGGGACACAATGAAGACCAGCACAGTACTTCTCTCTCAGCTGGTCCACTTGGACAGGGCATCCTCGAGCCGGAACACCTTCATCACCTATGTGAGCCAGACCCAGAGGGACCTGCCCGAGGTCCAGTACCAGGTGATGAAGCAGAAGATCACAGCACTTCTGCACAATCCTCAAGGCCCAGCTGAAGCTGCTCCTACTCAGTCCATGTATGCTCCTCCACCCTAGGTGATGTCATAGCCCTTCCATGGCTTTCCAGAGCCCTTCACCTACCAAGGCTACGAATACCAGGACTTCCCACAGCAGAAGCATAATTTCCCAGTCCAGGCCCAGGTTCATTGCACGCCACAGACGACACTCTTCACCCAGCTGCAGACCAGACAGCTCCATTACACTCCTCTTTCCTCCACCCCACAGCCAAGCCCGTCATCAGTATCGGGCCTGACATCTCAAGTCCTTGATGAAGGGCCTCTCAACCTCCCGGGACTGAGTCAGCTCTCGGATAGCTTCCTGAACACACCATCCCCTGTTGTACCCTCGGGGCCAAGCACCCCAATGGTGCCTCCGACCAGCACTCAAGCCCCAGCCACCTCCACAGTCACTACCCGCTTAACAGCTGAGACCATTGACATGACTCAGAGTGACTGAGAATAGTGTCAGAGACTGAGTTGTTTACTTGTTAAGTTTATCTTTGCTTAAGACACTTTACTTGGTTCATTTTGCTTATTTAATACAGTCATAAAGTTTACCTAAGAAAGTTAATCAAGGTTATCTTTACTTAAGACACTTAGTTTACTTGGTTCATTTTATTTACTTAATAAAGTGTTGGTGAAAACTTTGAAAAAATTGGTTAAGCCTTTGCATGCTTGTGGGATAGATAAGGATAGTTGTGTGATAGATAAACCTCCAGTGCAACCATAGTGGGACTGTATGGTCCACCATCCCAGCTGCCACACATATGGCCCTTTATTATCAATAACAGTTTATTCATTGATCAACACATTTTAAAATAAACAAAGCTCTTTATTAATGCCCTATTCATTGTAGAACCACTCAACATACATGGCACAATCTCATCAATGTTATGTGACAGCCTCAAGGAAGCATCCATTAATCATCTATCATCCTGTCTTGCCACTCCACTGCTCCAGCTGGGGAGTTACACCAGTGTCTCAGGAGGTTGCGCTGCTTCTTCCCTTCATGTGAAGCTCTGTTGGGACCTTGTACATCCACAGTGTCTATCAGGTTTTGTCCTTTCCTCCCTTCACCAGGTTCCATGTCTCCATTCCCTTGTTGATGGTCGACAAGTCTGTTCTGCAACACTGGGTAGAAGATGCGCATGAGATTGTGCAGGATGCAGGAAGCTTCCACGATGCTCCTCACAGTCTCTGGGTCATGCTGCATGGTGGTGAGAAGTATCTGGAACCTGTTGGCCAGGATGCCAAAGGTATTCTCCACCACCCGTCTTGCCCTGGACAGCCTGTAGTTGAAGATCCTCTCTTCACGGGTGAGGTATCATGAACTGTTTGGCTTCATGAGGTAGGTTCTGAGGGAGAAGGCATCATCACCCACGATGAAGTAGGGCACATCTTGTATGTCATTGGGTAGGGGGTCTGGACCTGGAAAACCCATGATGAGGTTGTGTTCCAGCCCATCCTTGAGGTCACTTGCATTGTATACCTGGCCATCTGAAGCTGACCCATTGCCTGAAGCATTGATGTAGATGAACTTGTAGTCAGCATCAACCATGGCAAAGAGGATGATACTGAAGAAGCCCTTGTAGTTGTAATAAGTGAACCTTGAGTTGGCTGGAGTTTTGCAGGCCACGTGCTTCCCATCTATAGCTCCAATGGTGTGTGGAAAGTTCCACCTCTGACACCACTCTTCTGCAAGTTTTCTCCAGCCTTGTTCAGTGGTGGGGCACCTGAGGAGCTCCTCCACGTATTCTTCAATGACGACCTGTACCACTTCTCTGACCACTTTGCTGATGTTGTTGTGTGGCACTCTCCATGCATATTGTATGTTTCTCTATGTGGTTCCAGAGGCCAGGTGGTGCAGAGTCAGTGCCACCTTCAGTCCAGGGTCCAGGTTGGGATGGAAGTTGGTGTTAGGCTTGGTCAACCTGGATCTCAGATACTCTACAAGTTCTTCAAACATGGCTGGTGGCATCCTCATGAAGTTCAGGAATGCACGAGGGTCTTCCTTCCTCAGCTCCACCATCAACTGGTGGAGGGGCTGTTGATCAAACTCCATTCTTCTCACGATCCATCCTCGGACCCACACATCTCTTGGACGTCTCCTTCTTCTCCTTCTGTGTAAAACTTGATACAGTCTGAACAGGTTTTGGTTCTGGTGATGAATGAATGCAGCTATCATACGGACTGTGTCATCAACCATGGTGGAGAACAATTGATGATGTTGAAGAACAAGACCAAGGGTGAAAGAGGTCTGTACACCACGGCTGCTGGACTCATACTGTGATCCAGATGATTTTCTCCCCCTTTTTATAGAAAATATCGGTTGTCTGCTAGGTGTCCTTCTACACACTCTAGACCTACTCCAGACATCCTAAATATATGAGATACATCCCAGATACAAACGTTTTATCCGTTTTGAATCATTTATATACAAGATGCATACACTTACATCCTTTCTGTTTCCGTGCTACTAACGCTGTGTAGACGTTCCGTGTACCTTTTGTTTCCTCCCTCTTTCCGTTTTCAGCTGCAGTGGATATGAGTTGAGGGGATGTCCAGAAGATGCAGAGAGGATACAGCGGACATTTAATGGATGATAACGGACATAGAATGTTTGTTGCCCCTATATGTCGCAGATGTACATCGTATGTGGCGGAAAGTTCATCTGTTCACAAAGTTTTGTGCAGCTCAAAATGTCTTACATGGATGAAATTGCAGTGGACGGATGCTCAACGGATAGTGATTGGAAAGAATTTTCTGCAATTCTTCCCATGGAACAGTCTTAGTTGAACGTGGGGCCAATGACGCTGTAGCAGTGTCAAATACTGTGGCTCCGCAAAAACTTAAAAAATAGGACTTTTTCCTATGGTCAGAAATGTCAGCAATCTATCTGTATATTTTGGTAATTCTTATCTCATTTTTAATCTTCCTTGTGGGTCTAATAATCTTCCTTGTGGGTCTTTGTAACTCCTCTTTTTTCCCAGATCCATTGCATTTGGGTATATTTGTGCTTCCATAGTTGACAACCAGTTCGGTATTTTAGCGTAATGATTCTTTTTAATCTTGTTCCATGTCTGAATTAATGAATCTCTAATCATGTGTCTGTGAAAATATGCATGCTGTTTACATTTCCCATCCCATAGGAAACTATGCCATCCTCTCTGCAAGTCATGACCCTCTATCAACAATACTCTTCTATTTTCCAGGTTGATCCAATCTTTAATCCATACCATAGCCACAGCCTGATAATACATTCCCAGTCAGGGAGTCCAAAGCCACCCTTTTCTCTTTTGTCCTGCAACAATTTCATTTTTATCCTAGCTTTTTTCCCATCCCAAACAAATTTATTTATTATTCGATCTAAGTCTCCAAAAAAAGGTTTTATCCAATCTTATTGGTACAGTTTGAAAAAGATGTACTATTTTTGGTAGGGTAAACATCTTAATTGCCGTAATTTTCCCCAGTAGTGATAGCTGTAATTTCCCCCATGTTTCTTTTTTGATTTGTATTATTAATTTGTCAAAGTTATCTTTTTTAATTGAAGAGCATCTTGCTGTAAACCAAATGCCTATATATTTTACCTTTTTCACACTTCACATTCCTAATTTTCCTTCTAATTCTTTTTAGTCAATAACTTTGTTTTGATTTTATTTATCTTAAGGCCTGTGACCTTCCCAAATTCCTCTATTTGAAGTGTTTTCAAAGAATAAAATAAGAAACACCAGTTGCTTTTGGGGGGAAAAAGCACTTTTCAGACAACCATCACCTGGATGATTGAGAATCTGTATAAATATGCTCCTACAGAATTTCCTTTTTTCCCCAATTTGACAGTTTCAGCAAAGAAAGGGGCAGAATTGGTAAGTATTTCTTTGAATAAGGAGGTTGTGAGAAGGGAAAACTAATCTATTTCTTCCTCTTTTAATCAGCATGCAAAACTCAATTTCCAAAACCTGCTATGATCTCAAGACCATTTTTTTCTTGCCTGATGAAGTGCTGCCAAGAATTGGACAATCTGTGGGTTTGGACTGTGCAATTTCTTCAACTCTAAAATCAGTTGAATAGCTTTGCTAAAGGGAATTTTCTCCCTTGTAATTATCGAAACTAATTAATTAAACTTGTTTTTAGGGAGAGGCACAGAACCTACAGAGAATTAATAGGCTCAGTAGGTTGCAGTATGAATCACTAAGATGATAACGATTAGAGATTCTTTCATTCTTCCAGGCAAAGTGTTGTGATGAAGATGTGGCTGCCCTGCTGTGACTGGAGCCAAATTGCTTCGGCATTCAAAGATACTCATGTACTTTGTCATTGGTTTCTACTCTCTCTTCTTGTCCGCCAGGCTTCTTTCAGAAAAACCTTCAACTCTATGTGTGCTAACAAACTGCATTTGCAGCTTAATTCTCCTGCCCACTTCAGTGATATAGTCATTGGAGAATTTGTGTCTACTATATATTCTGAACTGCCTTTGCCCAACTTTATGAAACCTCCAGCAGGATCTTTGAAAGGAAGGCAAGTACTCCTTTAAAAGAAACTGTGATCTATCTTTCAAGGTTGTTTTTTTGAAAACACGATTATATAGAAGAGATTCTAGTTAAATTTTTTCCATGTTAGATGAGAATTTAAACTGGCTTAGGGATCATTCTTATTTATACATCTGCCTTGATTAATCATATTTCAAGTGTTGGAATATAATTGTTGAATGTAAATTCATCTGCTGAGAAGAAAAACTCCCAATTTTAATTTAATAATAATATATATTTGCTTTATTTTGTATGCAAAATAAAGATAAAAAGAAATCCAGACAAAAATATTTAGCATATTAATAAAAGTTACAATTTTTTGTGCTTCTCTTATTGTTTAATGACACTGTTAGAATTTTGTCACTTATTCCTTGTTTACCTCCTTGTTTACTGCAGGGTAAGTAGAAACATAGAAAAGTAGAAGTGTAAATATATGAATGTAATAAAATCTTACATCTTGAGTACTTGGGATTGTTTTTAACAATCCATCAGTTTCTGCCCCCACAGTTACATTGTTGCCCTGATATCTGAAACACTCCTTTTAATTGCATTAAAACCCAGTTTTAAACTTCTCAAAATGTGATGCATAAATGACCACCAAATCCTCAAGTCTGATTCAAACACTTCACCTCAGCTCCTCATTCCATTCCTTACTCACTTCTGGACTATCTTAACTAAAGAAGATGCTGTGAATCTACAAAGAGTGCAGAGAGCAGCAACCAAGATAATTAGGGGACTGCACACTAAAAAAAAAAAAGAATAATTGCAGGAATTGGGAATATATAGTTTAATAAAAAGAAGGAGCAGAGGTGACAGGTGCAGTGTTTCAATATCTCAGGGACTGTAACAAAGAAGAGAGAGTCATTCGATTTTGCAAAGCCCCTGAAGGCAGGAAAAGAAGCAATGGATAGAAACTAATCAAAGAGAGAAGCAACCTAGAACTAAACAGAAATTCCTGACAGTTAGAACAATTAATCAGCAGAATGGCTTGCCTCCAGAAGTTTGAATGTTCCAACATGGGAAGATCTTAAAAAGAGATTGGACTACCACTTGTCTGAAATGGCATAGGGTTTCCTGCTTGAGCAACAGTTGGACTAGAAGTTAGACCTAAAAGGTCCCTTCCAAATCCGTTATTCTGTTCATTCTTTTTCAAATAAGTGCTTCAGAATATAAGTGCTTTCTTTATTTCTCTAATACTCATTAAAGTGGAAAGATAAGTCATTTTAGACATGGAGAAAAACATTATGAAATACATTTATCTAAATCCAATCCTCGTCACATTCTAAGATTATAGAACTAAATGAAATTTTTCTTGTAGGCCTTTGCCTAAAAACTTACAGCATGTCCTCGCCTTCAGTTTTGCCATTCAGGAGATCAACATGAATGACAACTTGTTACCCAACATTACCTTGGTCCCCAAGATATATGAGAATGGTTTTCAGGCAGTGAAAGCCTCTGAGAGCATTTTGTCTCTTTTCTTTGTGGAAAGTCACTGTCCCCTCAATTACAGGAAGGGAAAGGACCAAAACATCATGGGCATCATTGGTGATCTTCCTTCCCAGAACACCATCCAGATGGCAAATATCTTAAATGCCTACAAAATTCCACAGGTAGGTATCTGGGCTCATAAATGCACAAAAAGAAGGAAAAGATGATAGTTTTTTAAAAAAAGTTTTTCTTTTAAAAAAAGTTTTTTAAAAAAACCATCTGAGGACTAAAAGTAGGAGGAAGCTTTCAAAAACAGATAATATGTTGGGGGACTCATTTCGGATAGTTTTTATTTATTTATTTTGTCAGAGAAATTCAATGCATCAATTACTGTGTAAGAAATGGTGTAGCTGACATTCTTTCTATCTTCATTCTTCTTATTCTCCTCTTCCTCCTCTTTTATCACTTCAAGTGTCAAGAGAGACACAAAGTTTTCACTCTCGCTCTTCTGTCAAACTTAGCCATTATTAATTGTTATTGTAGTAGTGCGTCTATTGTTGTCTCTCTATCTTCTCGGTGTGCCTCATGTTATCTGACTTTCTTCTCTTTTTGTTTATGCCACAACAATAGTAAATATATTTTTCAGTAAAGTAATAGATGAGTTATCCTTATAAAATGCAAGATGAAAATTATTTGAGTATCACAATGGGTAATTAATATTCTCCAGTCCTTAATCCTCCTCTCTTGTTACTCATTCCTATCTGCTGTCTATTTCTACATAGCACAATCAAAGATTGACATGACTCTGTCTAAAAAGTGATGAATGGAATACTAATGATGGATTGGTTGCAAAACCACTCAGGAAAGACTTGTTGATCCCCAGATTTAGTATTTATCTCTCCCATCAGGATTTTTTAATGGAAATAAGGTCAAATAAAATGTGCTTCCTTCCTCCTTTTTGACATGTCTGCAAAAACAATACCTACTCTGAAAACATCATTATTATTCCCATTCTGCAGCTCAGTTATGGCACTTTTGACCTTACGTTGAGTGATAAACATCAGTTTCCTTCTTTCTTCTGGATGACTCCAAATGAAAACCTCCAATATGCTGGGATTATTCAGATCTTGAAATATTTTGGATGGAATTGGATTGATCTGCTCATCCCAGAAGACACTACTGGAGAGAGATTTCTCAGAATTCTGAGACCAAAATTCATCCAGAGTGATATTTGCATTTCTTTAATTCAATTTATTCCAAGATTGACAAATTATGACTCCAATACTTCACGAAAGAATAATCTAAGCAACATAGCACGTTCCCTGTGGTATAGCAAAACCAATGTAATACTAGTTTATGGGGACATGCAATCTATAGAAGGTATACGAATAATTCTTGAAAGCTATGAAATTAATAACAGGCTGCCAATAGAGAGGGTTTGGGTCATAAGTGCTCTCTGGGATGTCACTTCTGTCTTTGAGTCCCACAAATTCACACCATTGTCTTTCAATGGCAGCTTGTCCTTTGCCCTTCACACAAATAAGGTACCAGGCTTTCAAGAGTTTCTTGATAACCTAAATCCATATCATTCTAAAGTGTATTTGCTACCTGCATTCTGGGGTTCTTCATTTATCTGTTCACTTCCAACGTATAATGTATATGCACCAGGCAAAGGAAATTGCACTGGGAAAGAGAATCTGGGGAGTCTCCCTGAAACTGTCTTTGAAATGGAGATGTCTGGCCAGAGCTACAGTATTTACAATGCTGTCTATGCTCTAGCACATGGTCTCCATGCTATGTATTCATCCAGAGCCAGGCAGACGGCAACAGGCAATGGAGAGAAGTGGAATTTGCTGAAAGTCCAACCTTGGCAAGTGAGTTATGATTCCTTCTAATTTAATGGGAATGTAGTCATAAGAATAGGAGAGGAGAGATTGAATTTGGGTAGGTCAATGGAACCAGAGATTTACTCTCTGGAGGTTTTGGATTCATGCTGGAGCCCATCTTCAGGGAATTTCTCTCCACCGAAATGTATGATTTGGGCTGTTATGTGAATTGTGTTTATGTGGTTCTGTTGGCTGATTGGTGTGTCAATGGCTGGCAATTGGCTGTCATTTCCTTGTGCGACCAAGCCCTCAGCTCCTAAGCCTTTGATAATGTGATGGTAATTCAGCATTCCTATTAACTGACAAGGGGCCCATTTACCAGGCTTTTATCATTTCCCTGGCTCTCTTTCTACCTGCATGGCCAATGATTTTAGATGCTGCAAAATTAAATGTGTGTCCTTGTTCGCTGAAATGTGAGATTTCCAGAGGTCTCCTCATCTGACTGCTTGCTTGTATTCTTGTAATCTGGTGGCAAGGTTCCTCCCCATTTATCCTACATAGTCATGGGGCAATCCAAGCAGTAGATCCAGTAGATTAATAAGAGAATGCAAAAAGGTTTGCCTGGCATGATCTGTTTTTCACAAACCCATGTTGGCTTTTGGTTATGACTCTTTTGCCTCTTGATGTTCACAGATTCATTTCTTGACAACCTTTTCCAGATTCTTCCCTGGTATTGAGGTGAGGTTGATAGATCTGTAGTGTCCTGGATTAATCTTTTTTCCCTTTTTTGAAGATGAGAACTACATCAGCTCTTTGCCAGTCCTCTGGTGCTCCATGATCTCCATGAAAGATATAGCTCATTGGTCCTGAGATCATGTCTGTCAGTTCCTTCAGAACCTTTGGATGTAGTCCTTGTGATTGAAACTTGCCTCGGGTAGAGGAGTTATTCTCTTACCATTTTGTTATCTATTTTAAGCTGTGTTCCTAATCTGTTTTTCACAGTTCTGTTTTTTTAGGTTGAGCTTTTTATCCCATTTCCACAGAGGTAGATGCAAAAAAAAAAAAATGAATTAGCATTTCTTCTTTCTTCCTATTGCTCATCACCTTCTTGCCATTTTCTCCCATTGGTGGACCAATTGTTTCCTTGACTTTTTTCTGTTTTTTTTACAATTTTAATTGAAGCTTTTTTTTTTTTTTTCCACAAGACGTAATGTATTTGGAGCCTTAGATTCCCTGATTTCATTTTTCCAGACTTGGGCAGTTTGCTGATATTCTGCCTTAATTGGGTTCCCCCCTTTCCAAATTTTTATATTTGTTCTTTTTGTCTTTAAAATATATATTTTTAGTTTAGAGGCTTACCTCTGAAAGTGCTTCTTCCTTGTGGCAATTTAGATTTGTATTTACAGATTTTATGTTCGATATACAGAAGTAAATTTTTCCTGATAGCCTTCTCTTTCCTTTCCAGTCATCAATCAAATAAAAAAAAACACCACCCCTCTTAAATCAAGTATAGGACTTCCATTTTCACCGCATTTTGTAGTTGAGTAGTAAAGGAAAAATTTACAAAAATAGGGAGAAGGAAGAACTTTGCAAAATAATAAAAATAATCAATGAAATTGAAGACAGGAGTAGCATACAGTGGCAATAATTGTCTTCTCCAACGTATGTTTGATGTACGCATTTTCTGTCCCATGCCTGCAGAAAAGCTGATTTAATCTACCAAGGTCATAACAGAACTTCTTAATCATGTTTTCTGGAACAAAACTCCAATAAATATGTTTTGTTGTGATACCCATTATATATAACAGACTGCCAAAAAGAAGAGTGGGTCAGTCCAATCTCCAAAGCACCTGAAGGCAGAACTAGAAGCAATAGATAGAAACCAATCAAGGATAAAACCAGCCTAGAACTAAAGAGAAATTTCTTGACAGTTAGAACAATTAATCAGTGGAATGACTTACTTCAAGAAGTTGTGGCTCTTCCAACACTGGAGACATTGGGAGGCCATTTATCTGAATTGGTATAGGGTTTCCCGCTTGAGCAGCAGGTTGGACTAGAAGACCTCCAAGGTCCCTTCCAACTCTGTTAATAATTATTATTCCTCATGAAATTCATATATGCAATATGTCCAACAAAATTTCTGTTGATAATACTTAAACATAAAATGTGAATATAGTCCAACAAAATAAAATTATGCCTTTGGAACATAAAAACAAATACTATTAACTCAAAAGTTTGGTTGTTCATTATAAATTAGTTGAGGACCATTTGGTAAATCACAGCATGGAACTGTATAATCTATTTGACTGCTATTGACACCGATTTCTCACTTGACTCTCTTATCTTTTAGCTTCGTTTATTTCTGAAAAACCTCCATTTCAACAATAGTGCTGGGGAAGAAATAGCTTTCAATGAGAATGGAAGCCTGGCAGCAGCATATGATATAATCAACTTGATTACTTTCCCCAATCGATCCTTTCACAAGGTCCAAGTTGGACGTATTGAACATCAGAGTTCTCAAAAGGAAGGCCTTACCATAAATACAACTGCCATTGTATGGAATCACAAATTTAAGCAAGTGAGTTAAACAAATCAACTAAAACATGGGGATATTTTCTCAATTTCTGGAATATTCATGGAGATAATTTCTTTAACTCGTCTTAGAGTGGTTCCAAACTTATCTGATATCTTCTTAAAGATATTAGAATACTTTTGTATCCTGAAAAAAAGAAGTTCTCAATTCTACATTATATTTTCAGATTGTAGGGAAAGAGAGGGGGGATTATGGACCTTCTGTGTTCAGAAAGAGCTTAATGAGGTAGAAGATTCACCTTTTGAAAGTTAACACTGAAGGGAGAATTTACCTTTCTTCTTTTCAAAAATATTAAAAATTTCTGACAGCTAAGCGGGATTTCGAACCAGGAAAGGAAGAAGCTGGAAATAAAGATTTAACTAAATTGGACTAAAATATTTTGGGAATAAACAGGCATGAAATAAAGCTGGACTTAAGATTGTCAAATAATAATAATAAAAAAGTTTACAAATTGGAGACTGGACTGTGCTGAAAAATTGAGGTTCGAAAAACCCTAAATAAAAATATAGGGGGAAAGGTGAAGACTTTGTATAATGGAGAGTGTCACCTTTTGACAAAAACTTGAGCTCAAACAAAAGGGAAAGCATCGTGTTTCTGAATGAACTTGTGTGGATATAACATTAAAAAATATTGAAACAAAGTAAGAATCTTAGAAATTGAAAGCAGAACCAGAATAAAGAAAAAAACAAGGAAAGACTGACTTGGGATTGATTGATTGATTTTTTTGGTATAGACCCTCGGCTGGAACAATTGAGAAGTTTAGAAAATTGAAAGAAGAAAGAAGGAAAGTAAAAGTGGGTTTTTTGTGGACTTTAATGATCATAAAATATAGGAGTGTGTATTGAAGATATCTCTTCGGGAAATAAAAATAGAACTTAAAAATATGAGAGAATTACTACAGGAAAGAGATGAATCACTTTGCTCTGTGTTAGAAAAAATGGAAATGGCGATTGAAGAGCAAGAAGAAAGAGCTTCAGTGGAGAAGGAGTCAATTCAAGCAGAAGACATTTTAAACAGACAATTAACACAAAGAACACTACAAAGAAGTGGGGAAAGAAGGAAGGTTAAA
Source organism: Laticauda colubrina (assembly GCA_015471245.1). NCBI lineage: Eukaryota > Metazoa > Chordata > Lepidosauria > Squamata > Elapidae > Laticauda > Laticauda colubrina. The sequence continues at coordinate 12,534,746 of BLBF01000050.1, read as the reverse complement.
AAGTTGAAATTTAAGAAGGCAATCAAAAGGGGGAATACCTTTGAAGTCTGAAAAGATAGAAAGACCCAGCAGAAAAGGGGGAAGGAAGATATTAAGAAAGAGAGGGATATAAACTGGAATGAGAAAAGATATGGGGAAAAGAGGGGGAGGAGAAGCAGTAAGAAGCAGGTGCATGTAATAAAGAAATACAGAAATAGTAAAATGTTGAAAAGAAATTGTTTTTTCAGAGATAATGGTTGATGAATTAAAAAGGGAATTCTGCAGGGTGACAAGGGGTAATAAGAACATTTCTGCAATTAAAAATATAATAAAGGTATATTTTAATCATTGAGGTGTCACACTCAAAACAGTAAAAGGGGGGAAACCTATACTTTTTTTTTTTTAGTGTTAAAATTTGTATTAATCTAGAATTAATCTAGAATATAAAAAGAATGTGTAATGGAAATGGAATATGACAGACTAAAGAATCAACTAAATTAACAAGTTAATATAGACTATTAAAAGCAAGGAGAGACATGGGTAACTTATTATTATTATTATTAGGCAAACACATATTGTTTATCTTTATTTTTAAAATAAATATTAAAGGATTATATTTGAAATAATTGAAATGAAACAAAAAGATGTTTTGATTGAGATTAATGAAAGAGGCTAGAATTAATGTGTTTGTTTCTCTCCTTACTGAAAATTTGGAATGGAAAAGGTAATAATAGAATTAAGTATGGATATATGAATGTATAATTGCTGCCATATTTGTATGTAAAGGTGATGACACGGAAATATGTTGTCCACTAATAAGAGATTTTTTTTTAAAATGTGAAAAATTGAATAAAATTTTTTTTTTAAAAAAAATCATCACACCTATTTTCCACTTCATGCTAATATAAACTTCACATTTCCCCGGAGTTTTGCAAGAAATATTTCTCTTGCCAATATCATATCTTGTTTCCCAAAGCCAATTCAAAAGTCTGGGACAGCTGCTGGTCATTTAGAGATTTAGTGGGTTTCTCAAGTGATGTGCTTTAAAAAATATAGCAAATTTATTTTTTCAGATAACTGATTAACTTTTCAGCAGACACAAGTGCTTGTGTAGTTTGAAATGCAAGCAAGATTGCACTATTGTGCTATCCCATTTTATTATTCATCACAAGATACTACAGATATACTGTGGATATAAACCAAAGTTGGACAATAACCAAGTCCTGTGCTTGCCACACCTGTATCTCCTAATTGGCAGGTGTTTTTTTGATAACTAAGTATGCTCAGAAAGCTGGACAATCTGTACATGGGAAACCAGGATACCACTCTTGAGAGGCAATGTAATGCAGGGATAATTGGAAAAGGATAGCAAAAGCTGGACATGAATATTTTTGCCATCAGTTCAGCAGTTTCAACACTATTTCCCACACATTGCAAATTTATTTTGGATTTTATTATTACTATTTAAATTAAAAGCAGCTGATTAAGATTATGAGAAACATACACTTTTATTTTCCCATTTAGGACATCTCAAGTTTCTTTATGTGCTGTGTAGGGGTCATGAAGGGATTTCTACTCAAATGTTTAACAGCAGTTCAAAGATTTTTTGGATGTTAACTGCTCCTCTGACTGAATCTCGCAATCGCTCCTAGGAATTCCAAATTTTGCATTATTAGAAATAACAAGAGGGCATGATGATACGGCATGCGATCTTGGAGGTCTGAGATCGCTGCTGATATCTTAGCTCCTGGATGGTCCAATCAGATCTAAACCGTCCCGAAGAGAGGGCGAATGTAAAGAGCGCATCCTGACGATCCCAGGGATATTGCAAAAATATCTCCTGGTAGATCCAGGAGAAGCTTTTTTTGCCAGCAGCAAAGAGGCAGCCATTAAAGCTGCTGAAGTTGGGACAGCTCCGAAATGGAAGAAAAAAGAAAAAGAGAGTGTGCCAGTTTGGTGAGAATTTTTTTTATATACTCTAAGATTTGAAAGGACACCCTAAAGGAAAGAAAGAATCTGTAAAAGTTTTGACAGAAGTGATTAAACGGCAATTTTAAACAAGAATGTCAAAGTAATATTTTTTTTTCATTGCTGGATTTTTTATATACAATCTTATATTTTGAAACTGGACTGATTTCTTTTTTTTTCTTTTAGTTACTCTTTTCTCCTTTTTGATTTTATAATATTTTAAGTCAGAGATTCCCTTATAGTTATTTTTTAAATACTTTTTTAAATTAATTCTTATTATATTTTGCTTGGAAAAGGAGAGGGGGAAAGTGAAAACTAAAGAAACTTTGTAACACTGCCAACTAGAGGTTTGGAAGTATCCTGTTTTTTTTACCAGACAAAGCTGAGAAAGAACTGAGATTTTGTTTCAAGGACATTGCCTGGTTGATAAGATAGAGGGAAGAACATTGGAGAGTATTATTGCAGATGCTCTTCTGAGTTTCTATTAGCAGCTGGAGTCTGTGTTGAAACCTAAGGAAAGAAAAGGTGATAAGCCCTTGGAGAAGAGAGCTATAATAAGAGCCTTGGATAATTAAACAAAGTGCAGTATGCTTTCTTTTTCATTTTTTCCAAGCTGTGCTACTCCCCCTCATCAGTTTATTTCTTTCTTTTTTTTTTTTTTTTTAGTAATAGCTATTTTGATTTTTGGCTTTCTGGAACTTATTTACCTTTCATATTGGTTTCTTTATGGTTTCTTTTTATGTATTTTTTTGTTATTTGAGATCTCTTAATTGGATTAAGGTGTTGAAGAGCCTGAAGAATCTTTTGCTTTTTCTTTAGTCTTTTTTCTCATCTCTTTGCCTTTCTTGGGATTTTACACTTTTTCTTTTTTTTCATGTCTGTTTATGGTGTGCTTATGCCCCTTTTCTCTACTTTTGAATTTTCACTGTTATTTAATTAATTGATTGGATTAAGGTATACAAGAGCCTGAAGAATTTTTTTTTCTTTTTTCTTTTTAATTATTATTACCTATGGTTTTTTTTTCCACTATTTTTACTTGGAATTGTAATTGGGTATTTCACAACTGGATTAAGGTCTAGAAGAATTTGAAAGATCTTGAATTTCTTAAAATAAGTAGGAAGTTAACAACTCCTGGTTCTTCAACTTCTGCTTCCTGCTCTCCACCATCTGGAGGACAATGCTCAAAACAGACAATGTTAAAGCAAGAAAAAAAAAAACAAAAAGTGACCCTGAAGATGATTATGCAAGGAATTCAAAATATACAAACAAGATCAGAGAATATTGAAAAGAGAAAAGAGAACATTGAACAAAGAACAGAGGATATTGAACAAAGAACAGAGAACATTGAACAAAGAACAGGGAAAACCAATGAAAAAGTGGAGAGCATCCAACAAATGATGATGAAGTATGATGAGAGGCTCCAAGAAATTGAAGAAGAAAATAAACAAAGAGATAAGAAGATTAGAGACATTGATAACAGATTAACTGTAGTTGAATAAGATAAAAGTGGTATGCTGAGATGGGAGATGGACAGACCAGAATTTTATCTCAGATTTCAAAACATAGAGGAAGAAAAAGGACAAAACCTAGCCAAGATAATGATAGAAATATTGGCTGAAGCTTTGGAAACAACTCAAGAGAAGACGATGGATGGAATAGATGAGGTCTATCGAGTCTTCACAAGATACACAATGAGAAATAGTCTACCAAGAGAAATTCACATCAGATTTACAAAGAAAGCCATTAAAACGCAAATATTACAAGTGGCAAGAGAGAAAACATTGAAATACAAAGATAAGGAGATTGTGGTCTTGAAACAAGTGCCCAGAAGAGTGAGAGAGATGAGAAGAGAATATCAATTATTGATCAAATTGTTACTTAAAAAAGAGGTGAATTATAGTTGGCTGATTCCAGAAGGTTTAATGTTCACATGGCAAGAAAAGAGATATAGAATTGACTCAATTGAGAAAGCTGAATAATTTTACGCAGAATTTTTTAAAGAGGAGAAAGAGGCAGAAAAAGAAATTTCACTAACTGAATTCCAAGAGGACTACCAAATGACAACTGAAAAGGAAGAAGGTGCAGTAGGCGGAAAGTAGGAGACTAAAGGACAACGGAACCAAGATCTACAAGAGCTGTTAAACCTAATTACAAAATTTAACCATGGAAGAAAAGAAATTAATTACAATCAACATAAATGGACTTAATTCAGCTGTTAAAAGAAGGAAATTTTTTCATAAATTAGAGAAATTAAAATTTAATATAATTTGTCTACAAGAAGTACACATTAAAAAGCAACATGAACAATTGCTGAGACAGCCAAAATTAGGGAAAATGTTTACTTCTTTGAGACAATGCAAGAAAAGAGGAGTGGTCCTATATATTAAAGATATTATCCCAATGAAATTGATATTTTCTGATGATGATGGAAGAATACTTATGGTGGAAATAATAGATAATAATATAAAAACACTCCTGATTGCAATTTATGCCCTGAAAATCAAGAAGAATTTTATAAAAAATTACACATGAAAGTAATTGAACTGGACTATGCTAATATAGTTTTTATGGGAGATTTAACAGAATTGTAGACAATAAACTGGATTATGCAGCATAGAAAACAACAAAGCAAAGCAGAAAGATTCTCCCTAAACCCTTTTTTAAAATGGTGGATGAAACAAACTTAAAAGATACATGGAGAGAAAGAAATGCTAAAACCAAACAATACACTTTCTATTCAAGTAGACATTTGTCATGGTCCAGAATAGATATGATATGGATGTCAACAGAATTGTTAATCAATATTCAAGAAGTAAACACTGAAACAAGTACTTGGGCAGATCATAATCCAATGACAATTAAATGGAAAGGACAAAGAAGAAAATCTAGATAGACGTTAAATAATACTATTCTAAAGGAAAAAGACTTTACACAGTGGATGGAGAAAGAACTGGCCTTTTTCTTTAGAGAAAATAAAAAAGAAGATACATCAATTCCGAAACAAGATGATAAACAATTTTATAAAACTTGGGATCTATTCTATCAATGGTTAGATAACAAAACATAGTAATGAAATATGTATATTTTTAGAAAATAATAAATATATAAAGATGTATTTTCTTTTTTTCTTTCTTTTTTAATTATATCTACAAAATGATTCTACAATAGATCTGGGAGGATAATATGAATTGTTATAAAATCTAATATCTAATAAAATATGATTATTTCATAAAACATGAATGAATAAAAGTCTAGTCAACAATTGATTAATAAAGATATTAATGTATTTGATATTTGATTAAAAGTATGAGAGGATATATAATGTAATTGTAATTGAAGATTATGAAATGGTAGCACAAAACAATTTGTAAACCAACCAGCACACTGTGTGTATATATATGGAAGATGGCTTAATGTTTTTATGTTTAGTTTGTTTATGTTTGTTTTAAAATCAATTAAAAAATTTTTTTTAAAGAAATAACAAGAGAAGATGATTGCTGACTGTTTGATTCAAAGCTTGATTGTAATCCATTTTAATTCCTTACTTTTGCCATTCCCATTAGACACCACCTTCTGCCACCTGTGTAGAAAGCTGCCATCCTGGACACCGGAAATTAATTAAGGAGGGGAAACAGGTTTGCTGCTATGACTGTGTTGAGTGTTCAGAGGACAGCATTTCCAGCATGATTGGTAAGAAAAAAAGATCTATATTTCTTAAAAATACATTGTGCTCTAACCAAGTATGGGTTCTTGAATATAGTTTTAAAGAACAGCATAGTATGATGACCTGGGGCATGGCACAAAGGGAACTCATTCAGATAATAAGTATTGGTCGCTTTATTAGCTCCAACTTTGCCCCCAATGTCCTAATTACTTTCTGGTCTGGAGAAGAACTCTCCCACAAACCTGCAACAGCCTTTGGCTGCAAGTAGTCCAGTCCAAACATTGTAAAGGGAAAACTTTAAACTATAAATCCAACAAGGCAAGATAGGGTAATAAATCTGGCAGTGCAAGATAAGGAGTCCCAGAAATGAAGTAACACAGCAGTAAATCAAACCAGTTGGGAGGATGCCAGGAAGTCAACATAACAGCCAACACTAGATAAACTCGATGTTTGTTCCTGACAACTGCCCCCACCCATCTGCCTCTCCTTTAACTTCCATTCCCAGGTGTGCCTTTTGAAGGGAATCAGGGCCCTTCATCCCCTATAAGCCATTCAACCCACATTCTTTATTTAACTTTGTAATCTCTCATTCAGGAAACATGGTCTACTGAACACAAAAATATTTTTAAAGAATTTTCTTAAAGCAAAATTTATAAAAGAGGTTTGTTCTCTCCAAAAACAGCTTCAGGAAAGCATAATTATTAAAAATTTAATTCAATTCAATATGTAGCAGTTTTAGATTT
>BLBF01000050.1:12501907-12528382 GCA_015471245.1 Laticauda colubrina | reverse complement strand
TTTCTCACTCCTGCTGTGTTTTCTTTGCTCCTTCCTCTTCCTCGGATGTCCAGGGACAGTCACGTGTGCGCTCCGGCAAGCAGTTTTTGGAGTTGTCTTCTCCATTGCGGTGGCTTGTGTGTTAGCTAAGACGCTCACTGTGGTTCTGGCCTTCATGGCCACAAAGCCAGGGAACCGCATGAGGTGGTGGGTGGGGAAAAGGATGTCCATCTCAGTCATTGTTTTGTGCTCCCTTATTCAAACAAGCATCTGTGCTGTGTGGTTGGCCATTTCTCCCCCTTTCCCAGAGTTGGACATGCATTCCCATATGGATGAGATTTTTGTGCAATGCAACGAAGGCTCTGAGATCATGTTTTATGTTGTGCTGGGCTACATGTGGCTTCTTTCCCTTATCAGCTTTACCGTGGCTTTCTTTGCCCGGAAGTTGCCCGACACTTTCAATGAAGCCAAGCTCATCACTTTCAGCATGCTGGTCTTCTGCAGTGTTTGGGCGTCCTTTGTGCCAACCTACTTGAGCACTAAGGGGAAATCCATGGTGGCTGTGGAAGTCTTCTCTATCTTGGCCTCAAGTGGTGGTTTATTAGGTTGCATTTTCCTGCCCAAATGCTACATCATCATGCTGAGGCCAGAGCTGAATACAAAAGAGCAGCTCGTCCGGAAAAATACTAGTGTGATTTCTAAGGTAGCATGAGTAATACATGAAGTCCTATGATTTGGAAGAAAATTTTCTGAATTCTAAATTTTATTGAGAAATAATTGTCTTCAACTTGCTAATTGCAAAAGAATTTAAACTGCATACAACTTCATAGCACTTTGCAGCACTCTAGGCAATTTACACTGTAAGCATTATTTGCATATTGCTCCAATGATCTTGGTCAATCCTTCCATTCTTGGAAGAATGGAAAGTTGAGTCAACCTTGAGCTCCATCAGGACTGAAGTTCAAGCTGTTTGCAGAATTTGCATGCAAATTTCCTCTTACTCTGCCACTAGGGTTTTTAAATAAGAAACTTCACATACATACAATAAGAAGGAAAAGGATTGCACACACAACTTTTTCTCCATGAAGACTTCTTTGTCTTTGACCAATAAATTACATTTAGAAACATAATGGATTTATTATATAAGATTGTATCTTCTTTATATTGAATTACAATAAAATGCTAATATGATTTACAGTATGTGTTTATTGGTGTCCTTTTCCCAACTCAATTATCTTTTAATATATTTTACATTTCAGGAGATGAGAGTGATATTCAAAATTTGTGGTAACCTCAAGAGCCTTAGAAAGTTACCATCTGCTATAAAAGACGATGAGCCAGGCTTCCCAAAACCCTAATGAATCATGGCTTCTCTCATTCATTCAACTTAAACGGGTGATGGTGACCAAGGCTCAATCTCTCCAAACTGTCTTTACTAATGCAGTTTTGTTGACTGTGAAGAAATTACATCATAATTGTAAAGAAATTCATCAAGATTAAGAAAAGCAATGGAGACCCTGGGAATAAGAAGGTTCTGGGAGTCCTGGTTTACAATTAGTTAAATATATGCTCGCAGTGTGTTGCAGTCCCCCAAAAATCCAACACAGATCTAGGCTGCATTAATAGAGGGATAGAATCAAGATCACAGAAATGTTAATGACTCTTTGTAATAATGCTTTTGTAAGACTACACTGGGAATATTGCATCCATATTTGATCACCAAGATATAAAAAAGAGGTTGAGTGCAGAGAAGAGAAGAGCAACAAAGATGATGAGGAGACTACAGGGTAAAACGTATGAAGAAAGATTGTTGCAGGAATTTGGTAAGTTTCATTTACAGGAAGTCGGTATGTTTAATGAAAAGAAGGACTAGGGAAGACACAATAGCAGGGTTCCAATATCTCAGGGATTGCCACAAAAAAGAGGGAGTCAACTAATAAGTTAACTCCAAAGCACCTGAAGGAAGGACAAAAAGCCACGGATGGAAACTAATCAAGGAGAGAAGCAACTTAGAACAAAGAAGAAATTTCCTGAAAGTTAGAGCTAGAAGACCTCCAAATCATTTCCAACTCTCTTGTTCTATTGTTTTCTGTTGTGCTTTTATTTCTATGTTTCTGGTTAATTTATGAATAAAAAAATATAAGTAAGGTTCTTTTTTTAAAAAATAGATTTTTATTATATTTTCCACAAATACAAATCTCATATATAGTTTTTGACAATGATTTGGCATTGATGAATATCCATTTTATATATCTTAGTATATACATTTTCTTTCTATAAATTCACAGTATCTATAGTTACATTTATCCTACATGCCTTATATCTATACATCTAGCCTATTATTTTATTAAGGTCTCTTGTAATAATTACATTTTCTCTTTTCTTATTTTTTTATATCTACCTTCTAACCATTCATAGCATTTATGCCGCATGTTGTAATATTCAGAGTTCTTTCTCTCCTTTATTTCAAATGTGAGCATATCCATTTCTGCACATTCCAAGATTTTATTTATGATTACATTTTCTGGGGGGATGTTGGGTCCTTTCCACATTTGTGAAAAAGCTATTCTGGCTGTTGTTAATATATGTAATATAATATATTTTATCTTTTTGGGGTATTGATCTGTAATTAGTCCTAATAAAAAGAGTTCTGGTTTAAGTTCAGTTTGAAGTTTAGTGAGTTCTTGCAGCCAGTCTTCTATTTTAATCCAGTATTTCTTGGTCTCAGGGAATAACCACCATATGTGATAGAAGGTACTATCATTTTGTTCACATTTCCAGCCATTTGGCCTTGTGTTAGGGTATATCTTTGCCAATCTTGTTGGGGCCAAGTGCCACCGATAAAACATTTTATATATATATATATATTTTTGTATGCTGTAGATGTTGTTAATTTGTAATTTGTGGTCCATAATTTCTCCCATTGATCCAGCTCAATATTTTGTCCAAAATTCCACGTCTATGCTATCATGGTAGTTTTCACAATTTCCTCCTCCATCTTAAATCCCCTCTGTTCCAACTAAAGTTTTATCTAATTGGTTTTACCCTTTATTGAATCCAAGTTCTTCTAAATCCTTTTTATACTTATTTTGAATTTGTAAATATGGCCACCAATCAAATAATTCCTTGTTCCCTCAATTCTTGATTCAATTTAAGTTTCCCTTGATTATTCAACAGTACATTATAGCTTTCAATTTTTTTATATCCAATCTATTCAGATGAATCATGGTGTCCATAGTTGACAGCCAGCGGGGTATCTCCATGTAATGTTTCCTTTTGATCTGCTTCCAGGTCCGTATGAGCAAATATCTTATTTGGTGTTGAAAAAAGTAAGCATGTGCTTTACCCCTTTTTCCCACAAAAATGCATGCCAACTTATCTGGAGGTCATGACCTTCTAGCATTAAAATTATCTTATCTTTTAGTTTAACCCAATCTTTTATCCAATTTAATACTGCTGCCTGAAAATAGAGTTACAGATAAGATTCTTTCAAGATACCTTGAAGGCAGAGAAAAATATGTACTTATTTATTTTTATTTTATGTATTTTATTTGTCAATCACTTACAAGATAATAGGTATCAGTATAAATATCATAATAATAAAGAAAATTAGGTACAAATAAATGGGAACAATAGGACAGGAATGGTAGGCATGATCGTGCACTTATGCATGCCCCTTATTGACCTCTTAAGAATGGGATGAGATCAATAGTGGATAGTTTAAGGTTAAAGGAGAGGGGGTTAGAGTTTATAACAACAAAGTCAGGTAGTACATTCCAGGCATTGACCACTCTGTTGCTGAAGTCGTACTTTCTGCAATCAAGTTTGGAGTGGTTTACATTGAGTTTGTATCTGTTATATGCCGTTGTATTGCTATATTGTTGCAGTTGAAGCTGAAGTAGCCATTGAGTGGTAGGACATTGTAGTAGATAATTTTGTGTACTATGCTTAATCCAACCATAGGCAGCGTAGTACAAGGTTGTCTAAGCCCAAAATTTTTAAGCCTGGTGATATAGGGTATTCTGTTGCGAGAAGGGGAGTGTAATACTTTTCTCATGAAATATTTCTGGACTCACTCAATTGTATTAATGTCCAATATACAGTGCAGATTCCTGACAGATTCCTGATGACCTGTATTTGAATGTTGGTCTAGCAAAGGTTTTGTATGCCTAATTAGCAATTCAACATTACCGGAGGAGAAACTTTGTAAAATTAGATTTGCACCTCTTAAATGGCTTTTTGGCAATGCTGTTACAGTGAGCTCTGGTACTTAGGTAGTTTGAAATGAGTACTCCAAGGTCCTTGACAGACTGAGGGTTGTCAACAAGGTCATATCCACCTAGTTTGTATTTGGTGTACTGATTTTTTTTTATAAGTGTGTAGGACAGAACATTTGTTGCTTGAGATTTGGAGTTGCCAATTGTTTGACCATTCAGACACATAATCAAGGTCGCATTGTCGGTCGTGTTGAATAGTTTTACGTCATTTGCAAAGAGAACACAGTTGCTTATAATCACAAAGGTCATTTATATAGAGCCGTATTGGCTAACCTTTCCATCCTTGCATGCCAAAAGCACCCATAAGGCAATTCACACAGGTGGCCTACAACCCCTGAGCATGCATGTGTGACCCCCTGTGCACTTTGCACATTTCTGTGCATCATGCATCTCCTGCACACTTCCCACTTCCCACACATGCACGGCAGCTACCTGACGATCAGCAGTGGACTTGCTCTGGGGTGACGGCTCGTGTACCAGCAGAGATGGCTCTGTATGCTACTTCCAACATTTGTGCCATAGCTTCACCATCACAGATATAGAGTATTAAGAGTGTGGGTCCTAGAACACTGGCTTGGGAGACACCGCTGTTAACTAGAGCAGAGTTTGACATAGCACTCCCTATTTTTACTATTTCTTGCCTGTTTGACAGGAAAGCAGTAATCGACTTATGAAGGGATCAGGAAATCCCATAAGAGGTTAATTTTAACAATAATTTGTCATATACCACTGAATCAAAGGCTTTGAAGAAGTCTATGTAAATTGTTTCTATTGCTTTACCCTGGTCAAGTACAGTATTCCATATGTTTTTGCAGTGTAAGGGTTGTAGATTGCAGGACAATTTTTTCCTGAAACCAAATTGTTTTTTGGGAGAGTGGTTGTTTCATATTCAGTTTTATATTCAGCCAGCTGATTGTGGTTTATTGTTAAATTACCAATGGCACAAGAACAGTCAACCAGTATATCCCAGATAACCCAGTTGGATGGAACAAACTATGTTTCCTATTTCTGCTTAAAGATGGATTATGGACTGTAGTTAATAGTCCACTGGATGTAACAGCTTGGGACTCATTGAATGATGAAGATAAAAAGAAAATAGCTGACTTTAACCGAGATAGTGAAAAGGTTCTTAGTATAATTGGACTGACACTGAGCGATCAGCATATTTGTGGTGAAGAATCTGTTGTTAGGTGTTGGGACATTTTGAAGAGGATTTATGTTGGAGATAGTGTGGGTGCACACATACACCTTACACTTAAACTGTTTAGAGCCCGTCTTATAAAACGTGGCAATATGTTAGCTCATTTGGAGTTTATGCAAAGGACTTTATAAGAGCTACAAGAAAAGGAGATGATTTTCTTAGAGTTGCATCAAGTTTACATCATTCTTTCTTCTTTGGATAAAACTTATGATGATAACAGATAAGAGATAATCAGAGTTGGAAGGGACCTTGTAGGTCATCTAGTCCAACCCCCTGCTCAAGCAGGAGACCCTACACCATTTCTGACAAATGGCAGTCCAATCTCTTCTTGAAAGTCTCAAATGATGGCGCTCCCACAACTTCCGAGGGTAAGCTGTTCCATTGGTTGATTGTTCTCACTGTCAGAAAGTTTCTCCTTGTTTCCAGGTTAAATCTCTCCTTGTTCAATTTCCATCCATTATTCCTTGTCTAGCCTACAGTCACTTTAGAAAATAGCTTGACCCCCTCCTCTCTGTGGCAGCCATTCAAATATTGGAAGACTGCTATCATGTCTCCCCGGTCCTTCTCTTCACCAGATTAGCCAAGCCCAGTTCCTGCAACCGTTCATTGTATGTTTTAGCCTCCAGTCCCCTAATCATCCTGGTTGCTCTTCTCTGTACTTTTTCTAGAGTCTCAACATCCTTTTTATGATGTGGTGAACAAAACTGGATACAGCACTTTAGGTGTGGTCTTATTAAGGATTTATAGAGTGGTATTAGTACTTCCCTTGATCTTGATTGTATCCCTCTGTTAATACAACTTAGGACTGCATTAACTTTTTTGGCGGCGGCTGCACACTGCTGGCTCATATTTAGCATATTTGTCCACTAAGACTCCAAGTTCCCTCTCACAGCTACTGCTATTGAGCCTGGTTTCACCCAGTCTATATGTGTACTTTTGGTTTTTCTTGCCTAAGTATAGGACTTTACTTTTCTCTACATTGAATTTCATTTTGTTAGATATTACCCAGTGTTCTAATCTGTTGAGATCCACCTGGATTTGAGCCTATCTTCTTGGGTGTTAGCTATTCCTGCCAGCTTAGCATCATCTGCAAATTTGATAAGTTCCCCTTCTATTCCCCCATCTAAGTCATTAATGAAGTTGTTGAAGAGTTCTGGGCCTAAGAGGGAACCTTGTGGCACCCTGCTGCTTACTTCCCTCCATGTAGACTTAGACCCATTAAGTACTACTCATTGAGTGCAGTTTGCCAGCCAGTTGTAAGTCCATCTGGTGGTAGTGCTATCTATTCCACTTTTTTCCAGCTTACTAAGAAGTAGGTTGTGGTCTACTTTGTCGAATGCCTTGCTGAAATCTAAATATATTACGTCCACAGTATTTTGCTGGTCTACTCAGTTAGTCACTTTGTTGAAGAATGAACTAAGATTGGTTTGGCATGATCTGTTCTTAACAAATCTGTACTGACTGCTAGTTATTACTTTACTTGTTTCTAGATGTTGGCAGATCTTTTCCAGTATTGTCCCAGGTATTGATGTTAGCTGATTGGTCAATAGTTTCCTGGGTCTGTTTTTTTTTTCTTTTTTGAAGATGGGAACCACAAGATGGGAGCTCTTTTCCAGTCCTCTGTTAGTTTCCTGGTGCTCCAGGATTTTTGAAAGATATGGTGCAGAGGTTCTGAAATGACCTCTGCCAGCTCCTTTAAAACTCTGGGATCTAATCCATCAAGCCCCGGTGATTTGTTTTCATCAAGATCAGACAGATGTTCTCTTACTATTTGTTTGCTTATTTTAACTTTTATTTCTGGTCTATCTTTTACAATTATGTTTTTGGTGGATTAAGCTATAGTTTCTTTTTGCGTGAAGACGGATGCAAAGAATGACTTAAGCAGTTAAGTCTTTCTGTTGCCTGTTACTTCCTTGCCATCTTCTCTCTTTAGTGGACCAACTGTTTCCTTGATTTTTTTTTCTTGTTATTTATATGTTGGAAGAAACTTTTTTATTATCTTTGACTTTTGTTGCAAGTCTTTGTTCATTCTGAGCCTTTGCTATCCTGACTTCATCTTTGCAGACTCTGGCTATCTGCCGATATTCTTCCTTAGTTGTATGTTCTTCTTTCAATTTTTTGTACTTGTCCTTTTTTTCTTTCAATTTGCCAGAGAGATCTTTGTGCAGCCATGCTAGTTTCTTCTTGGATTTCTTGTTTTTCTTTCTCAGTGGTATTGTGCTGGACTGGGCTTCTATGATCATACTTTTTAGAGTTTCCCAAGATTCTTGAGTTGTTTTCCCCTTTAGGATTTTCATCCATGGAATATTTCCCAAGTTCTCTCTGAGTTTATTGAAATCAGCTCTTTTAAAATCCAAGACTCTAGTGTCATTATGTTCTGTTGCTTGTGTTTGTGTTATGTTGAATTCTAGTATGACATGGTCACTCTCATCCAAGGTTCCTGCAGTTTCAATTCTCTCCACCACTTCTTCTCTGTTTGTAAGAATTAAGTCCAGTATGGCTGTCCCTCTAGTTTCACCCTCTACCATTTGGACAACAAAGTTGTCAGCCAGGTTGATTAGGAACTTATTTGATTTCCCACTTGGTGCAGAATTAGTTTTCCAATTGATATCAGGATAATTGAAGTCTCCTGTTTATTACTACTGTTGTGTGTTTCCTGCATATGTTTGTTAGCTGGCTGGCAAAAAGGACATCTACGGTATTTTTTCTGCTTGATTGGATGGCCTATAATTTACACAAACCTATGGCCATGTCATTCTTTTTTTCTTTTATATTGACCCACATGCGTTCTAAGGAAGTTTTCATCTTTGGTTTCATGCATTTCTGTAGCAATATAGTGGTCCTTTACACATGGTGCAACTCCACCTCCTCTTTTAGGGGTCTGTTTTTTTTTTTAATAGTTTGTATCCTTCTACCAGTATGTTCCAGTCATGGGTTTCATCCCACCAAGTTTCTGTTATTCCAACTAGATCAAATTTACCTTCATGTATTTATAGTTTGAGTTCACCCTTTTTGTTCCCCAGACTTTGTGCATTTGTATATAGGCACTTGAGAATTTTATGTCAGACACTGTGTTTACTGTCTCCATAACCTGTGTTGTGCCTGCCTGCCCCTACTTTTTTGCCACCTGTTTGATTAATGCATTTGATATGGCACTCACAATTAAATGCTTGGTTTTGGTTGGCATCAAGGTTGATAATCTTACCTGCACAGACATCTATTTTGCATCTACTTGTATCCTTATTAGTTTTAGGTTGCTGACAACAGAAATGTCCTGAATCCATTAATTCTCTGTCCCCGCTGTTCAGTTTAAATGTTTATCCAGGAAATCTGTGAATTTAATGCCAAGTAACTCAGTCCCTTTCTTTGATGGATGGAAACCATCTCTTTGTACAGTTTTTCATTGGACAGCTAAAGAAATCATGACTAATAAAACCAAAGCCTTCCCTTTTACACCATTCCTTTAGCCACACATTAAACTCTGCTACATGCTACCCTTTCCCTTTTTTTTCCTTTTATATTGGTAGAACCTCTGAAAAGATATACAGCCCAAATTACTAAAGGCCCTGTCAAACTGGCTGATGGATGCAAAACGTTTTAAAAAGGACACAGCGGACGAGAAAAATGTTCCATCCGTTGTTATCCACTCTCAAAAGTGCCCCGAATTTGCATAAGCAGAGCAGACAACAATGGAAAGGAATGGACGGGGGGAGGACGTAGGGCGGATGTACAGTGGATGATCCACGGAAGCCTAGCGGATGGAAGCAGATGAGAGCAGATGGCACATCCACAAGGCTTCCGGGGGAGCACAGTGAAGCGGATGCAGTATGGAAAGAGCGGATGCAGAGTGGATGCCGAGTGGATGAAGCGGATGCACAGCGGAAGCCTAGCGGATGCCTAGCGGATGCCTAGCGGATGCCTAGCGGATGCCTAGTGGATGCCTAGCATTCACTGCGCATGTGGGGAGGATGCATTGTGTCAGCCCCACGGATATAAAGGGAAGCAGCTCGGAAGCAGGTCACCATTCAGAGGAAAGACCTGCTTCCAGACACAGCTTGCCAGCCTGCCAGCCTACCAGCCAGCCAGCCAGCAACCCCACAACCATGGGGAAGAAAAGGAAGCCTCTGCCATCTGCTGCCAGTCCTGGCAAGAGGGACAGGGCCACCCTCCCACCCCCTGGCCCTCACTCTGCTTCTGCTGGAGCTTCTGCTGCCCAGGCTCGCTCTTCTGGGGCTTCTGCTGATGCTGCTTCTGGAGGTGCTGCTTCTGCTGATGCTGCTTATGGCACTGGTGCTTCTGCTGATGCTGCTTATGGCGGTGGTGCTTCTGCTGGTGCTTACTCTGCTGGCACTGCTCCTGGTGCTGGTGCTTCACTGATCCTGGTGGTGGTGCTTCTGCTGGTGCTTACTCTGCTGGCTCTGCTGCTGGTCCTGCTTGTCCTGCTGGTGCTCCTGGTCCTGCTCATGCTCGTGGTCCTGCTCATGCTCCTGGTCCTGCTGGTGGTCCTGGTCCTGGTCCTGCTGGTGCTGCTGGTCCTGCTCCTGGTCCTGCTGGTGCTGCTGGTGCTCCTGGTCCTGCTCCTGGTCCTGCTGGTCCTGCTGGTCCTGCTGGTCCTGCTGGTGCTCCTAGTCCTGCTGGTGCTACTGGTGCTGCTGCTGCTGCTGCTGCTGCTGCTGCTGGTGTGGAGGAGCAGCCCTTACAACCTCAAAGCCCCTCTGATGAGGGCCCAGATGGCCCTGCCAGAGGGAGGAAGAGGCAGACGTGTGAACGGGAGAGGAGGCAATACACCATAGAAGAGGAACATGAGGAGGAGGTGCTTGAATGGCTCAGGGAGAATGAATATCTCTGGCAGAAGGGACACAGGCTCTACAGAGACACCAAAAGGAAGCAGGCTGCTTGGAGAGAGAAGGTGGAGAGTCTGGGCTACACTTTGGAGGTGCTCCTTGGCACCTGGTGGAAGCACATGCACACCTGGTACGGGAAGCTGCACCTCAAGAAATCTGGCCAGGCCACGGTTAAGCTGACGGACAGAGAGACCTACGTCATGGCCAGGTGCAGCTTCCTGGAGGGTGAGATCCACCACCGAGGAGCACCAGGAGCCCCTCTGTCTACCCTCTCTCTCTCTGGCAGCCTGCTGAGAGCCAGTCCTCTTCCGTCCGAGAGTCAGTCCCTGTCTCCAGGCAGGTTTCTGTGGAGCATGCCACGGTGGAGAACCCATGGACAGGTGTTCTAACTGTGGTGGACCGTGTGGAGGACTCCCTGGTGTGGTGGGAGAAAGGAGACATTGGGTCCACCATAGTTGTAGCCGCATCCACCACCACCCAGCGCCGCCTCCACAGAAAGGCAGAGAGCCAGACAGCAGGAGGGGCAGAACCACACTGTCCTGCTGGAGATCAGGGACACCATCCACACCAGTATAGATCTCCTCTCTCAGCTAGTCAGCACCGACTCCTCATCCTCCAACTTCAAGCCCTTCCTCACCTATGTCAACCAGACCCTCAAGAACATGGAGGAACCCCAGTACCAGGTGGTGAAGGACCAGATCACAAAGCTGCTTCACAACCCTCCAGATCCAGAGGAACCTGCTCCCACCCAGTCCAGGTCTGCTCCTCCACCCCAGGTGATGTCCCTCCCATTCCAATGCTTCCCACAGCCCCTCACCTACCGGGGCTACGGCTACCAGGAGGTCCAGCAGCACAGGCAACAGCCCTTCCCAGTCCAGGCGCAGAGTCACCGGATGACACTCTTGCCACTGGTTCCACTGATGCCACCGATGTCACCCACGCCAATGATGCCACCGACGACAATGATGCCACCCATGCCAGTCCTCACCCAGCTGCAGACCAGACAGCCCCACTACACTACTCCTTCCTCCACCCCACAGCCAAGCCCGGCCTCAGTACATCTCTCATCAGTACTGGTGCTGACACCCCATGGCATGGAGGATGGACCTCTCAGCATTGCGGGACTGAGCCAGCTGTCTGAGAGCTTTCTCAACACACCATCCCCTGTTGTCCTCTTGGGGCCAGGCACCCCAATGACGATACAGACCACCACTCCAGCACCACCCACCTCCACAGCACCTGGACCCTTCACCCCTGAGACAGGGCACACCTCCGAGTGACCAATAAGAGTGCCAGAGACTGGGTCGCTGGCTACCTGTGGACTTTATTTGGACACTTGACTTGGGTCATTTTTTTTTTACAGCTTGTTCTTCAATAAAGTTTATCTTTGATTCACACACTTGCTTCATTTCTTTTTTTGTATTAAAGTCTTGGTGGAAACTTTTAGAATTGGTTTAAGCCTTTGCATGCTTGTGGGATGGGTTAAGATAGCAGTGGGGTGGGCAGGGATACCTTTGGGATGGGTTAAGATAGCTGTGGGATAGATAAACCTCCAGTGCAAGCATAGTGGGATTGTGTGGTCCACCCTCCCAGGTGCCACACCTTTGGCCCTTCATTAGTAAGCATTGATCCACACATTTGAACATAAACACAACTCTTTATTAAATGCCCTGTTCATTGTGGGCCCACCCAACATACATGGCTCAATCTCATCCGTGTGATGAGACAGGCTGAAGGAAGCACCCATTAATCATCTGTCATCCTGTCTTGCCACTCCACTGCTCCAGCTGGGGAGTTACACCAGTGTCTCAGGAGGTTGCACTGCTTCTTCCCTTCACGTGAGGCTCTGTTGGGGCCTTGCACATCCTCAGTGTCTATCAGGTTTCGCCCTTGCCTCCATTCCCCAGGCTCCATGTCCCCATTGGCTTGTTGGAGGTCCACGAGCCTGTTCTGCAAGACCGGGTAGCGGGTGCGCATGAGATTGTGCAGGATGCAGCAAGCTTCCACGATCCTCCTGACGGTCTCTGCTGCATGGTGGTGAGAAGTACCTAGAACCTGTTGGCCGGGATGCCAAAGGCGTTCTCCACCACCCGCCTTTCCCTGGACAGCCTATAGTTGAAGATCGTCTCTTCACGGGTGAGGAGTCTGGAAGTGTAAGGCTTCATGAGGTAGGTTCTGAGGGAGAAGGCATCATCCCCCATGATGAAGTAGGGCACATCTTGCATGTTGTTGGGCAGGGGTTCTGGATCTGGGAAGCCCACGATGAGGTTGCGTTCCAGCTCCTCCTTGAGGTGACTGGCGTTGTATACCTGGGCATCTGAAGATGAGCCGTTGCCTGAAGCATCGATGTACATGAACTTGTAGTCAGCATCGACCATGGTGAAGAGGATGATGCTGTAGAAGCCCTTGGAGTTGAAATAAGTGGAGCCCGACTTGGGTGGTGCTTTGCAGGCCACGTGCTTGCCATCTATGGCTCCAACGGTGTGTGGGAAGTTCCACCTCTGGTACCACTGCTCTGCAACTTTCTTCCATCCTTCTTCAGTGGAGGGGCACTGGAGGAGCTCCTCCAGGTATTCTTCGATGATGGCCTGCACCACTTCTCTGACCACAATGCTGATGGTGTTGTGTGGCACCCTCCAGCCATACTGCATGCTCCTGTAGGTGGTCCCTGAGGCCAGGTGGCACAGAGTGAGTGCCACCTTGAGCCCAGGTTCCAGGCTGGGCCGGAAGTTGGTGTTTGCCTTGGTCAACCTGGGTATCAGGTGCTGCACAACTTTGTCAAACATGGCTGGAGGCATCCTCATGAAGTTCTGGAATGCCCGAGTGTCTTCGTTCCTGAGCTCCACCATCAGCTTGTTGTACAGTCCGTACTCTGCTCTTCTCCTGATCCATCTTTGGACCCAGACGCTTCTTGGCCGCCTCCTTTTCTTCCCATAGTAGAATTCACAGAGCCTGTAGATGGCTTCGCACTGTTGCAGAAGGATGGTGGCTGCCAAAATGACTGTGTTGCGATCCATGGTGGACATGACTGGATGCTGTGGAAGAGCAAGAGTCAGATGAAGGCTGTAGAGGTCTACACAGCTAGGCTGCTGGTCTGAAAGTGAGATGCAAGTGAGTTGCTCCCCATTTTTATAGGCAGTATAGGTGTCCCTTTGCATCCTCTAGGCATCCTCTGGGCATCCTCTAGACATCCTTAATATCCGAGATAGGTCCCCTCTGCGAACATTTTTTCCATTTTAAATGCTTTGTTTCTGTGCTGCATCCGTTCTGCATCCATTCTGCGTCCGTTCCGCTTTCTCCCTGCGTCCGAGCGGATGCGAGTTGCGCAGATGCGTAGCGGATGCCTAGCGGATATAGCGGATGCATAGCGGATGCAGAACGGACGAGTTGGATACATTTTCCGCGCAAAAGTTTTGAGCATCTCAAAACTTTCTGAGCGAATGAAACGACAATAAACGGATGCTGGACGGATAGAGAGGAAGCAAAACGGAGGTAGTGAGTACATCGCATTTTCCAATGGATGGCAAGCTTTTTTGTCCGTTTTACATCCTCTTTGCATCCGTTGGTGCAGTGTGACAGGGGCTTAAACCAGATATCTTTTGATTGGGAATTATACTGGAAATATACAATAAAGAGCTGAAATTTTTGATTGTAAATGTTTTAACAGAGGCTAGAATTGTATTTGCTATTGGAAAAATGATAAAATACCTATGCAGGAGGAAGTTGTTAAAAAAATTATAGACTGTGCTGAAATGAGTAAATTGACATTTGAAATTAGAGAACAAGAAGATAAACAATTTTATATGATATGGGATTTGTTTTGTCAATGGTTGGACAAAAAGACATGGCAATGTAATAGACTAGATAACTTTGTAATAGAAGTTTAATAGATTGATATTAAAATATGATATAGACATATATAACCATTGGAAGAAAGTATAATATAAATTTTAAAACAAAATTTGAAATTTTAAAACAAAATTTGAAATATCTCATATAAAATGATGGAATAAATGGTTTAGTCATGGATAATTAATAACTGATAAATATATAAGCATATGTTAGTTTGACAATGTGAAAATTGATATAAACTGGGAGTAATGATTACAAAAGGATAATACAAAAGATTTGTAACCAACTAACTAACACACTGAATGTATATAAAATGGAACATGGTTTTATGTTTTTATGTTTTGTTTGTATATGTTTGTCTTAAAAACATAAAAACTTTTTAAAAACAAAAAAGTTGAAACTTCTTTTTGGAAGAACTTTTTTGGAAAAATTT
Organism: Laticauda colubrina; assembly: GCA_015471245.1. NCBI lineage: Eukaryota > Metazoa > Chordata > Lepidosauria > Squamata > Elapidae > Laticauda > Laticauda colubrina. The sequence continues at coordinate 12,513,796 of BLBF01000050.1, read as the reverse complement.
CATTATTTTGAAATGGGGTGGAAATGAAACTTTGCATTATAATGCAAAATCCTCACTTCCACCCCATTCAAAAGAAAAGATAATGCCAGATCCTCATTTCTACCCAATTTCAAATTAATGATACTGCAAAATTCATTCCAGAACACACACCAATCCCTCACTAATTTGCTTTCCAGCTCTCTTCTCCTCCATGCAGGACAACAAAAGAAGACCATGTGACTACCAGTTCAATCAGACTTCTAATGTCTCAGGCAGGGATGGGATCTGACTGGTATAACTACCGGTTCTGTCTATTAGTGTCACGCTGAGTCATGCGAGTGCAATTTACAACCTGCTGAGCTGCCTGGACAGTTGAGCAGCACTGTGTGCAAGTGCGCAGCAGTTGGAAAAGCCCTTTTTTCTTGCTTTTTCAACTGCAGCTGTGTCACGCAAAGCAGCTGAGTTGAAAAAGCAGGAAATAAAGGTCAGATAACAGATTATTATCCTGTAATCTGCAACTCTTATACTGCAAAAACATATGGACTACACAACTTGATCAGATCAAAGCAATAGATGCAATTTACATAGACTACTGTAAAACCTTTGATTCAGTGGTACACGACAAACTACTCCTAAAAATAAAATATTATGATATGTATTGTCTGGACCACTGCAAAACTGGATAGAAGAATTCCTGTCAAACAGACAACAAATGGTCAAAATTGGGAACGTCTTATCAAATTCTGTAACTGTCAATAGTGGAGTCCCCCAAGGCAGTGTTCTAGGACCAACTTTCTTCATCCTCTACATAAAATGACCTCTGTGATCACATAAGAGCAACTGTTTTCTCTTCGCTGATGATGTAAAGCTATTCAACACCACAGACAACACTGCTACCCTTCAAAAAGACCTCGACTATGTATCAGAATGGTCAAACAAATGGCAACTTCAAATCTCAACAAATAAATGCTCTGTCTTACATACTGACAAAAAAAATAGAAAATAAAATACAAGCTGAATAGTCAAGACCTTGTTGATGATCCAAGCTCTGTCAAGGACTTTGGAGTTCTTATCTCTAATGTTCTAAGTGCTAGAGCCCACTGTAACTACATAGCATTAAGAGTAGTTAATCTAATCCTACACAGCTTTTTCTCTGGTAATATCACACTACTAACGAGAGCATATAAAACATTTGCTAGACCAATACTTGAATACAGCTCATCAGTCTGGAACCCACATTACATATCTGATATTAGCACGGTTGAGAAATTCCAGAAATATTTCACAAGAAGAGTTCTCCACTCCTCTATTTGTTGCAGAATAACATATGCCACCGGACTTGAAATTCCAGACCTAGAAAATCTAGAACTATGCCACCTTTGGTCCGATCTAAGTATAGCATATAATATCATACATTGCAATGTCTTCCCTGTCAATGAATACTTCAGCTTCAAACATAACAATACAAGAGCACACAATAGATACAAACTCAAGGTTAACTGCACCAAACTTGATTGAAGGAAATATGACTTCGGCAACAGAGTGGTCAATGTCTGGAATACTCTACCTGACTCTATGGTTTCTTCCCCAAACCTAAAAAACTTTAACCTTAGACTGTCTATTATTGACCCTCACCCCTTTCCTAAAGCCCATGTCACACTGAACCAACAGATGCAAAGAGGATGTAAAATGGACAAAAAACCTTGCCATCCGTTGGAAAACGCGATTTACTCAATGCCTCCGTTTGGCTTCCTCTCTATCCGTCCAGCATCCGTTTATGGACGTTTTATCCACTCCAAAAGTTTTGGGCTCCCTAAAACTTTTGCGCGGAAAATGTATCCAGTTCATCCGTTCTGCATCCGCTACGCATCCGCTACGCATCCGTTACGCATCCGCTATATCCGCTAGGCATCCGTTCTGCAACCGCGTAACTCCATCCGCCCAGATGCAGGGAGGAAGCGGAACGGATGCAGAACGGATGCAGCACGGAAACAAAATGTTTAAAACGGAAAAAATGTTTGCAGAGGGGACCTATCTCGGATATTAAGGATGCCTAGAGGATGCCTAGAGGATGCCTAGAGGATGCCTAGCGGAAAACCTATACTGCCTATAAAAAGGGGGAGCAACTCGCCTGCATCTCACTTTCAGAACAGAAGCCCAGCGGTGCAGACCTCTGCAACCTTCATCTGCCTCTTCCTCTTCCACAGCATCCAGTCATGTCCACCGTGGATTGTGACAAAGTCCTTTCGGCAGCCACCATCCTTCTGCAACAGTGCGAAACCATCTACAGACTCTGTGAACTCTACTACGGGAAGAAAAGGAGGCACCCAAAAAAAGTCTAGGTCCAAAGATGGTTCGCCAGAAGAGCAGAGGATGGACTGTACAACAAGCTGATGGTGGAGTTCAGGAGCGAAGACACTCGGGAGTTCCAGAACTTCATGAGGATGCCTCCAGCCATGTTTGACAAACTTGTGCAGCGGCTGACACCCAGGTTGACCAAGACAAACACCAACTTCCAGCCCAGCCTGGAACCTGGGCTCAAGGTGGCACTCACTCTGTGCCACCTAGCCTCAGGGACCACCTACAGGAGCATGCAATACAGCTGGAGGGTGCCACCCAGCACCATCAGCTTTGTTGTCAGAGAAGTGGTGCAGGCAATCATTGAAGAATACAAGGAGGAGCTCCTCCAGTGCCCCTCCACTGAAGAAGGATGGAAGAAAGTTGCAGAGCAGTGGTATCAGAAGTGGAACTTCCCACATACCGTTGGAGCCATCGATTTCAAGCACGTGGCCTGCAAAGCACCACCCAAGTCGGGGTCCACTTATTTCAACTACAAGGGCTTCTTCAGCATCATCCTCTTCGCCATGGTCGATGCTGACTACAAGTTCATGTACATCAATGCTTCAGGCAATGGCTCATCTTCAGATGCCCAGGTATACAACGCCAGTCACCTCAAGGAGGGGCTGGAAAGCAACCTCATGGTGGGCTTCCCAGATCCAGACCCGCTGCCCAACGACACATAAGATGTGCCCTACTTCATCATGGGGGATGACGCCTTCTCTCTCACAACCTACCTCATGAAGCCCTACACCTCCAAATACCTCACCTGTGAAGGGAGGATCTTCAACTACAGGCTATTCAGGGCAAGACAGGTGGTGGAGAACGCCTTTGGCATCCTGACCAACAGGTTCAGGTACTTCTCACCAACATGCAGCATAGCCCAGAGACCATGAGGAGGATCGTGGAAGTGTAGGGCTTCATGAGGTAGGTTGTGGTGCAACTCCCCAGCTGGAGCAGTGGAGTGGCAGGACAGGATGGTAAATGCTTAATGGATGCTTCCTTCAGCCTGTCTCATCACACGGATGAGATTGGGCCATGTATATTGTGTTGGCCTACAATGAACAGGGTGTTTAATAAAGAGTTGTATTTATGTTGACATGTGTGGATAATTATTACATTATTATTGATAATAAAGGGCCGTAGGTGTGTCACCTGGGAGGGTGGACCATACAGTCCCATTATGCTTGCACTGGAGGTTTATCTATCCCACTGCTATCCTAACCCATCCCACAGCTATTACCCATCCCAAAGGTATCCTAACCCATCCCAAAGCTATCCTTACCCATCCCACAAGCATGCAAAGGCTTAAACCATTTCTAAAAGTTTCCAGCAAGACTTTATGAAAAAAAAGAAATGAAGCAAGTGTGTGAATCATAAATAGACTTTATTAACAACAAGCTATAAGACAAAAATGTGTCTCTGATACTCCTCTTGGTCGCTCAGTCCCAGGGGTGAAGGATGCAGGTGCTGTGGAGGTGGCTGGTGCTGGAGTGCTTGTCATCAGCTCCTCCAGAAGCAGAAGCAGAAGCAGCAGAAGTGCCAGCCCCAGAAGAGCGAGCCCGTGCTATAGAAGCCCCAGGAGAACCAGAGTGAGGGCCAGGGGGCGGGATGGTAGCCCTGTCCATCTTGCCAGGGCTGGCAGCAGATGGCTGAGGCTTGCTGTGCTTCCACATGGTTGTGGGGTTGCTGGCTGGCAGGAAGGCTGGCAGGCAGGCAGGCACCAAGGCTTGTAGGAAGGCAGGCAGCCAGGCTGGCAGCAAAGCTTGCAGGCAGGCTGGCAACAAGGCTGCTAGGCAGGCTGGCAGCAAGGCTGGCAGGGAGGCTGGCAGCAAGGCTTGCAGGCAGGGCAGGCAAGGCAGCCAATCCGTCTGGCAGCAGGTCTTTCCTCTGAATGGTGACCTGCTTCTGAGCTGCTTCCGTTATATCCCCGGGGCTGACGCAATGCATCCTCCCCGCATGCGCAATTAACGCCAGGCATCCATTAGGCTTCCGCTGTGCATCCGCTGTGCACCCGCTTCATCCGTTCCGCGTCCGCTGTGCATCCGTTCTTTCCGTTCCGCATCCGCTTTGCTGAGGCCCCCCGGAAGCCTAGCGGTTGCGCCATCCGCTCCCATCCACTTCCATCTGCTGGGCTTCCGTTCCGCATCCGCTTTCCATCCGCCCTGCATCCTCCCTGCGTCTGTGTTATCCACTCCGGTTATGCAAATTTTTGCCCCTTTTGAGAGTGGATAACAACGGATGGAACATTTTGCTCGTCCGCTGTGTCCTTTTTGCATCCGTTGGCCAGTGTGACATGGGCTTAAGAGGTGTGTAGGGGGCGTGTATAAACATACCAATGTGCCTACCGTTCCTGTCCTATTGTTTCTTTTATTTTTATTATATGTACCCATTTCATGTATTCATAACTGTGTATATGCTTATACCTATTATCTTGTTAGCAATTGACAAATCAAAATAAATAAAATAAAATTAATAGACCATGGCAAAATGAATGGAAGTATTTTGAAATATAATAAATGTTTCTATCTTGAGCTGAAGACTCAACATATTTCAATCTCCACTGGGCTGTTATCTATTGTTGCTTATAAAAAGTGGAAAAAAATAAAGAAAGAAGAAAAATATAGAAAAAGGGGGAAAAGTTGCTTGTAAAGGAATATCAGTGTTTGGTTTGTAAGTTCACCTTTATTTTTTAATTTTCTAATGTTTATTTTATTTATTAAATTTGCATACCACCCATCTCACCAAAGACAATTCTAGATTGCATTCATTAAAAATGCACCATAAAACAATAAAACAAATAGCAATCTTAAATTTTAAAAATTAATTTAATCCAATTCAATTCAATTAAAAATTCAATCAAAATAAAACTAACTTAGAGGGATATAGAAGGAGCAAAGTATATTCAAGGATAAGGTGTTATCTACAACATTAGCCAAAGTGCAACAATTGCATTGAGGCACCAGGCTACAGTGGTTGGCATAGCCATGTCTTCAATGTCTTTTCAATTCAGTGGTGAATGCAGATCTCACTTTAGGTCATGATGTTCTAGAGTAGGGGTGTCAAACTGGTGGCCTGTGGGCTGGATGCATCCCATGCAGGCCAAGCCCACCCAGCTCTGAGAAAGAGAAAAACATCACAAAATGTCACATGTTGGCAACATGATGCCATGAGTTTAACACCCGTGTTCTAAAGGGTGTGAGCTATGGCGGAGAATACTCTTCTTCTTGATCCCATCAGCTGAAATTCATTGGATAGTGGGGTCTACAGCATATCTCTTCTGCTGTTGCCAGAGAGGTGGGCTAATCTCTAAAATACTATAAATAGGATAGTATAGACTTTCTCTTTAAGGAAAATATTGTTGTGTTGTTAATTGCAACGTCATGTCTGACCCATCACAACTTTATGGACAACATTCCTCCAGGCCTTCCTGTCCTCTACCATCCTCCGGAGTCAATTTAAGCTCACACCTACTACTTCAATGATTCCATCCAGCCATCTCATTCTCTGTCATTCCCATCTTCTTTTGCCCTCAATCTTCCTCAGCATTGGGCTCTTCTCCAGTTTCATCTTCAGGATCTGTCCTTTTAAAGAGCATCTTTAAATTGATCTCCTCTAGGACTGACTGGTTTGATCACCTTGCAATCCAAGGGACTCATAGGAGTCTTCTCTAGCGCCACAGTTCAAAGGCCTCAATTCTTTGGCATTCAGCCTTTCTCATGATCCAACTTTCACTGCCATACATTGGAACTGGGAAAACCATAGCCTTGACTATACACACTTTTGTTGGCAGGGTAATGTCTCTGCTTTTTAGTATGCTGTCTAGTGACTCACATCGTGACTTCAGCATTATCTCTTTCTTTCAAACCATCCTTAAACTGAAGCAGTCATGTTATTCAGCCATTCTTCATAGCAGATCCTGAATTAATCAGAAGACTGACAAAATGATTACAGCAAATGAAGTTTCGTGGTTTTTATCCTGTGCTTTAAATTGGTAAATTTTGGAACCTGATTGCAAATATGTATCTGCCAAACATGGTAGCATCTTTGAAATAAAAAGGTCCAAAAATTTCCTCTCTTTTTGGGAGGGTGGGTGGATATGGTGCTCTTCATTTTCTGCTTCATGTCTAAGTTTTAAACATTAATGGCATGCAACTGTTTTACTCAGGAAAAAAACATATTTCCTTTTGATATTTTTCAAAGAAGGAAAGGAAATATTATTACAAATAAGCTATTATCTTCAAAGTAATTATCAAATTAAGTATCATTATGATCTCTTCTGTTCTGTCCGGAAAAACGCGAGGTAGACCGGGTTCCAACAACAAAGTCTTTATTCCAACACAATCAGTAAAAACGGAACATTGGCTCAAACCGCAACAGCCTTTTATACTCTCCGGTCTGCCGGCTTGTAGCCAATGACATTCATTTGATTTTGCCGCCTTTATGCGGCTTCGAGGATTGATTCCTTTTGAACCAATCCCTTTTAGTTTTTCGTAACCAATCAGAATGAGTTATTTGGAGCCAACTATTTTATACAGAACACCCCTCCCCTCTTAGTTCAGTCCTACGTGGTGACGTAGTCTCGCAGGTAGGTGGGGCTTCTCCTGACTCGACTGGACTTGCGCGGTTCATTTTTGTTGGAGACTTTGACCGGTTCGGATGGGGCTGCCGTGTCTTCCGTCCTTCTCCCTGGAACCGTCTGGAAGGGTGAGTCAGCCATTTTACTGCCACCTGAGTTGCTTAGGCCGGCAGTTTTGCCGCTCCCTCCTGTTTCCTCCGGGCAGGTCGAACTGGCCTGGCTGGCCCCCTCCGATGGACTCAACACGCAACTTCCTTCAAACAGTGAGTCTCTATTTTGCTCTTTTTGTCTGTACTCATTTTCGGAGTTTGATTTAAACGGTTCTTTCTTTATTTCTCACATTCCCCCCCCCCTCTTTGGTTTGAATTTTGTCATTTTTGTATATGCATGGTTATGTTTTTTCATTTCTTTCTAAATTTCGGGAATGAAGCTGGTCTATGTGCCGCTTCAATTCCCTGCCGTCGTCTACCGTTAATTGGTAGGACTTGGAGCCTGTTATTTTTCTAATTTTTCCTGGTAACCATAATGAGTCCCCAGTGAAGTTTTTAGCATACACTAAATTGCCAATTTCAAAACTCCTGAATCGCGTAGAGGAGTCGGGGGGGGGTTTCTGGTGTGAAATTTGGATTTAGCCTATCTAGGTGTGACCTTAGTTTTCTCCCCATCAGTAGTTCTGCTGGGGTTTTGTTGGTTGTGGTACTTGGTGTTATATGTTGGAGGGTGAGTAATCGGTTTATTTTGTTTTGGACATCTCCAGTGTCCATTTTCTCTAAACCCTCCTTGGTAAACCTGACCATTCTTTCTGCCCTACCGTTTGCAGCCGGATGGGCCGGCGCAGTAAGGGCATGTCTTATACCTAGGGAGGCTAGGTATTGCTCGAATTGTAGGCTGGTTAATTGTGGCCCATTATCGGACACTAGGACATCCGGTAGGCCATGGGTTGCAAAAAGTTTGTCTAATTGTTTTATCACGGTTTCTGTTGTCGTTGATGGCATAATTTTTACCTCTAGCCAATTAGAGTATGCATCCACAACAATCAGAAACGTGTGCCCCTTGGTAGGACCTGCAAAATCAATGTGGATTCGCGACCAGGGGCCTCTTGGGGTTTCCCAGTCCCTTACGGGTGCTTTTGGTGAGGATGGTCTGATTCTCTGGCATTTGTTGCATGAGTTTACTCAGTATTCTATGTCCCTATCAATACCCGGCCACCAGACATAACTTCTAGCAAGGCTTTTCATTTTAACAATTCCAGGGTGGCCCTCGTGCAACATACCTAGTACCCTGGGTTGCAATTTGTTAGGAATAATTACCCGCTCACCCCACAACAAACACCCTTTTTGGATTGAGAGTTCAGTTTGTCTGGTCCGGAAAGGTTTAAAAGTCTCAGTTTTTTGGTCTTCTGGCCAACCTCTACCTACCCAGTTAAGGACGCGGGCAGTCAATGGGTCTTTTGCGGTGGCTCTGGCGACATCATTCGTGGATATGGGTAGATCGGGGCAAGTCTCTATCTGTAGAGCAGTCATCGTTGGTGCCGGGTCTTCTTCCGTTGATGGCAAGGGTGCTCTGCTCAAGGCGTCTGCATGGGAAATTTGTTTCCCTGGCTGATGTATTAGAGTATAGGAATAGGCTGCTAGGAACTCTGACCACCTAGTCATTCTTGGGGACAGAATATCTGGTGTGGGCTTGTTTCCCCCCAAAATTCCTAATACGATTTGGTCTGTTACGATTTGAAAAGTCCACCCATATAGGTACTCGTGGAAACGTTTTACCCCAGCGACGATTGCTAGGGCTTCTCTGTCCAATTGGCTGTAATTTCGCTCGGTTTTTGACAGGGTTTTTGAATAGTATGTGACGGGTGCCTCTCTTCCATCAGGTAGTTGGTGGCTCAGGATGGCACCGATTCCAAATGGTGAGGCGTCGCAGGTCACTCTCAATGGTAGTGTGTCGCTGAATTGAATGAGAACGGTGTTCGATGTTAGCAAGTTTTTTATTTGCTGGAAAGCTTTCTTTTCTTTATAACCCCAAGTCCAAAATGCTTTCTTGTCCAGTAGCCAGTGCAATGGTTCTGCTATTGTAGCCTTATTTGGTAGGAATACATTATAAAAATTTATCAGCCCTAGAAATGCTTGTAACTCAGTTTTGTTCTTTGGTTCTGGTGCGTCTTTAATGGCTTTAATTTTCTTTTCGGTAGGGTGTATACCTTCTCCGTCTATTAAATAGCCCAGGAATTCGACTCTCTTTTTTATTAGGCAGCACTTTTCTTTTTTTACTTTTAGGCCAGATTCCCTGAATTTGGTTAGTACTTCCTTAAGTCTCTTTCTTAGTTGGTTTTCATTTTTTGCTGAGATTAGGACATCATTGAAATATGGTACGACTCCTTGTATGCCATTTAGGAGGCATTTCATTAGGCTTTGAAAAACGCCTGGGGCTACACTCACTCCAAATTGGAGTCTGTTACATCTGAAAGCCCCCTTGTGAGTAACTATAGTCTGTGCTTCTGCTGTTTCGGGGTCTACTCGGAGCTGTTGATAAGCTTGTGCCAGATCGAGTTTGGCAAAAACTTTTCCACTCCCCAGGGAATGTAGTAAGTGCTGCACTACTGGCACCAGGTATGCGCTCTGTTGCAGTGCGTGGTTCAGGGTAGCCTTGTAGTCACCACAGATTCGAATGGACCCGTCAGGTTTAATAGGTGTAACTATAGGCGTTTCCCACTTGGCATGGTCCACAGGTTCTAATACCCCTTGTGCTACTAGTTTATTTAGCTGTTCCTCAATCTTTGTTTTTAAGGCAAAAGGAACTCGCCTGGCCTTTAGTCTCCGTGGGGTTACTTGGGGGTCTAGACTAAAAGAAATAGGGTTTCCCCGATACTTGCCAAGTGAGCCGTCAAAAACGTCCTGGAATTCCTGGATTAGGTTTTCTTCCCAGTCAGTTGTGGCCACTCGGTCTATCCCGGTCATCCCGATGCCTAATGGCGTGAACCATTCAATGCCCAGGAGGCTTGGTCGGTCTCAGTCGACTATGGTCAGCGGTAGCACTTCAACATGATGTTTGTTAGTGACTCGGAATTGTCCCATGCCGACTACAGGGATTCGGTTTCCCTGGTAGTCTTTGAGTGTTAGCCACTGCTTCTGGAGTTCTTTAGGTTTGATATCTGGGACTAGTTGTTTGAGGGTGTCCCAAGATACCATGGATAGGAAGGATCCAGAGTCTACTTCCATTTCGCAGGGCTTTCCTTCGATTTTCACAATTATCTTGACTTTCTTTCCGCTTTCCGTCTGAGCGCTTCCTATAGTAACAGTCTGATGTGTATTCTCTCGGTTAGAGGTTTGCTTGTTCCGCTGCCACTTTCTCTCAGCTTGCCTGGGCTTGGCCTGTGTGGGGGAGTTGCTGCGTCTCATTGGGTTGTAGTTTTTCTTGTTCCTGCAGACTTTCTCGATATGCCCTCGTTTTTTGCAAGTTCTGCAAATGGCATCGAGAAACCTGCATTCGGCTCGAGGATGATTTCCTCCGCAGCCAGCACATTCCCGCCAATTTCTCTTTTCGCACCCTTTCTTGTTGGCGTACAGGCGGTGGACCTCATCATCTACTTCGTCTGATTCAGACGTCTCGCCATAATCTTCGTGGTGAGTGGTAGCGGGAGACTGTTTTTTTTCCTCTGGCCAGGCATGTTTCGTCTCCGTTCGCATTCATCTGCTTCATTTTGACAGCCGATTTTTTCGCGGCTTCAGCGGCTGTGGCTTCCGCGATGGCCTCAGCTATGGTTATGTTGGGCTTGTTTAATAGTTTGCTCTGTGTTGTCAAGTTTCTCTGGTAAATGGTAACACTGGAGCAGCTCTTTGATTTACAGAATGACCACATTATATACTGAGTTGCTTCTATTCAGAACACTGGTTTACTTCTTTTTTCCTAAGACAATGTGCATTTCTTCAGTCTCCATCTGCAACCTCAGAGAACCTCTTCCAATTGTTCACAAATATTATCAATCAGGAGATTTAATCACTGCTGCTATCATATATCAGGTGTTATTTCTTTCAAATGAGATCACTTTTCAAAGTGTTCCTTCACACAATGTCCTTGATCAGTATCTGTAAGTATCCTCATCATCATTCACAGACTCATACACATCACCACTATAATGGTCCCTCCCTCCCTCCCTTCTTTCCTTCCTTCCTTCTGAAAAAATAATTACCATACCCCATGGCCCTTAGCCATCTCTAAATTCTACACCTCAAAGACTTAAGCACCCCAATTTCTAAAGCCTCAAAAGAGAGAAGCATTGTTGCTTTTAATTTTACAAGGGTTATTTCCCATTTTAAAAAATCCACAGTCCTTTGTTTCATTAGCAGAAAAGTATGACTAATCAAAACTGTAACACTATTCTAAAAATAGTGTTCTACATGGACAAATGCTCTCTAAATTTTCTTCCCTTGCATGTCACTATAGAATGAAGAAGATTGTGGTGAGCAATGGAACTGGATTATTATATTTTACAGAAAACAAAGCCCAAATGACAAATTACTTGTAAGAATGTCATAAGAGTAGAACTATGTATATCCCTCTCTCCATTCATTTTAAATAGGAACATTATTGTGTTCTAGTTAATATTGGAAAATATATCTCACAATGAATTTGACAGTTTTGCAGATGAAGAGTCTTAAAAAGAGAAAAAAAACTCTTTCTCACTTCAATATTAGCGTATTCCTTTCTCATATCAGTGCTGCCAAATCCATACAACCTAGGGCTATAGTTTCTAGAGATCATATGCCAGATCCCAGAGTAAAAAATAAGATCTACATTTTCTGTATTTATACATATATGTAAAAATTAAAAATACCAACTGTATAATTCTGAAGCAAACATCATATTCACATAGTTTATAACTCTCACTGAAGGTTCCTCACTCATAATTACGAACACAATTTGGCTCTGGCATTTGCTAAAAAAGAGATCAAAATAGTCGGTAGTGATGTGGAAACCCAGGGTAACATTGGGTA
>BLBF01000050.1:12391064-12406907 GCA_015471245.1 Laticauda colubrina | reverse complement strand
CTTTCAAAGATCCTGCTGGATGTCCCAAAAAGTTGGGCAAAGGCAATTCAGAATATATAGTAGACACAAATTCTCCAATGACTATATCACTGAAGTGGGCAGGAGAATTAAGCTGAAAATGCATTTTATTAGCACACATAGAGTTGATGGTTTTGCTGAAAGAAGCCTGGCAGACAAGGAGAGAGATTAGAAACCAATGGCAAAGCATATGAGTCTCTTTGAATGCCAAAGCAATTTGATTCCAATCACAGCAAGGCAGCCACATCATCATCAGAACACTTTGCCTGGAAAAATGAAAGAAACTCTAATCGTTATCATCTTAGTGATTCATACTGCAACCTACTGAGCCTCATGGAGTTATTAATATTAAACTATTAAGTCTCACTAGGTTCTGTGCCTCTCCCCAAAAACAAGTTTAATTAATTAGTTTAGATAATTACAAGGGAGATAATTCCCTTCAGCAAAGCTATTCAACTGATATTCCTGTTGAAGAAACTGCACAATCCAAACCCATGGATTGTGCAATTCTTGGCAGCACTTCATCAGGCAACAAAAAATGATCTTGAAATCATAGCAGGTTTTGGAAATTGAGTTTTGCATGCTGGTTAAAAGTGGAAGAGATAGATTAGTAGTCAGGTAGGTTTTCCCTTCCCATCTCACAACTTCCTAATTCAGAGAAATACTTACCAGCTCTGCCCCTTGCTTTGCTGAAGCTGTCACATTGGAAAAAAAATAAAATCTGTAGGAGAATATTTATAGAAAATCTCAATCCAGGTGATGGTTGTACCAAAAAGTTCTTTTTCCCTCCAAAAGCAACTGGAATTTCTTGTTTTATTCTTTGAAAACACTTCTCTTTTCATCCCGGAACTTCTTGGATGGGAATCAAAATGTTTTCAAAGAAAAAAAAAACCAAGAAAATCCAACTGCCTTTTGTAAAAAGCACCTTCATGCCTATATATGAATTTTCAAGAACAAAATCCTTCTGGTCCCACCCCAGACTTTCTTAAGCAATGAAGGGCAAATTATGTCTCTCCAGGTCCATCTTATCATTGGTCAATGTATATAACCTGGCCACACGTGACTTGAGTTCATTAGTGGAAGCGTCTTAGATCATTTGTACCATATCAAAAACAAATTACCCGTAACAATAAAGAAACTTCTGTTAAAAAAATGCTATAGTGTAAAAACAAAACTAGCTTCATAACAAACTTTAAAAACTGATACACCACCTTATTTTAATTCCGTTAACAATGGTGGCACATTTGGTTGCTGCGGCTTTTCGCTCTGTGGTTTGGTGTGTGTGTGTTTGGTGATATGCGTGTCTTGTTGCAAGGGAGAGGTTTATAGCCGACAAGAACTAATATGCTAAGGACTACAATCTGGTAGAGCTATTATGTTGGATTTTCAGAGGACTCACAATATTCTTGAGGAAATAGCAAGACCACCAGCATCTCCGTGGATTGTAATGGGATCGTTTAAATGGCGTAGGTGGCACACAGAGAGAAGGCAAAGGAGTGGCTGCAGAGCAGATGTTTTAACTTGCTTAAAAAGACAGCCACACAAACCATCATTGCCAAGTATCTTTCTCTCAAGTTCTCAATCCCTCCTCAATAAAATGGATGAGATTAATCTGATGGCAGTGAGCAATCACATGATAAGGGACTGCTGTGTGATAGTCATTACTGAGAGCTGACTTCACTCAGCTATTCCCGATGCCTCACTACAACTGGCAAGTCATACCATCCATCAACAAGACTGTAATAAGGACTCTGGTAAGACTAAAGGAGGTGGACCTTGTTTATATGTTCATAATAACTGGTGCCCCAACAGCCATGTTATAAATAGATACTGCTCTCCTGATTTAGAGGTGATAACAGTCATGTGCAGACCTTTCTATCTACCTAGAGAACTGACAGTGGTGATTTTTACAGCTGCTTACATACCTCCTGATATTAGTACTGCACTTGCATATTTGCATATTATAATAAATAAACAACCCTGATGGGGCTCATATAATAACTGGTGATTTTAATAAGGCATTCTTAAATATTGTATTTCCGAATTTACTCAGTATGAGATATGTGCCACCAAGTAAAACATCACACTTGATCATGTGTATTCTAATGTAAAGCATGCATATAAAACAGTGTCCCTTCCACATCTGGGACTTTCAGATCATTTATCACTGTTCCTTATACCAGCGTACACCCCCCTCAGAAGGAAAACTAAGCCTGAAATTAAACTCATCAAGATCTGGCCAGAGGGAGCACTTGATCAGCTGCAGGATTGTTTCTCAAATACTAATTGGAATTTATTTGAACCAGAGGATTTGGAGGAATATACAAAAACTGTACTATTTTACATCTTTGACCTGTGTGGATATGGTTATTGTGAATAAGCGCATCTGGATTTTTCCAAACCAGAAGCCCTGGATGAACAAGGATGTGCAAATACTTCTCAAGACATGTGATATGGCATTCAGATCTGAGAGCAGGGTTTGGTATAACAAAATAAGAGTGGAACTGAGGCAGGGCATCAAGGAGGCAAAAAAGGACTATAAAGGGAAGATTGAGGACTACTTCACAAATAATGATCTACGACAGGCTTGGCAGCGAATTAAACACATCACTAATTACAGGGGCAAATTATCCCATATAATCCCATATCGATCAATAAGGACGCATCACTGGCAGAAGAATTGAACCGCTTCTTTACCTGATTCGAACTGAATAGGTCTTCGAACACACTGCCTCTACAAACCACCAGTACTCAGCTGTTCACAGTACAAGATGTATACAGTTTAAAGCAGATGCTTAGAGCAGTGAATGTGAAGAAGGCCGCTGGCCCTAATGGGGTACCTGGGAAAGTACCCAATGCATGTGCTGACCAGCTCTCAGGTGTTTAACCTTTCTCTTACACAAGCGATTGTTCCATCTTGTCTCAAAACTTCCATTATTATTCAAGTTCCCCAAAAGCCCTCTCCTGATACTTTAAATGACTATAGACCAGTAGCTCTCACACCCATAATTATGATGTGTTTGGAAAGACTGGTGTTAAAATATATACAGGATTGCCTTCCATCAAACCTTGACCCATACCAGTTTGCATATCAGAATAACAGATCACCAGAGGATGCTATTGCCATGGCTCTCCATGTTGCACTGAACCATCTGGAGCATAGTGGGAGCTATGTAAGGATGTTTTTCGTTGATTACAGCTCTGCTTTTAACACCATCATTCTGGATATACTGATTAAGAAGTTGCTAGAAATGGGCTTCTCCTCTCACATTTGCTGTTGGATAAAGGACTTTCTTACTAACAAACCCCAATCTGTTAGGATTGGCAGCTATTTTTCCTCCACTCTTGCTCTCAGCACTGGCTCTCCACAGGGTTGTGTGCTGAGCCCCCTATGACTGAACTCCCTCTTGTCCCACTAACTCTATAATAAAATTTGCGGACAACACCATGTTGGTGGGACTCATATCAGGAGAAGACAAGACAGCCTGTAGGTCAGAGGTTCTCAGACTGGTCTTGTGGTGCAAGAGTCATAACCTCGCCCTGAACATCAAAAAGACCAAAGAATTGATTATAGACTTCAGGCAATGCAAAGCAGAGCCTCTCCCACTATATATCAATGGAGATTGTGTGGCAAGAGTTCATAGTTTTCTTTTTTTAAAAAAACAAATTTTATTAATTTTACAACTAAAAAACAAGAACTCGAGAACACATACATATATGAAAGAGCAGAAGGAAAAGAAAAAAGGGGTAGGGAGAAGGAAACAGAAAAAAATTAAAAACATTTTTATTTTCGACAGTTTGTAGGATCTTTTCTTCCCTTAATTTTGTCATATCTGCACACTTTGTCTTTACAAAAATTTGTACATCACTCATATAAATTTATCTTATTCTTACTATCTTATGATATAAGGTCTTTCTTTGTTTTAACCATTTATACCAATAATTCCAACTATTATAATATATTGAAGTATCTTTGTTTTTTAAAGCTAAAGTTAATCTGTCCATTTCTGCGCAATCTGAAATTTTTTGGATGGTCATCTCCTCTGTAGGTATATGAGGGTACTTCCAACATTGAGCAAAGGCCAATCTGGCCGCTGTTAGTATGTGTATTGTTATGTATTTTGTTATTTTTGATATTTGTTTATAAAAAATCCCTAACAGAAAGGACTCTGGTTTGTCCTCAATCTGTTCTTTTGTTATATCTTCCAGCCAATTTCAAATTTTCTTCCAATATTTTTGGGCTTCTATACATGACCACCACATGTGAAAAAAGGTTCCCTCTTTTTTTTTTTTTTTTACATTTCCAACATTTTGGACTCATTTTAGGGCACATTTTCGCCAATCTCGAAGGGGAAAGGTGGCATCTATAAAACATTTTATATGTGTTTTCTTTGTATGCTGCTGATTTTGTAATCTTATTATTTCTTCCCCAGACTTTTTCCCATTCTATTAGGGTGATTATAGATTATAAAATCTATATATAGATTTTCCCACTCTATTAGTTATTATTACGTCCTACATTCCTACTCCAGGCTATCATATTCCCTTTTACTGTTTCTTCTTCTAATTCTACTTCTAACAAACAATTATAAAATTTAGTTATATTTGTTTTTACCAGGTCCTAATAAAATTTTGTCTAAATGCTGGGGTTTATTGTTAATTCCAAATTCCTTCCTATCCTGTTTATATCTACTATGAATTTGTAAGTATACCCATTGATTTATTTTAAATCCCTGCTCTTGAAATTCTTGTCGTGATTTCAAATTTCCTTGTATGTCCAATAAATCTTTGTATTTAATCATTTTAGAAATATCCAAATTGTTTGGGTGGATCATCACCTCCATTGTTGATAGCCAGATCGGTACTTTTAAGTAGTGTTTTGTGTGTATTTTTTTCCAATTAATTAATCATGAATCTCTAATTAAATGTCTGTGGAAATATTTCTGGTTAACTTTCCCTATGTCCCATAAAAAGATGTGCCACCCCCTTTGTAAATCATGGCCTTCTAAAAATAAGATTCTCTTATTATTTAAGTTCACCCAATCTTTTAACCATACTAGAGTGGCAGCAATATAATATAATTCCCAATTTAAAAGTGCCAAACCTCCCCTGTTCCTCATATCCTGCATTGCTTTTAAATTTATTCTGGGTTTTTTCCCTTGTCAAATAAATTTTGCGGTAATTTTGTTAAGTTCTTTAAAAAAAATTGTCTAATTTAATTGGAATAATCTGAAACAAATATAAGAATTTTGGGAGAATATTCATTTTAATGGTAGCAATCCTACCCAATAGTGAGAGTTGCAGTCTGCCCCATAATTCTAAATCCTTCTTTACCTGTAATAACAACTTATCATAATTATTTTATTTAAGTGCCTTACAATGTGCTGTCAACCATATTCCTAAATATTTAACTTTCTTTGTCACTTGTATTCCCATAACTTCTTCTAATTCTTTTTCTGTTTTTCTGTTAAATTTTTAGTCATTAATTTTGTTTTCTTCCAATTAATTTTGAGTCCTGCTACCGCTCCAAATTGTTCTAATTCATTAATCAATTTTTGTCCTCTTTCTATTGGTTCCTCAATAAAGAAAACTATATCATCGGCAAATGTTTGCAACTTGTATTCTTCTGTTTTAACCTTTTATCCTTTTATCTCTGAGTTCTGTCTCATTCGTATTAATAGTGTTTCTAATGAGACTATGAAGAACAGGGGCGAGAGCGGGCAACCTTGTCTGACTTCCTTTTCTATATTTATTGGGCGAGTATATTCCCCATTTACTATAATATTGGCCTGTTGTGTATCATAGATAGTTGTTATAATATTTTCAAATTTAGTGCCTAATTTCATATTATATATATTTTGGATTAAAAATTGCCAATTTAAATTATCAAAGGCCTTTTCGGCATCTAAGAACATAAGTGCGATTTGTTTCTCGGGGTGGGCTTCGTAAAATTCTAAAATATCTTCTTGAATTATTACTAATCTGTCTGGTCGGGAGAAATCCATTTTGATCTTCATGTATATATAGATTTAAAATTCTTTTTAGTCTGTTAGCTATAATGGAGGTAAATATTTTATAATCAGTGTTTAATAATGAAATTGGTCAATAATTATTAATATATCTGGATTCAGATTCCTCCTTCGGGATCAATGAAATCAGTGCTCCCATCCATGAGTCCGGCATCTTGGCTGCCAATAATACATCATTGAAAATTACCATCATAAAAGGTCCAATTTGTTCTGCAATTACTTTATATAGCTCTCCCGGAGTCCCATCTGGGCCTGGGGCTTTATTATTTTTTTGGTTTTCTATTGCCAATTTCAGTTCAGACCAAGATATATCTTTGTTAAGTAATTCTATCATTTCTTCCTCAATTTCTTTATCTTTAATTTCATCGAAGTAATTTCTTATTCTGTCCTCATTTATTTCTTCCTTTTTATATAACTCTTCAAAGTATTTATGTACAATTTCTTTTTTTTTTTCCATCTCTTGTTGTATGTCACCATTCCCATCTATTAATTGGTATTTCAGTCTCTTTTCTTTCTTTCTTTTTTTAATTTATAAGCTAACCCTCTTCCCAGTTTATTAGCATTCTCCAAGTAGTTTATTTAGTCATATTCAAATTTATAATCATTTTCTCTTGTTCAATTAAATTCAATTTGTGTTTAGCTATTATTATCTGATTTTGCAATGTTGAGTTCTTTGGGGTCTTATGCAATTGCATTTCTAATTCCTTAATTTGTTGTTGCAGTTTATTTTGTTGGGCATATTGTTCTTTATTCCTCTTGGCATTGTAAGAAATTGTTACACCTCTTATTACTGCCTTCATTGTATCCCAAATGTTTTGTTTCGCAGTTACGCCATTGTCATTTTCTTTTAAAAAATAATTTAATTCCTCCTTAAGTTTATCAATATATTCTTTTTCTCTTATTAATTGGGTATTTAATGTCCATCTTTTCTTTGGTTTCTTCCTGCCTTTCCATATTATCTGAATTGGGTTATGGTCTGCCCATTCATTTGGTAATATATCAATTTGTTTTATCTCATTTGCTATTTCCCCATTCACCCATGCCATATCAATTCATGTCCATATTTGATGTGGACTGGAATAAAATGTAAATTGTATTTTTTTTCGGGATATAGTTTTCTCCATAAATTCACCAAATTTAATTCTTTCATCATTTCCTTACATATCTTAGGGAACTCTCTTTTCCCTTTTTTATTCCCCCCCCCCATTAAGCCCATGTCACACAGCACCAATGGATGGAAAGAGGATGTAAAACAGAGAGAAACACTTGCCATCCATTGGTTAACGCGATGCATCCGTTCTGTACTCACTGCGTCCGTTTTTCTTCCTCTCTATCCATCCAGCATCCGTCTACTGTGATTTCATCTGCTCAAAAACTTTTGAGCTGCACAAAACTTTTTGAGCGGACAAAGTATCCAACGCATACATTATACATCCACTACGCATATGGGGAACATCCGTTATACGTCCATCGTTATCTGTTATGCGTCTGCTATATCCACTAGGCATCCGCTGCACATCCACACAACTCACATCCGCTCCAGCGGAAAACGGATACAGGGAGGAAGCGAAACAGATGCAGAACGGACACGCAGCATTAGTAGCACGGACGTAGAAAGGATGAAAGTGGATGCAGCTTGCATATAAAGCATTAAAATGGAAAAAACGTTCCTATAGGGGACGTATCTCAGATATTTAGGATGTCTGCAGGATGCCTGGAGGATGCAAAAGGACACCAAGCAGAAAACCCATATTTCCTATAAAAAGGGGGAGAAATCACCTGGATCTCACTTTCAGTCCAGCAGCCCTGCTGTGCAGACCTCTTCAGCCTTCATCTTGCACTTGCTCTTCCACAGCATCCAGTTATCTCCACCATGGATCGTCGCACACTCCTTTTGGTAGCCACCATCATTCTACAACAGTGTGAAGCCCTCTGCAGGCTCTTTCACCTGTTCTATGGGAAGAAAAGAAGGCGTCCAAGAAGTGTCTGGGTCTGAAGATGGATCGGGAGAAGAGCTGAGTATGGACTGTATGACAAGCTGATGGTGGAGCTGAGGAACGAAGACACTCGTGCATTCCAGAACTTTATGAGGATGCCACCAGCCATGTTTGACGAAGTTGTGGAGTGGCTGAGACCCAGGTTGACCAAGGCAAACACCAACTTCTGGCCCAGCCTGGACCCTGGGCTGAAGGTGGCACTGACTCTGTGCCACCTGGCCTCAGGGACCACCTACAGGAGCATGCAGTACGGCTGGAGGGTGCCACACAACACCATCAGCATTGTGGTCAGAGAAGTGGTGCAGGCCATCATTGAAGAATACCTGGAGGAGCTCCTCCAGTGTCCCACCACTGAAGAAGGTTGGAAGAAAGTTGCAGAGCAGTGGTATCAGAAGTGGAACTTCCCCCACACCGTTGGAGCCATCGATGGCAAGCACGTGTCCTGCAAAGCGCCAGCCAACTCAGGGTCCACTTATCACAACTACAAGGGCTTCTTCAGCATCATCCTCTTCACCATGGTCGATGCTGACTACAAGTTCATGTACATCAATGCTTCAGGCAACGGGTCAGCTTCAGATGCCCAGGTATACAATGCCAATCACCTCAAGGAGGGACTGGAACGCAACCTCATCATGGGCTTCCCAGTTCCAGACCCCCTGCCCAATGACACACAAGATGTGCCCTACTTCATCGTGGGGGATGACGCCTTCTCCCTCAGAACCTACCTCATGAAGCCCTACACTTCCAGATGCCTCACCCGTGAAGAGAGGATCTTCAACTACAGGCTGTCCAGGGCAAGACGGGTGGTGGAGAACACCTTTGGCATCCTGGCCAACAGGTTCCACCATGCAGCATCACCCACAGACCGTGAGGAACATCGTGGAAGCTTGCTGCATCCTGCACAATCTCATGCGCACCCGCTATCCAGTGTTGCAGAACAGGCTCGTGGACCTCCAATAAGGCAATGGGGACATGGAGCCTGGTGAATGGAGGCAAAGGCGAAACCTGATAGATACTGTGGATGTGCAAGGCCCCAACAGATCTTCATGTGAAGGGAAGAAGCAGCGCAACCTCCTGAAACACTGGTGCAACTCTCCAGCTGGAGCAGTGGAGTGGCAAGACAGGATGGTAGATGCTTAATGGATGCTTCCTTGAGCCTGTCTCATCACACTGATGAGATTGGGCCATGTATGTTGAGTGGCCCTACAATGAACAGGGCATTTAATAAAGAGTTGTGTTTATGTTGAAATGTGTTGATGAATGATTAAATTGTTATTGATAATAAAGGGCCATAGGTGTGGCACCCGGGAGGGTGGACCATACAGTCCCACGATGCTTGCACTGGAGGTTTATCTATCCCACTGCTATCCTTACCCATCCCACAGCTATTACCCATCCCACGGGTACCCCTGCCCATCCCACTGCTATCCTTACCCATCCCACAGCTATTACCCATTCCAAAGGTATCCCTGCCCATCCCACTGCTATCCTTACCCAACCCACAGTTATTACCCATTCCACAGGTATCCCTGCCCATCCCACTGCTATCCTTACCCATCCCACAAGCATGCAAAGGCTTAAACCATTTCTAAAAGTTTCCAACAAGACTTTATTTACTAAAAAAACTGAACCAAGTGTGTGAAGCAAAGATAAACTTTATTAACAACAAACTGTAAAAGCAAAATGACCCAAGTAAAGTGTCCCAAGCAAAGATAAAATCAACAGGTAGCAACCCAGTCTCTGGCACTCTTCTCAGTCACTCTGAGGCATGCCCATAGTCTCAGGGGTGAAGGGTCCAGGTGCTGTGGAGGTGGCTGCTGCTGGAGTGCTGGTCTGAGGCACCATTGGGGTATCTGGCCCCAAGAGGACAACAGGGGATGGTGTGTGGAGGAAGCTTTCAGAGAGCTGGCCCAGTCCTGTGATGTTGATAGCCCCTTCCTCCATTACATGGGGTGTCAGTCCCAAGACCTATGACAGATGTTCTGAGGCCGGGCTTGGCTGTGGGGTGGAGGAAGGAGGAGTGTAGTGGGGCTGTCTGGTCTGCAGCTGGGTGAGGTGAGGCATTGGTGGCATCTGTGGTATTGGTGGCATCTGTTGCATCGGTGGCTTCTGTGGCATTGGTGGCATCGGTGGCATATGATGTACCTTTGCCTGGACTGGGAAGGGCTGCCTGTGCTGCTGGAACTCCTGGTAGCCATAGCATTGGTAGGTGAGGGCCTGTGGAAAGCCTTGGAAGGGCTGTGACATCACCTGGTGGGTCGGATCAGGTTCAGCTGGGCCTGGAGGGTTTTGCAGAAGACCTGTGATCCTCTCCTTTATCACCTGGTACTGTGATTCAGACATGTCCATGAGGCTCTGGTTGACGTAGGTGAGGAAGGGCTTTCGGTTTGAGGATGGTATGTCGGTGTGTACCAGCTGAGAGAGGAGATCTACACTGCTTTTGATGGTGTCCCTGATCTCCAGCAGGACAGTGTGGCTCTGCCCCTCCGGTCTGCCTCTCTGCCTGCTTTTTGTGGAGGTGGAGATGGGTGTGGGTGTGGGTTGGTCTCTGGTGTCAGCACCCTCTCCTTGCTCCAACTGCATCAGGGGGTCCTCCACGCACTCCGCCACGGAGAGTGCAGCTATCGGGGGGGGGTCTCCATCGTGGGGCGCTCCACAGATACCTGCCTGGACACAGTAGCTGACTCTTGGCCAGAAGAGGTCTGGCTCTCTGTGGGCTGCCTGAGAGAGAGGGTTGACAGAGGGGCTGCCCCTCAGTGGTGGACTTCACCCTCCAAGAAGCTGCACTTGGGCATCACATAGGTCTCCCGGTCAGTGAGCTTGACCACGGCCTGGCCAGACTTCTTGAGGTGCAGCTTCCCGTATCAGGTTTGCATGTGCTTCCACCACCTGAGGAGGACCTCCGAAGTGTAGCCCAGGCTCTCTGCCTTCTCTCTCCAAGCCGCCTGCTTCCGCTTGGTGTCTTGATAGAGCCTGTGTCCCTTCCACCAGAGGTACTCGTTCTCCCTCAGCCATTCGAGCACCTCATCCTCATGTTCCTCTTCGATGGAGTACTGTCTCCTCTCCCTATCGCGCGATTGCCTCTTCCTCCCTCTGGCAGGGCCTTCTAGGCCCTCATCAGAAGGGCTTTGACGTTCTAGGGGATGGTCCACCACACCACCAGCAACAGCAGCAGCAGCAGCAAAAGCAGGACCAGCAGCACCAGCAGCACCAGCAGTAGCACAAGCAGCACCAGCACCAGCAGGACCAGGAGTAGCACCAGCAGAGTCAGCACCAGCAGAAGCACCAGCACCAGGAGCAGCACCAGCAGAGTAAGCACCAGCAGAAGCACCAGCACCAGGAGGAGCACCAGCAGAGTAAGCACCAGCAGAAGCACCAGCACCAGCAGAGTCAGTCCCAGCAGCAGAAGCCCCAGCAGAAGCAGAGTCAGCGCCAGGGGGTGGGATGGTGGTCTTGTCCTTCTTGCCAGGGCTGGCAGGAGATGGCACAGGCTTCCTCTTCTTCCCCATGGTTGTTGGCTGAAGATGTGTCTGGCAGCAGGTCTTTCCTCTGAATGGTGACATGCTTGCGAGCTGCATCCTTTTATATCCACGGGGCTGATGCAATGCATCCTCCCCGCATGCGCAGTGAATGCTTTGCATCTGCTAGGCATCCGCTAAGCATCTGCTAGGCATCCGCTAGGCATCCGCTTCCATCCATTCCTTCCACTGAGTGTCCACTTTGCTGTGCTCCCCCAGAAGCTCTGCGGACATACCATCTGCTTCCATCCACTAGGCTTCTGTTGAGCATCCGCTTAACATCCTCGCTACGTCCTCTCCCCGTCCATTCCTTTCCGTTGTTATCTGCTCTGTTTATGCAAATTTGGGGCAATTTTGAGAGCGGATAACAACGGATGGAACATTTTCTCGTCCGCTGTGTCGTTTTTACATACTTTTTGCATCCGTCGGCTGATGTTACAGGGCTTTTACTATGGTCTTTCTGATAATCGGCAATAAAGTTAAAATCTCCTATAATACAGATATTCCTTTTTTCAAATCCTATTATTTTTCAGTATAGGTGTTTAAAAAATTCTTTCTGATCTTCATTTGGGGCATAAATTACTACTAACAAAACTGAAATGTTGTTAATCCAGATGTGCAAAACGAAAGTTCTTCCCTCAGGGTCTGACCATACTAATTCTGATTTCAAATCCTCTTTAATATATATTGCGATCCCTTTCTTTTTTCCTGTGTCTGCTGGTGCAGTAAATAGCTTCCCTAATTTTGGGCAATTTAAATATCTTTCATCTTCTTTCCTTATATGGGTTTCCTATAGGCATATTATATCAGCATTTTGTTTAATTAGTTTTGTTAATATCCTTTTCCTTTTTAACGTCGAATTTAGACCATTTATGTTAATTGATAAAAGTTTCTTTTCTTCTTCCATTTGCTTAATTCTGTTTCGCTCTTTGTCTTGTGATAACTCCGGTCTCTCCTAATGCTTACTGGCTTAAGGTACCTTCTTTTTTGTTTCTGTAGTAGCTTTGGTCTTCTTGTAGGTTTATTTCCAGTTCTTCCTTATGACTCAGGTCTTCCGAACTTACTAGTTGTTCATAAAATTTTTGGGCTCTTTCCATGGTATCTATTTTAATTTTTCTTTCTTTCCACGAAACTAACATCCCCTCTGGGATTATCCATTTGAATACAATTCTTTTTTGATTTAAGTAAGCAGCTAAAAATGTGTAATCTCGTCTTGTTTCTCTTACTCTTCTTGGAATTTGTTTGAGAATCAAAATTTCTTTACCTTTATACATAATTGTTCCGTCCCTGGACATCCTAAATATAATATCATGAACACTCCTTCTCATAAAACGTATATGGTCTTCTCTCGGGCACTTATGGCTTCTTGCATAGTTGATACTGACCCTGTAAACTTAATTGAACTCTCTTAAAATATCATCTTTGTCTTTATCCAATAATCCAGCTAGTATTCCCACCATCAGTTGTTCTAGATCTTCTTCCTTGGATTCCTCTACATTCTGAAATCTCAGGCATGTAGCCGCCTTGTCCATCTCTGGATAGACCAATGTGTCTTCCATTTCTTTGCTTGCATTTTTTAATTCCTCATCTACCCTTTCAAGTTTCCTTTTGGTTCGTTCAGTCCTTTTCTCTACTTCTTTTATTGTTGCTTCATTTTTCTCAGGGCCTGTTGTAGTATTCCAATTTTATCTTCTACTTTGGAGATTCCGCTTTCATTTCAAATTTCAATTTCCCCATCTCCTCCTTTAGTTCATTAATATCTGCTGTTGTCTCATTGTGGTTTTTTTTATCATTGTTTCTTGTAGTTTCGCCATCGATTCTTGTGTCGTTAGTAAAATTGATTGAATATTGGCATTCAAAATATTGGTTTGTGTTTCTATTGGTAATGTTTCTTCTGTAATTTTTTGAGCCATGGGTGAAGCTGTTGCCAGTGTAGTTGTTAGTGTTGGAGTAGCCTTCTTTCCAGTTTTCAGAGCTGTAGTAGTTGTCGAGGTCATTTCTTTTAATATTTGTTTCTGTTTTTGGGTTATGTTAATTATGTTATCCCAGATTACCATTCAATATTATAACCTCTACATTACAATTAACCAATGCATAATTAATTAATCTACCTATCTATTTTTTTTTCAAATCTTATATCTAAATCAAATAAGTAATTTTATGGGTTTTATATTCAATTTCTATACAACACTATACAACATTATACAACAATCTATATAATACATGTGTGAAATAATTATAGCAAATATATAATAAATAATATAAATGGTATATCTAATCCAACTAAATTCAAGTTTTAATTATATTCACACCATAAATTTAACTATTAGAGTATTAAATATTAAGTCTTATACTTATTGATTAAATGATTCATAATATTCTTAATGTTCTTACTATTTTTTTTAATATATCTAGTCAAGATGTAATTATCCCTATGATTAGTAGATTAATAAAATCTAATTTTTAACAATCTAATACAATAATTAATACTTCTTATCTCAATAAGTAAATTTATAATTGTTATAGAAAGGAGGGAAGAGGGAAGAGATAACACCAAAATATAAATAAGAAGAGGGGAGAGAGAGAGAAAAAAAAGAAGAATTAGGCAAATTTATACAAAAAGGAAAAAAGCAACAGAAAAAAGGAAAAAAAGATTTCAAAGTCAGTCTTTGGTTCTTTATCTCTGATATGGATTTTTGTTTTTTTACTCTTCACACGTACCAGAAGTGGGGAGGTAGAAATTGCTGAATAATAGCTACAGTCAATCAGTCACTCTTCTGAATCTTCCAATCCACCTCTCTCTCTCTTTTTAAAAATGTTTCTAAGCTCAATTTTGATTTCTTCCGTGTACCATCATCTCCTCAGTTAAAGCAAAATTCTCCCAAGGGTCTATTGAAAAGTCTATTAAATAAATAAAGTTAAATATGTTGTTGCTGTATCCCCGAGACTTCCAAGTGTCCTGTCCCATCTGGTGCCACACTGTCCCTTTCAGTCAGCTCCAATCCTCTTCCCATCATCGCTTCAATAAAGTTTATCCAAAATAATCTAATTAACAGTCAGATAAAGAATTCCAAATCACCCCCAACCTTGGAGTTTTGTAAAAGAATAATTTCCAGACCACATAGATTTCCTTTTCACTCGTTGCAATCCACACTTTCACTTCACCGAGTCCACTGAGTCCTTTCGCCCGCACTCCTCTCTCCTCCACTTTTTAGCTGCTTTCTTTTTGGGCTTCCAAATGTCACTTATTCAGAAGACTATAACTTGCTGATTTTCCTCTCCACCACTAAGTTCCCCTTGCCACACTTCTTTTATACGATCTCACAAGCTGTCACTTACTCACTTTTTGGTATCGGTGACAGCTGGACTTCGGAGCCTCCATTGACAGGAGGCTATCTCTTGCTCGCTGGGCTCTGGAGAGCTCCTCTTCACTGCCGGGGGGTTGCCTTCCCCACACTGCAGCTGAATTATCCCCCACACCGACACGAATCTCTCTGGGATTCAAACACCTCTAAGGATCGCACCAACCACAAGAAGAGATTAACTGAAACTGTGAACGGGCTTCTGCATCTCTACTCATCCTGGCCTGCCACCAGAAGTCTGACTCTGAGTTCATAGTTTTCAATTTCTAGGAATTCATATTTCCAACAACCTTACTTGGTCAGTCCACACTATGGCCACTGCAAAGAAGGCTCAACAGTGCCTGCATTTTCTGAGGCTGCTGAAAAAGAATGGTCTGGGTGAGAAGTTGCTGGTTACTTTGTACCATTCTACCATCAAGAGCATTTTGGCATACTGTGTCACAGTGTGGAATGCTGGGTGCTCTGTAGTGGATAAAAAGATGCTCCAGAGAGTTATAAACACAATATAAAAAATCATTGATTGCTCTCTTTCTTCTTTGAAAGAGAATGAGAAGACAGACTCCTCTCTAGAGCACTAAAAATCTCCACAGACCATTCTCATCCTGGACATTCATATTTGGAACAGTTACCATTGAGGAGACACTATAGGTGTCTTACAATGAAGACTAATAGACTGAGAAACAGTTTCTTTTTCAAGGCAATTGTCTTGAATCAAACAAAGCATATATCATTTAGCCCTATGTATATAGTAGCATTTTTAAACTATCTAACTTACAATATGTTTTAGATATGCTTTAGATTAGGTTTATTATTATTATTGTTGTTGTTTTTGTTGTTATTGTTGCTGTTGCTGTTGTGATTGTATTATTATTATTATTATTATTATTATTATTATTATTATTATTATTATTATTATTAT
>BLBF01000050.1:12371852-12391054 GCA_015471245.1 Laticauda colubrina | reverse complement strand
ATTATTATTATTATTATTATTATTATTATTATTATTATTATTATTATGTTGTTGTTGTTGTTGTTGTTGCTGCTGCTGCTGCTGCTGTTGTTGTTGTTATTTTAATACTCTGTAGTATGATTGTGATGTGGTGTTTGGGGCACCGTGCTGGAATAGCTTTCAAATTTCTTTGTATTTGTAGAATGCAATGACAATAAAGGTATTCTATTCTATTCTATTCTATTCTATTCTATTCTATTCTATTCTATTCTATTCTATTCTATTCTATTCTATTCTATTCTATTCTATTCTTCAGACAGATAAAGGCAGAATGCACCAATTACCACTGCAAGCAAGAGGAAAACCTCCTATGTAGAAAATCCACCCGCGCCTTCTACAATTTTGTAAACACCAAACTTAAAGATTCAAGAACTATGTTATGATATGTACAGAATAACCTTTGAGGAACAAGGATCTGCACATGGAAACGTTTATGAGAGTAGTGATGAATAATTATTCAGCCACACATAAATACACTAAAATTGAGTTAAAGTTTATTTAAAGAAATAGCACAGTCCAATAAGCCAGCAGTCACCCACTGGTGGCCCATGAGAAAATTTTGGTAGGCCGCAGAGAAATCTCACCCCCAGAGTACCCCCTCAAAAGCAATTAATCCAGGCTGCGCAGAAGCACAAGGCTGAGCCGCCCACATGGTCCATGGGAATCCTTTCCACCCACTCATTCCTTATCCAGTAAACTTACCTGCTAAATTGCTATTTTTCTTTTTCCGTCCATCATCTGTTCTGTTGTGCCGGGAAATTTAGATTAGCTAGGAAGCAGGAAATGGTTGGATTTCTTGCTTTCTAGTTAATCAGAGCTGAACCTCCTTTAGGACTGAAAGTTTGCTTGCAAGCAAATTCAGTGTTGACTCACAGCAAGCAAATTTGAGAGATTGAGCTAGACAGATAGATAGATCACTGAATGATTCTGTTAGCAACTCAATCTGCCTGCTTTGCCTGATTTTGGATAAAAGTTGCTCTTTTTTAAATAAAAAAATTAATATTTACATGCATGGTTTGTTGTGAGTTAATTTTATGAGTTTGCTTGCAAGCAAATTTTATGTGAAACACTGAGCTAGCCAATGGCAGATAGATTTCTGAATGAATCTGTGACTCCGTGAGCAACTCAGTTTGCCTGCCTGCTTTGCCTGATTTTGGTAAAAGTTGCTTTTTTTAAAATAAAAAATTCAATATTTACATAAATATTTAAGCTATGATCTCTAGCTCCCTTTTATGGTAATTTACAATATAATCAACCAATCGGAATATAGTATAAATTAATACAGTGATTTTGTCTTAAAGCTACAAACATACATTGTTGGTTTATATATTGCCAACCCAACTAATTGGTGGATAGATGCCTAACATTCTCCTCTTTGGGTAGATCAATATATAATACATTACATCTTTACACCATAATTCTCACAACACTCTTTATGCTTAATTGGACCTTGAGCTTTCGTGAAATGATCTGTAACATTATGTTCAGTCATGCAGTATTCTAACTGAATTAATTTATTTTGAACACACTGTCTAATGTTCAAATATCTCAAATCAGTAACTTGTTTTAACAGCTAAATTAGTAGCCATACTAATTTATTAGTAGCCATACTGCAGATTATGAAAGTCTTCATAAACAATAAACAGATCAAATACAGTAATTCCAATATCCTTCAACAATTGTTTATAATATATCAATTCTGTACACATTAATGATAAACATGAGAAATCCACTTCCATAGTGGATAAACTAATATGTTGTTGACTAATAGACTTCCATCCTATTAAAGCATTACCCAACATTACCACTGTACCTGATGTTGACTTACAAATCATTATATCAGTAGCAAAACTTGCATCAGCATATGCAGTTAACACTAATTCATTACTTGGTTCTAAATATAATGAATAATGGAATGTGTGTTTTAAAAACCTAATTATTCGCTCAGCTGCTTGCCAATGCCTTTATTTTGGTTCAGCATTATACTTAGCCAATTGGTTTACACTGTAAGATATATCTGGTCTCGACCAATTACCCAGATATGATATCCTTACATCTAAAAAACATCCAGGTTACCCAAGAGTTTGCCCTTCCTGAAACCATCGTCTGTGAACTGTCCTTAAATATCACATTTCAATTCTTACTCTGTTACAGGGCCCCTGATTATGACATCAAACATGTAAACAAGCTAAATTCACAACTAACATTGTCAACATCCTGCCCACACACTTTTTTCTTTCTTGGTGACTTCAATCTACCTCACATTAACTGGACCTGAAATGAATGTACAACTGAACCCATACATGCAATCTTCTACAATGCTGCAATGCAAATCTTCTACAAACCTGGGACTGGAACAACTAGTAACCAACAATACTAGACTTAACAACTGCCTTGATCTCACCTTCTGCAGTTTGAATTCAATTTACGGAATACAAATTAAACAACCTTTTTCCAACAGAGACCACAGCATGATTCACTTTTGTCTCAACATACATCCACACAAAAATCAACACAATGATGTGATCCCCAATTATAACTTCAAAAAGGCAACTATGATCTTATAGACAACAATCTCTCATCCCTTGGTTGGCAATTTCTATTCACTGGATGCAATACTATTGAAGACCATTACAACATCTTTTTACTTGAAGTCAAAAGAGTCATCAAACTATATGAATCAATAACAACTCCAAAAAATCAGAAAAAAAAGACTACCCATAACAATAAGGAAGCTTCAATCCAAAAAGAGATCAATCTGGCAGAAAAACAAATCTGGTCACGTTGCCAACTTCAAAAGCCAATATAAAAATTTATGCCACCAGATAAAGACTGAATGCATTAATTATCACATTAAACAAGAGGAAAACCTTCTATGCACTAATTCCACCCGTGCTTTCTACAATTTTGTAAACAACAAACTGAAAGACTCCAGGTCCATCCCACCCCTGAAAGGACTAATGGTTAAGATTGCAATGATGACACCATTAAAGCCAAACTCTTTAACACATTCTTTGGCTCAGTATTTGTAAACAGCAATGGGTGATGCCCAGTATTTCCTAGCTGAACCACAGACAACTACAATGATCTAATACATATTGATTTTACAGAAGACAATGTTGAAAAAGCACTACACAATCTAAAACCATCCCTATCTATTGGACTGGATGGAATATGTGCCTACTTCTTAAAAAAGGTATCCATTGCTATAGCCGAACTTCTAAGCATAATCTTTGAAGAATCTTTCAGGACTAGCTCCTTGCCAAAACTATGGTCACAAACCACAGTCATCCCCATCTTCAAAAAGGGAGACCCCAGCCGAGTTGAAAATTACAGACCAATCTCCTTATGCTGCGTCACCTATAAAGTCATGGAATCAATTATGAACCAATCCATTATCCTCCACTCAGAGACAATCTACTCTCTTATAAACAATTTGCTTTCAGAAAAAAGTTATCCTTTAATCTACAACTCTTGCACTGCAAAAACATACGGACTACACAACTCAATCAGGGCAAAGCAATAGACGCAATCCACACAGACTTCTGTAAAGCCTTTGATTCAGTGGTACATGACAAAATACTCCTAAAGCTAAAATCTTATGGTATCTTTGGACACCTGCATAACTGGATAGAAACATTCCTGTCAAACAGACAACAAATGGTTAAAATTGGGAGTGTGCCATCAAATTCTGTACCTGTCAACAGTGGGTGTTCCCCAAGGCAGTATTCTAGGACCAACTCTCTTCATACTCTACATAAATGATCTCTGTGATCATATTAAGAGCTTTCTTCGCTGATGATGTCAAACAATTCAACACCACAGACAATACTACTACCCTCCAAAAAGACCTTGACTATGTATTAGAATAGTGAATCAAATGGCTACTTCAAATCTCAACAAATAAATGCTGTCTTACATACTGGCAAAAAAAAATCAGAAAATAAAATACAAGCTGAATAGTCAAGACCTTACTGATGATACAAACCTGTCAAGGATCTTGGAATACTCATTTGTAATGATCTAAGTGCTAGAGCCCACTGTAACTACATAGCCAAAAAGGCATTAAGAGTTGTTAACCTAATACTACGTAGCTTTTTCTCTGGTAATATTACATTACTAACTAGAGCATACAAAACATTTGCTAGACCAATGCTCGAATACAGCTCATCAGTCTGGAACCCACATTACGTATCTGATATTAACACAGCTGAGAAAGTCCAGAAATATTTCACAAGAAGAGTTCTCCATTCCTCTACTTGTTGCAGAGTACCTTATGCCACCAGTTGAAATTCTAGACCTAGAAAATCTAGAACTACACCGTCTTTGGTCCGATCTAAGTATAGTATATAAAATCATACATTGCAATGACTTACCTGTCAATGAGTACTTCAGCTTCAACCATAAAAATACAACAGCGAACAATAGATACAAACTCAAGGTTAATCACATCAAATTTGATTGCAGGAAATATGACTTCAGCAACAGAGTGGTCAATGTCTGGAATATTCTACCTGACTCTGTGGTTTCTTCCCCAAACCACAAAAACTTTAAACTTAGACTTTCTACTATTGACCTCACCCCTCTCCTAAAAGGTCTGTAGGGTGTGTGCATAAGCGCACCAACATGCCTACCATCCCTATCCTATTGTTTCTTTTATTTTTCTTATATACAACCATGTATTCATAACTATGTTTTTACTTATGCTATTATCTTGTAAGCAATTGTCAAATCAAATCAAATAAATAAATAAAAAAAATTAATTAATGGATTATCATATGTAATAAACAAGCCATTATCCAATCTTGCCGTAATACTTTTACCCTGTTTTCAATTAAACATTTATCTCCTTGAAAAGTTACAAGAAATCCTGCTTTTACCATTGCTCTTACAGATAGCAAGTTAAATATCATTCTAGGTACATATAACATCTGTAAATGTTCATTAATACATGAACAATATGCAGTTCTTTCTCCAGATGCTCTCAATATCCATCCATTAGCTAATGATACATGCTGTTATGTATTTTTTTCTTTTTTTTCTTTTTTCTTCTTTGTCATGTTAACAAACCTCTCTTTACTTTTAGTTATACACTGCAATGCTCCATTGTCATCTGCCCATATATCATGGTTTACGGTTGTAGGTGCACTTGATATGGCTAAACTAACATCTTTATAAGCTCTCTGTATATCAGTAGCATTCTGTTTCTTACCTTTTTTACAGTATCTGGTGATATGACCTTTAGCCCCACAAGAAAAACCTTTCCTAACACTATAGGCAGTTGAAGACAGTTTTTCTTCCTGTGGTTGTCTTTCTCTCAGTTGATTTCTATCTTGCCTTCCTCTTGACTCTTCTAATAGTCTTCCCATTATGCCAGTCAATGCAAGTTCATCTCTTTTTAAAACTTCCAGTGAAGACACGTAATTTGCTGCTGGCTGGTTGTGAAAGAAGCAGAGGGTGAGTAGAAAAGAGAGAGGCAGTTTGAATTGCTTCCATTGCATTTCAAATTCCCAGAGGTTGTGGGAGGGACTGGTGGCTGCTTGTGAAGGAAGCACAGGGTGAGTAGAAAGGAGAGAGATCGCGGCTCGCGCGCCTAACGGAATGCAAATAATATAACTATAAATCAAGAATACCAATAATACACTTAGGGTAAGTGCCCTTGAGATTATGATTTTATTTTATTTCAAAATGACCAGCTTAGTTCAGTGTAATACTCGTTTTACAGCTGTCTTTCGCAGTACTCTTTTCAAACTTGAATACTGTCCTCTTTGTAAAAAAATAAAAAATACCAGTCTACATGGACAGATTACCTATCTAGAATCTCTAACCTGTGCTTTCCAAGCAGAAATTAGGCACCCAATCCAGCTATCTATTGAGCTGCCATGCTACCAGCCCCCACTACCACAAAGATCCTACAGGAAAAGGGCAGTATGGACAACTGTGGGATCTGGCAGGGTGAGAGCTGTGAACCATAAACACAAAGCTTTTCTTTGTCACAGCATAACAGATACAGTGCCCTTGCTGACATTAATAGGGACATGAAAGTGACATGTCAAGGTCGTTGTGATAATGATAACTCAAATAAGCTGGGGATCAAGGTCCTAGAAGAAGAACTTTTCTTGGAAAGGAGAAAGTATGAATTAAGTATTATGCACCAGTCACATAAGAAGAGCAAGGCATCCAAAAAGAGAAGCCACCTTCTGGTTGGGGACTTAGTTGTAAGGAATGTAAATTTAGGAAAGGATACTGAGGTTTTGAAAGAGTCAGGTGTCTCCAGGTGCCACTGCCAGCAGAGACAAGAAGCATATACTTAAGATAGTCATGAATGCCAGCAAGGACTGTGATATTAATGCTATTATACATCTTGGTACAAACGATCTGTCCCAGAAGGATGTACTTTCTGTTAAGAAAGACTTCCAGAGCTTGGGGTATGAACTAAAGCCCATGTCACACTGCACCAATGGATGGAAAGAGGATGTAAAACAGAGAAAAACACTTGCCATCCGTTGGTGAACGCGATGCCTCCATTCTGCACTCACTGCATCCATTTTTCTTTCTCTCTTTCCATCCAGCATCCGTCGACTGAGGTTCCATCTGCTCAAAAAGTTTTGAGCTGCTCAAAACTTTTTGAGTGGAAAATGTATCCAACGCGTCCGTTCTGCATCCACTACGGATAAGGGGAACATCCGTTCTGCATCCGTCGGCATCTGTTACGCGTCTGCTACATCCGCTAAGGATCCGCTGCACATCCGCGCAACTTGCATCCGCTCCAGCGGAAAACGGACACAGGGAGGAAGTGAAATGGACGCGGAACGGACACGCAGGGTTAGTAGCACGGATGGAGAAAGGATGAAAGCGGATATAGCTCACATACAAAGCATTAAAATGGAAAAAACGTTCGCAGAGGGGACCTATCTCAGATATTAAGGATGTCTAGAGGATGCCTAGAGGATGCAGAAGGACACCTAGGGGTAAACCTATATTGCCTATAAAAAGGGGGAGCAACTCACCTGGATTTCACTTTCAAACCAGCAGCCCTGCTGTGCAGACCCCTGCAGCCTTGCTCTTGCTCTTCCTCTTCTACAGCATCCAGTCATCTCCACCATGGTTCATCACACACTCCTTTTGGTAGCCACCATCGTTCTGCAACAGTGCGAAGCCATCTACAGGCTCTTTCAACTGTTCTACACAAAGAAAAGGAGGCGGCCAAGAAGCATCTGGGTCTGAAGATGGATCACCAGAAGAGCAGAGGACGGACTGTACAACAAGCTGATGGTGGAGCTCAGGAACGAAGACCCTTGTGCATTCCAGAACTTCATAAGGATGCCTCCAGCCATGTTTGACGAAGTTGTGCAGTGCCTGACACCCAGGTTGACCAAGCAGAGCACCAACGTCTGACCCAGCCTGGATCCTGGGCTGAAGGTGGCACTGACTCTGCGCCATCTGGCCTCAGAGACCACCTACAGGAGCATGCAGTACGGCTGGAGGGTGCCACACAGCACCATCAGCATTGTGGTCAGAGAAGTGGTGCAGGCCATCATCGAAGAATATCTGGAGGAGCTCCTCCAGTGTCCCACCACTGAAGAAGTTTGGAAGAAAGTTGCAGAGCAGTGGTATCAGAAGTGGAATTTCCCCCACACCGTTGGAGCCATAGATGGCAAGCACGTAGCCTGCAAAGCTCCAGCCAAGTCAGGGTCCACTTATTTCAACTCCAAGGGCTTCTTCAGCATCATCCTCTTCACCATGGTCGATGCTGACTACAAGTTCATGTACATCGATGCTTCAGGCAACGGGTCAGTTTCAGATGCCCAGGTATACAATGCCAGTCACCTCAAGGAGGGGCTGGAACGCAACCTCATCATGGGCTTCCCAGATCCAGACCCCCTGCCCAACGACACGCAAGATGTGCCCTACTTCATTGTGGGGGATGATGCCTTCTCCCTCAGAACCTACCTCATGAAGCCCTACAACTCCAGACACCTCACCCATGAAGAGAGGATCTTCAAATACAGGCTGTCCAGGGCAAGGCGGGTGGTGGAGAACGCCTTTGGCATCCTGGCCAACAGGTTCCAGGTACTTCTCACCACCATGCATCATCGCCCAGAGACCATGAGGAGGATCGTGGAAGCTTGCTGCATCCTGCACAATCTCATGCGCACCCGCAACCCAGTGTTGCAGAACAGGCTTGTGGACCTCCAACAAGGCAATGGGGACATGGAGCCTGGGGAATGGAGGCAAGGGCGAAACCTGATAGACACTCAGGATGTGCAAGGCCCCAACAGAGCTTCACGTGAAGGGAAGAAGCAGCGCAACCTCCTGAAACACTGGTACAACTCCCCAGCTGGAGCAGTGGAGTGGCAAGAAAGGATGATCGATGCTTAATGGATGCTTCCTTCAGCCTGTCTCATCACAATGATGAGATTGGGCCATGTATGTTGGGTGGGCCTTCAATGAACAGGGCATTTAATAAAGAGTTGTGTTTATGTTGACGTGTGGATGAATGATTATATTACTATTGCTAATAAGGGGCCATAGGTGTGGCATCTGGAAGGGTGGACCATACAGTCTGACAATGCTTGCACTGGAGGTTTATCTATCCCACAGCTATTACCCATCCCACAGCTATTACCCATACCACAGGTATCCCTGCCTATCCCACAGCTATTACCCATCCCAAAGGTATCCCTGCCCATCCCACTGCTATTACCCATCCCAAAGGTCTCACTGCCCATCCCACTGCTATCTCAACCCATCCCACAAGCATGCAAAGGCTAAACCATTTCTAAAAGTTTCCACCAAGACTTTATTGACTAAAATAAATGAAGCAAGTGTGTGAAGCAAAGATAAACTTTATTAATAACAAGCTGTAAAAGAAAAATGACCCAAGTCAAGTGTCCAAAGCAAAAATAAAGTCAACCCAGTCTCTGGCATTCTTCTCAGTCAGTCTGAGGCATTCCCATCGTCTCAGGGGTGAAGGGTCCAGGTGCTGTGGAGGTGGATGCTGCTGGAGTGCTGGTCTGAGGCGCCAATGGGGTGCCTGGCCCCGAGAGGACAACAGGGGATGGTGTGTTGTGGAAGCTCTCAGACAGCTGTCTCAGCCCCGTGATGTTGACAGCCTCTTCCTCCATGACATTGAGTGTCTGTCCCAATACCGATGACAGATGTTTCGACACCGGGCTTGGCTGTGGGGTGGAGGAAGGAGCAGTGTAGTGGGGCTGTCTGGTCTTCAGCTGGGTGAGGACTGGCATCAGTGGCATTGGTGGCGTGGGTGGCATCGGTGGCATGGGTGGCATCGGTGGCGTGGGTGGCATCAGTGGCGTGGGTCGCATTGGTGGCATCAGTGGAACTGGTGGCAACAGTATCCGATGTATCTGTGCCTGGACTGGGAAGGGCTGCCTGTGCTTCTGGACCTCCTGGTACCTGTAGCCTTGGTAGATGAGGGCCTGTGGAAAGCCTTAGAAGGACAGTGACTTCACCTGGGGTGGAGAGCAGGCCTGGACTGGGTGGGAGCAGGTTTAGCTTGGTCTGGAGGGTTGTGAAGAAGATCGGTTATCCTGTCCTTCACCACCTGGTACTGTGATTTGGACATGTCCATGAGGGTCTGGTTGACATAGGTGAGGAAGGGCTTGCAGTCAGAGGTTGCGGTGTCGGTCTGTACCAGCTGAAAGAGGAGATCTATGCTGCTTCTGATGGTGTCTCTTATCCGCAGCAGGACAGTGTGGCTCTGCCCCTCCTGTGCGGCTTTCTGCCTCTCTGTGGAGGTGGAGCTGGGGGTGGATGCGGGTTGGCCTGTGGTAGAAGTGTTGTCTCCTTTCTCCCACTGCATCAGGGGGTCCTCCGCGTGCCCCACGGGTATCACAGCTGTCGGGGGGTTCTCCGCCATGGGACACTCCACAGATACCTGCCTGGACACAGGAGCTGACTCTCTGCCAGAAGAGGACTGGCTCCCAGCAGGCTGCCTGAGAGAAAGGGTAGACAGAGGGGCTGCTCCTTGGTGGCGGATCCCACCCTCCAGGAAGTTGCACCTGGCCATCATGTAGGTCTCTCTGTCCGTCAGCTTAACCGTGGCCTGGCCAGATTTCTTCAGGTGCAGCTTCCCGTACCAGGTGTGCATGTGCTTCCACCAGCCGAGGAGCACCTCCGAAGTGTAGCCCAGGCTCTCCACCTTCTCTCTCCAAGCAGCCTGCTTCCTTTTGGTGTCCCTGTACAGCTGGTGTCCCTTCCGCCACAGATAGTCATTCTCTCTCAGCCACTCCAGCACCTCATCCTCATGTTCCTCCTCGATGAAGTATTGCCTCCTCTCCCGTCCCCGCATACACCTCTTCCTCCCTTTGGTAGGACCAGATGGGCCCTCATCAGAGGGGCTCCCAGGTGGTAGGGGCTGCTCCTCCACACCACCAGCAGCAGCAGGATCATCATCATCATCATCATCATCATCATCATCACCAGCAGGATCATAATCATCATCATCATCAGGAGCAGCAGCAGCAGCAGGATCAGCAACACCAGGATCAGCAGCAGCAGAGTAAGCACCAGGAGCCCCAGCAGCACCACCAGCAGCAGCACCAGCAGCACCAGCAGGACCAGGAGCATGAGCAGGACCAGGAGGATGAGCAGGACGAGCAAGACCAGCAGCACGAGCAGCACGAGTAGTACGAGCAAGTCCAGGAGCACGAGCAGGACGAGCAGGACCAGCAGGACGAGCAGGACCAGCAGGACCAGGAGGAGCTTCAGCAGAGTACGCAGCAGCAGAAGCACCACTGCCAGGAGCAGCTTCAGCAGAGTACACAACAGCAGAAGCACCACCACCAGGAGCAGTTTCAGCAGAAGCTCCAGCACCAGAAGAGCGAGCCCGAGCAGCAGAAGCCCCAGCAGAAGCAGAGTCAGGGACAGAGGGCAGGAGGGTGGTCCTGTCCCTCTTGCCAGGGATGGCGGCAGGTTGCTGAGACTTTCGCTTCTTCCCCATGGTTGTGGGGTTGCTGGCTGGCAGGGAGGCTGGCAGGAAGGCTGGCAGCAAGGCTTAGAGGCAGGCATGCAGGCAGGGCAGGCAAGGACTCGATGTATCCTGCAGCAGGTCTTTCCTCTGAATGCTGGCCACGTGCGATCTGCTTCCCTTTATATCCGCGTGGCTTACACAATGCATCCCCCTGTATGCGCAATTAATGCCAGGCATCTGTTAGGCTTCTGCTGTGCATCCGCTAGGCTTCCACTCTACATCCGCTTCATCCGCTGTGCATCCGCTGTGCATCTGCTCTTTCCATTCGGCGTCCACTTTGCTGAGGCCCCCCAGAAGCCTAGCGGATGTGCCATCCACTCCCATCCACTTCCATCCGCTAGGCTTCTGTTCCACATCTGCTTTCCATCCGCTCTGCGTCCTCCCCGCGTCCGTGTTATCCGCTCCAGTTATGCAAATTTTTGCCCCTTCTGAGAGTGGATAACAACGGATGGAACATTTTGCTCGTCCGTTGTGTCTGTTTTGCATCCGTTGTGCAGTGTGACAGGGCCTTTACATTCTGTATGTTGTTTTATCATTTTTACCAACCATGTGTGGATTTTAGTCCAATATTTTTTTGTGTCCAAGCATGTCCACCACATATGGTAATATCAACCAGGTATCTGATGACATTTCCAACATTTATCCAATTTATTCTTAAACATTCTCACAAGTCTCGTTGGGGGCAGATGTCATCTGTAAAACATCTTATACAAATTTTCTTTATATACAGTTGACATTGTCATTTTAAAATTTTGAGACCACAATTTTTGCCATTTTTCTAAATCAATCCCATATCCAAAATTTCCCCCCCAAGCAATCATCATTAACTTTTTCCTCCTCCAATTTAAATTCTAGTTAAATGTCCATAAAATTTTTCAATTAATTTTTCATCAAAGCTGTCAAAATTTTGTCTAAATCAGTCAATGTATCATAAATACCTTCTGTTTTAACATCTTTGTCAAATCTAGATTGTATTTGCAAATATGAAAACCAATTCATTTTTACACGTTGTTCTTCCAACACTTGCATAGATTTAAGTTCACTCTTTTCATTCAGTATCTTACCATATCTCACTGTTTATTCCTTTTTATATATTATTGGATAAGAAAAAGCTTCAATAGTAGATATCCATAATGGAATTTTAGTATAGTGTTGTCTTTTTATCTTCTCCCAATTTGTGCTTGTTTCTCTTTTTCCATTAGTCCCATTTTATGTTTAATTATATCCATTTTGTTTTTAATGTCTTTGTTGCGGGGACTTCTGTAGGTCTTTTTCCAATCTTTTAAATTATCCTCCAATGTTTTGAAAGTTTTTTTCTATTTTATATTTCTTTTCCTTGTATAGTCTATTATCTGTAGACCTTCATCGTGTCCCAGAAGTTCTGTAAAGATGTATCCTCTTTTCTAGTTTCTTTAAAAAAGAAGGCAAGTTCTTTCTCTATTTTCTGTTTAAAATCTTTTTCTTTTAATATTGTGTTATTTAGAGTACATCTAGATCTCCTCTTATAACCTTTTCAAATTACTGTCACAGGATTATGGTTTGTCCAGGTGTCTGTTTCGATTTCAATCTCTTGTATGTTAGCCAGTAATTCTGCTGACATCTATATCATGTCTATTCTAGACCATGATGCATGTCTGTTTGAGTAAAAAGTGTATTGCTTATTTTCCAGATTTCTCTCTCTCCATGCATCTTTTAAGTTAAATTCTTCTGTTATTCGAAAGAAAGATTTAGGTAGTAACTTTCTAGCTTTCTTTGTTGATTTCTGCGTTTTATTGCCCAACCGATCATTCATTATTCCATTAAAGCCCATGTCACACTGAACCAACGGATGCAAAGAGGATGTAAAACGGACAAAAAAGCTTGCCATCTGTTCGAAAACGCGATGTACTCACTGCCTCCGTTTGGCTTCCTCTCTATCCGTCCAGCATTCGTTTATGGATGTTTCATCCGCTCCAAAAGTTTTGGGCTGCCTAAAACTTTTGCGTGGAAAATGTATCCAGTTCGTCCGTTCTGCATCCGCTACGCATCCGCCATGCATCCATTACGAATCCGTTACGCATCCACTATATCCGCTAGGCATCTGCTGCACATCCACGCAACTCCATCCGCCTGGACGTGGGGAGGAAGCAGAACAGACGCAGAACGGATGCAGAATGGATGCAGAACAGAAACAAAGTGTTTAAAGCGGAAAAAACGTTCGCAGAGGGGACCTATCTCGGATATTAAGGATGTCTAGAGGATGCCTAGAGGATGCCTAGAGGATGCCTAGCTGAAAACCTATACTGCCTATAAAAAGGGGGAGCAACTCGCCTGTATCTCACTTTCAGAACAGCAGCCCAGCGGTGCAGACCTCTGCAGCCTTCATCTGCCTCTTCCTCTTCCACAGCATCCAGTCATGTCCACCGTGGATTGTAACAAAGTCCTTTCGGCAG
Source organism: Laticauda colubrina (assembly GCA_015471245.1). Taxonomy (NCBI): domain Eukaryota; kingdom Metazoa; phylum Chordata; class Lepidosauria; order Squamata; family Elapidae; genus Laticauda; species Laticauda colubrina. The sequence goes on along the minus strand of BLBF01000050.1, from coordinate 12,377,587 downwards.
CCACCATCGTTCTGCAACAGTGCGAAGCCATCTGCAGGCTCTGTGAACACTACTGCGAGAAGAAAAGAAGCCACCCAAAAAGAGTCTGGGTCCGAAGATGGTTCACCCGAAGAGCAGAGGACGGACTGTACAACAAGCTGATGGTGGAGCTCAGGAACGAAGACACTAAGGCATTCCAGAACTTCATGAGGATGCCACCAGCCATGTTTGATGAAGTTGTGCAGCGCCTGACACCCAGGTTGACCAAGGCAAACACCAGCTTCCAGCCCAGCTTGGAACCTGGGCTCAAGTTGGCACTCACTCTGCGCCACCTGGCCTCAGGGACCTTCTACAGGAGCATGCAGTACAGCTGGAGGGTGCCATCCAACACCATCAGCATTGTGGTCAGAGAAGTGGTGCAGGCCATCATCGAAGAATACAAGGAGGAGCTCCTCCAGTACCCCTCTACTGAAGAAGGCTGGAAGAAAGTTGCAGAGCAGTGGTATCAGAAGTAGAACTTTCCCCACACCGTTGGAGCCATAGATGGCAAGCACGTGGCCTGCAAATCTCCAGCCAACTCGGGGTCCACTTATTTCAACTACAAGGGCTTCTTCAGCATCATCCTCTTCGCCATGGTCGATGCTGATTACAAGTTCATGTACATCGATGTTTCAGGCAACGGCTCAGCTTCAGATACCCAGGTATACAATGCCAGTCACCTCAAGGAGGAGCTGGAATGCAACCTCATCGTGGGCTTCCCAGATCCAGAATCCCTGCCCAACGACACACAAGGTGTGCCCTACTTCATCGTGGGGGATGACGCTTTCTCCCTCACAACCTACCTCATGAAGCCCTACACCTCCAGACTCCTCACCCATGAAGAGAGGATCTTCAACTACAGGCTGTCCAGGGCAAGGCGGGTGGTGGAGAACGCCTTTGGCATCCTGGCCAACAGGTTCCAGGTACTTCTCACCACCATGCAGCATTGCCCAGAGACCGTGAGGAGCATCATGGAAGCTTGCTGCATCTGCACAATCTCATGCGCACCCGCTACCCAGTCTTGCAGAACAGGCTTGTGGACCTCCAACAAGCCAATGGGGACATGGAGCCTGGGGAATGGAGGCAAGGGCGAAACCTGATCGACACTGAGGATGTGCAAGGCTCCAACAGAGCCTCACATGAAGTGAAGAAGCAGCGCAACCTCCTGAGACACTGGTGCAACTCCCCAGCTGGAGCAGTGGAGTGGCAAGACAGGATGGTAGATGCTTGATGGATGCTTCTTTCAGCCTGTCTCATCACACGGATGAGATTGGGCCATGTATGTTTGGTTGGCCTACAATGAACAGGGCGTTTAATAAAGAGTTGTGTTTATGTTGACATGTGTGGATAATTATTACATTATTATTGATAATAAAGGGCCGTAGGTGTGTCACCTGGGAGGGTAGACCATACAGTCCCACTATGCTTGCACTGGAGGTTTATCTATCCCACTGCTATCCTAACCCATCCCACTGCTATCCTAACCCATCCCACAAGCATGCAAAGGCTTAAACCATTTCTAAAAGTTTCCAGCAAGACTTTATGAAAAAAAAGAAATGAAGCAAGTGTGTGAATCATAAATAGACTTTATTAAGAACAAGTTATAAGACAAAAATGAGTCTCTGGCACTCCTCTTGGTCGCTCAGTCTCAGGGGTGAAGGGTGCAGGTTCTGTGGAGGTGGCTGGTGCTGGAGTGCTTGTCATCAGCTCCTCCAGAAGCAGAAGCAGCAGAAGCGCCAGCACCAGAAGAGCAAGCCCATGCTGCAGAAGCCCCAGCAGAACCAGAGTGAGGGCCAGGGGGCGGGATGGTAGCCCTGTTCCTCTTGCCAGGGCTGGCAGCAGATGGCTGAAGCTTGCTGTGCTTCCGCATGGTTGTGGGGTTGCTGGCTAGCAGGGAGGCTGGCAGGCACCAAGGCTGGCAGGAAGGTTGGCAGGGAGGTTGGCACCAAGGCAGGCACCAAGGCTGGCAGGGAGGCAGGCACCAAGGCTGGCAGGCAGGCAGGCACCAAGGCTGGCAGGCAGACAAGAACCAAGGCTGGCAGGCAGACCGGCTGGCAGCAAGGCTTGCAGGCAGGCTGGCAGCAAGGCTGGCAGGGAGGCTGGCAGCAAGGCTGGCAGCAAGGCTGGCAGGCAGACATGTAGACAGGCCAGGCAAGGCAGTCAATGTGTCCGGCAGCAGGTCTTTCCTCTGAATGGCGACCTGCTTCCGAGCTGCTTCCATTATATCCACGGGGCTGACGCAATGCATCCTCCCCGCATACGCAGTGAACGCCAGGCATCCATTAGGCTTCCACTGTCCATCCGCTAGGCTTCTGCTCTGCATCCGCTTCATCCGTTCGGCGTCCGCTCCGCATCCACTCTTTCCGTTCCACGTCCGCTTTGCTGAGGCCCCCTGGAAGCCTAGCGGATGTGCCATCCGCTCCCATCTGCTTCCATCTGCTGGGCTTCCGTTCCGTATCCACTTTGCATACACCCTGCTTCCTCCCCGCGTCCGTGTTATCCGCTCCGGTTATGCAAATTTTTGCCCCTTTTGAGAGCGGATAACAACTGATGGAACATTTTGCTCGTTCACTGTGTCCTTTTTGCATCCGTTGGCCAGTGTGACATGGGCTTAAGATCTCCCCTCATACAAATGTTAATTTAGTCCAGTTCAATTATTTTCATATGTAATTTCCTGTAAAATTTGTCTTGATTATCATTGAAACCATAAATTGCAATTAAAAGTGTTTTAACATTATTGTCCATTATTTCCACTATCAAAATCCTTCTATTGTCATCTGTGTAAATTAGTTCTTCCAAAATTGTATCTTTGATGTACAGTACCACACTCCTTTTTTAAGATTGTGCCGGCGATGTAAATAATTTCCCTAGGTTTTCTTGTTTCAATATATATTCATGCTGTTTTTTGATATGTACTTCTTGTAGGCAAATTATACCAAATTTTAATTTCTCTAATTTGTGAAATACTTTCCTTCTTTTGGTAGCCAAATAAAGTACATTTATGTTTATTGTAATCAATTTTCTTTCATCCATGTTAGGCTTTGGGGGAGGATTTATTGCTCTAGTAGGTCTTATTCTCGTTGCTCTCTGGGTACACCACCTATTGCACCTTCTTCTTTTTCTTTTTCAATTACTGCTATACATTCCTCCTGGAATTCAATTAATGACTCTTCCTTTCTTGCTTCTTCCTCCTTTACTCTAAGATATTCTAAGTAGAATAACTCAGCTTTTTCAACTGTGTCAATTCTATGTCTTTGTTCCTGCCACTTGAACAAGAGTCTTTCTTGCATCAACCATCTATAGTTTACTCCTCTTTTAAGTAACTCTTTGGTCAAAAATAAGTATTTTCTTCTCATCTCTCTTCTTCTTCTTGGTACCTGTTTCAGCACCACAATTTCTTTGTCTTTATACTTTAATGTTTTCTCTCTTGCCACTTGCAGTATCTGTGTCTTGATGATCTTTTTAATAAATCTGATGTGGACTCCTCTTGGTAGTCTGTTTCTCATTGCATATCTTGTATAGACCCAGAACACTTCATCCATCCCATCCATCATTTTCTTTTTGGTTATCTTTAATGCTTCTACCAATATTTCTGTCATTATTTCAGCAAGATTTTCACCTTTTCCTTCTTCTACATTTGAAATCTTAGGTAGAATTCTGATCTATGAATTTTCTATCCTAATGGTTCACACCTGCCCTTCTTGACATCGCTCAATCGAATATCAATATCTTCAATTTTCTTGTCCCTTTGTATATCTTCTTCAATTTTTTTGAATCTGTCTTCATCTGTTGAATATTTTCTACTTTCTCATCTGTCTTTTCAGTTCTTTGCTCAGTATTCTCCATTCTCTTTTCAATTTTCTGAATTCCTTTCATAATCATCTGTAATGTCACCTCCTTCTCTTTCTCCTGTTGTAAGATTGTCTGTATTGACTGTTGTCCTCCAAATGGTGAAGAGGCTACTGGTATTGAGGAAGCTGGGGCTGTTATCATTCTGCTAATCTTGTAGTACTTATCTATGAAGAAAGAAAGAGAAAAAAGAGAAAAGGAAAGAGGAAAAGGAAAAGCAAAGAGCACAATTGCCATTCCAAAAAATAAAAAGGGGGAAAAAAATCTTCAGGCACTTGTATACTTTAATCCAATTATTTCTCTTAGTAGGAAGGAGAAAAGGAAGACAGCAAAAAAGAATAAAAAATTACATTATAGTCTCTGGAATAAAAGGTTGGAATCCAAACAGAAAAATCCAACTGGAGGGGGAGTTAAAAAGGAAATAACAAACAATTCTAATGTAAAGTCAGCCACTGCCACTAAAGTACCCAAGGTCCTTTAATAAAAGTTTTTCGTTCCAGTATTTTCAAGGTCACTTCAGTCTTCTTTCTTTCAACTTCAACTCCAGACTCTAGTTATCTATAGTTTCACAGATTCATCATATTCAGACTCTGATAAAACCATCTTTGGTTTGATTTGAACAATTGATTTTGTTTCTACTGAATGACTCTGGCTTTGTATCTTTCAATTTTTCTTGCTGTTGCTGTTATCTGCTGCTTCACAATTTCCAATGCTTTGACAATTTTTCTTGTCTTGAACCCATATTTTTTTATCAGATGTTTCTTGATCTTGCTGTTCTTCAGCTTTTTCTCCTGAAAATGCTTCAAGTTGCTTGCATCTGTTTGATTTTCTAGGGGGCTGCGGCTGTTGAATCCCCAGTTCTTCTGTTACGATGACTGCTGTACTGTAGGCAAGCTGATTTGTTTGTTCAGTTGAAATTATTTGGATTGCTGCAAGTGCATAGTTCGCATCTATCATCAATGGCACCAAATAGTTTCTAGGCACAGTCTTCAATGTCAGAAGCCGCCTTCTTTCTGCATTTGTTGCAGCGTGTGCCAAGATTTTAGCTTTCAGTTCTTGCTGCATGGCATTGAGTACTCCTGGTGTTTCAGCGATGACTTCAGGCCCTTGCTGATCCTGTTTTTGCAAAATATCTGCATTTTCTTCGAATTCAGGTTGTTCAGTTGCTCTAGATGTTATTGGGGTATTTTCTGCTACCACTTCAGCAGTCTATTATTCAGCAGTCTGTGTTCCCATTTCACAATTTTTCCATATTTCTTTAAGTTCGACTTCACTGAGCACTTTGTTCCGAGTGATGAATTATCATTGATTGGCTAATCGTAATTCAGTTATCCTTGAGTATGGATATTCTTGTTTCCATAATTTGTACATCCTTTTTTGATAGCCTCTTTTTTCTGGTTCTGCTTTGTAATAGCATTTCATTACAGTGCGGTTCTCTGACATGGTGTATTTCTGCTACTTCTGAGGTTGTTCAGCTTCCAATAGCCATGCAGGCCTATGCCCTGGTTGCTCAGCTATGGGACCCATGGCCTACAGCCCACTAATCAACGGATGCCCAGGTTCCCCAACACTTGATGCAGTCTTTGTTAACCTGGGAAATGACTGAACCAGTATAGACTTCATTCGGTTGTGTTTCACCATGATTCATTGCATGAGTTGTGGGGTGAACTCAGTTCTCTTCCTCAACCTAGACCTCTCTGACATGGTTGCAGCTGCTGGTAGTTTGCACTACCACCAGCACAGCTCTTAGCTTCATTGGAACAGTTAAGCCCCCTGCAATGCCAAGGCGGCACCTTGTGGAGGGATTGTTATTGTTGTTGCTATTATTATTATTATTATTATTATTATTATTATTATTATTATTATTA
>BLBF01000050.1:12353226-12370676 GCA_015471245.1 Laticauda colubrina | reverse complement strand
GCCCCAGTCAAGTCATCCTTCTGGAAGGCCCTTAAAAGACCAGAAAGACAAATGTCCTGGGGATCATATCCTAGAGGGGACCCGGGGTGGGATACAATTTTTTTAACAACCGGTCCTGTGGGCATTGCTATTGGTGTGGGCCATATTGTTGGAGAGACTTGGAGTTTGTTTGATTGGTGGTTCTGGTTTCTTCTGGCTGTTTTGTGGCTTTGATTGGCTGGCAACACTCTGTTCCTGTATTGGAGGCTTTCAGTGCAGCTTGGCTTTCTGTGAAAGGACAGCTATTATCTATTCGGAAGCTAGGTTTCATCTGGGTTTCTGGTGGGGGTGTGTTTGAGCTGTAGGTATCAGAGGGAGTCTGTTTGTGCCCAGGTGTTTGCTTGTGGTGTGGAGATCTTTCTATTTGAGAGTGCAGGCTTCCAAATGATTGACAGTCTGGTGGAATCATCTTTTCTATTCATGCTTTCAGGTCTTTTTTCAATCTCTATGGCTTCTCTAAGGATTCAATTATGCCATAGCACCCCAAAAAATCCCCACAGAATCCATCATATGTCCAGTAGAATCCAGCCTAACCAAATTAAATACAGATGAAGCTGACAGAATAAGAAACCAGGTTACAAACATCTTATGCACAAGCAAACCACCGAAAAGCAATTTGCAAAAGGATGAATTCAGAGCGCTACAAACCCTGAAAAATGATAACAGCATAATAATACTCCCAGCAGACAAAGGGAATGCCACAGTAGTAATGGATAGAAAAGACTATGAAACAAAATTGATAGACTTACTCCAAGACTTCACCTACAAACTTATAAACACAGACCCAGCCACATATCTGGGAAAATTAACCAAGAAGAAAATTATAACCAGCCACATAAGGAAAGAAATCCAACAGACGATCATCCCAAGAGAAAAATCTTCTAGATGCCCCAAATTATACGGCCTCCCAAAAATACACAAAGAAGGCATACCTCTCAAACCCATAGTCAGCTCCAAAGGAGTACCATTACAAAACCTAGCTAAACACTTAGCAAAACAACTACAGCCCCATGCTGAAACCGCAGCTTCATATGTACAAAACTCATACCACTTCTTAGAAATGATCAAAGATCTACACGTGGAACAAGAAGATCTGCTTGTAAGTTTCGACTTACAATGGTTTCTATTCACTCAAGTCCCGATAAAAGAAACTCTTGAAATCATCAAAAATAAATATCAACCAGCTAAAGACCTCATGGAACTAACAGAACACCTGCTTAACCAACACATATTTCATATCCAAAGTACAAAGATACAAGCAAATTGAAGGAGCCCCTATGGGATCACCACTGTCACCCGTCATTGCAAACCTGTTCATTGGAGAATTCGAATCCAGAGCCCTGCCTAATGCCACCCACAAACCCAAGCTATGGCTAAGATACATCGTTCACACATATGCGATTTGGCCCCATGGAAAAGAAAACCTAAACAATTTCCTAACACACCTAAACAGCACACACCCCAAAATCAAGTTCACCATGGAAACGGAAATAAACAAACAACTACCATTCCTACACACGAAGACATAACAGAGACCTAGAAGATCAACAGACCTATGGAACAGCTGTCCTGCCCTACATAAGAGGTACTACAGACAAAACCAGTAAGATACTACACAGGCATCACATCAAAACTGCCTTCAAAACAGACAAAAAAATAGCAGCCATCCTTAAAAACCCCAAAGACAAAATTGACCTGGAAAACCAAGGCATGTACAAAGTTCCCTGTGTATCGTGCCTGGCCACATACATTGGACAGACCAATAGAAGTATAAGTACACACCTGGATGAACACAAAAATGCAGTACAAAAGCTGGAACACACCTCCTCATTAGTCCAACACATTAAAACCACAGGTCACAACATCAACTTCAATGGCACTAAAACCCTAGCCACTATAGAAAACCCCAGCCACAGAATCATCAGAGAAGCCAAAGAGATTGAAAAAAGACCTGAAAGCATGAATAGAAGAGATGATTCCACCAGACTGTCAATCATTTGGAAGCCTGCACTCTCAAATAGAAAGATCTCCACACCACAAGCCAGGCAAACACCTGGGCACAAACAGACTCCCTCTGATACCTCCAGCTCAAACACCCCCCCACCAGGCACCCAGATGAAACCCAGCTTCCTAATAGATAATAGCCATCCTTTCACGTGAAGCCAAGCTGCACTGAAAGCCTCCAACACAGGAACAGAGTGTTGCCAGCCAATCAAAGCCACAAAACAGACAGAAGAAACCAGAAACACCAGTCAAACAAACTCCAAGTCCAATAAACACAGACCAACACTCCCAACCAATCAGGATGTCGAAAAAACCATCCTGTCGAAAAAACCATGTCGAAAAAACCACAACAATAGGCTAGCCTCAAATTTAAAACCAACGGCTGTGAGACCCTGACCCACATACAAACTCAATACAGAAGCCTGATGATGGCAGATGAGATTCTGCTGAAATGTTGCTACAACTTTAAAAGCACTACAATGATGTGGGATAATACCGGAAGGAAGCTGAACAGCACACATGTAAGTACCTGCGAAAACTTTATATATATATATATATATATATATATATATATATATATATATATATGTATGTATGTATGTATGTATGTATGTATGTATGTATGTATATGTATATGTATATGTATATGTATATGTATATGTATATGTATATGTATATGTATATGTTTATGTATATGTATATGTATATGTATATGTATATACACACACACATATATATACACACACATATATATACACACACATATACACACACACACACACATTGCCAATGAATACTTTTACTGTTGTGATGATGAATACTTTTATTGTTGCAATGAATACTTTTATTGTTGTGATGATGAATACTTTTATTGTTGCGATGAATACTTTTATTGTGCCAACTCAAATTGCCAATGAATACTTTTATTTTTTTATAAGGAGAAACATCTTATCAATTTGACATCATAAAAAAAAAGGAAGATCAATATGTGATAATTTACAAAGGATCATGCTTGGTTGTTGGATTTCTGATCTTGTGCATGTTGAAGTGAGATAATTTGTATCTGTAATTAAATCTGTAACTTAATATTTAAATGATGTTGCATGAAATGTTATCAGAATTTTATTTTCAACTTATGTTAGCTTTTACTTGTTTTATTATAGGATAGATAATGTATGAAATCTATGCACTTTTTGATATCCTCTTTAGGGGAAAAGGGACATTCTTTGTTTAACAGGAATAGATGATCATTGATGATAAGCAATAGAAACAAATGATATTTAGTGAGAAATAAGATGAACTAATTTCATCTTAAATAATTTTTCTTAGAACTGCAAACTCCCAGTTACCTGGGAATGGTCAGAATTTCAGGGTAAATTATGAACATTATTTAATTCATTGAATTCTTAGAAGGCATAGGCTCCTTGAAATAGTAAACAAACAAATAAGAAGGCCATAAATAAATTCTAAACATTAAAAATATTCACAAATCAGTTCTGAGAAATAGTTGACTAACATGATACAATCAAATGCAAAATGCATAGGATACTAAATTAAAATTGAACTCCTCCTGCCCTGCTTTTAAATATTTGATTAAAATTAACTACTTCTGAATAAACATAAAAAATGTATGTCAGTAGTTTGTCAAGCGTATTTGTAAATTGCAAATAATTTTTTAAATTCTATTTTTAACATTCCTGTTTTGTTGCCAGGTTTCAACATGGATGATACAATGGAAACACTCATGTCTCATGAAATTGTCTTGTTGGGCTTTTCAGATTTCAAGACTAGGCAAGAACTGCTGTTTTCCTTCATGCTAATATTTTATCTCATGGCCTTGAAAGGGAACAGTCTTGTTTTGATCTTTAAGGCCGTGTCACACTGGCCAACAGATGCAAAACGGACACAATGAAAGAGAAAAATGTTACATCCGTTGTATCCGCGCTCAAAAGGGGAGAAAATTAGCATAATTGGAGCGGACAACACGGAAGTGGGGAGGACGCAGGGCGGATGCAAAGCGGATGCGGAACGGAAGCACAGTGGATGGCGCATCCGCAGGGCTTCCGGAGGGCCTCAGCGAAGTGGACGCAGAACGGAAAAAGTGGATGCAGAATGGATGCACAGCGGAAGAAGCAGATGCACAGCGGAAGCCTAGCGGATGCACAGCAGAAGCCTAGCGGATGCCTTGCGTTAATTGTGCATGCGGGGGGGATGCATTGCGCAAGGCCCCCGGACATAAAGGGAAGCAGCTCGGAAGCAGGTCACCATTCAGAGGAAAGACCTGCTGCTGGACACTTCGAGTTCCTTGCCTGCATGTCTGCCTGCAAGCCCTGCTGCCAGCCTGCCTCCAAGCCTGCCTCCCAGCCTGCCTCCCAGCCTCCTGGGCAGCCTCCCTGCCAGCCTTGCTGACAGCCTGCCTTCCAGCCTCCCTGCCAGCCTTGCTGCCAGCCTGCCTTCCAGCCTCCCTGCCAGCCAGTCTGTCTGCCAGCCTTGGTGCCTGCCTTCCTGCCAGCCTTCCTGCCAGGCTTCCTAACAGCCTTCCTGCCAGCCTTCCTGCCAGCCTTCCTGCCAGCCTTCCTGCCAGCCTTGGTGCCTGCCAGCCTCCCTGCCAGCCTCCCTGCCAGCCAGCAACCCCACAACCATGGGGAAGAAGCGAAAGTCTCAGCAACCTGCCGCCATCCCTGGCAAGAGGGACAGGGCCACCCTCCCACCCCATGTCCCTGACTCTGCTTCTGCTGGGGCTTCTGCTGCTTGGGCTCGCTCTTCTGTTGCTGGAGCTTCTGCTGTAGCTGTTCCTGGCAGTGGTGCTTCTGCTGCATACTCTGCTGAAGCTGCTCCTGGTCCTGCTGGTCCTGCTGGTCCTGCTCGTTCTGCTCGTGCTCCTGGTCTTGCTGACCCTGCTGCTGGTGCTTACTCTGCTGCTGCTCATCCTGGTCTTGCTGCGGCTGCTGCTGCTGCTGCTGCTGCTGCTTATGATCCTGCTGGTGATTATGCTGCTGCTGCTGCTGCTGCTGCTGCTGATTATGATCCTGCTGGTGAAGATGCTGCTGCTGCTGCTGCTGCTGCTGCTGCTGCTGCTGCTGTTGGTGTGGAGGAGCAGCCCATACAACCTCAAAGTCCCTCTGATGAGGCCCCATATGGCCCTGCCAGAGGGAGGAAGAGGCAGACGCGTGATAGGGAGAGGAGGCAATACTTCATTGAGGAGGAACACGAGGATGAGTTGCTAGAGTGGCTGCGAGAGAACGACTATCTGTGGCGGAAGGGACACCGGCTGTACAGGGACACCAAGCGGAAGCAGGCTGCTTGGAGAGAGAGGGCGGAGAGTCTGGGCTACACATCGGATGTGCTCCTTGGCTGGTGGAAGCACATGCACACCTGGTACGGGAAGCTGCACCGCAAAAAATCTGGCCAGGCCAGGGTTAAGCTGACGGACAGAGAGAACTACGTCATGGCCTAGTGCAGCTTCCTGGTGGGTGAGGTCCACCACCGAGGAGCACCAGGAGCCCCTCTTTCTACCCTCTCTCTCCGGCAGCCTGCTGGGAGCCAGTCCTCTGGCAGCCGAGAGTCAGTCCCTGTCTCCATGCAGGTTTCTGTGGAGCGTGCCACGGCGGAGAACCCCCGGGCAGGTGTTGAAAGTGTGGTGGAGAGCGAGGAGGACTCCCTGGTGCGGTGGGAGAATGGAGACATCGAGTCCACCGCTGCTGAAGCTGCATCCACCCACACCTCCGCCACCAGAGTAAGGCAGAGAGCCGGACCGCAGGAGGGGCAGAGCCACAAGGTCCTGGTGGAGATCAGGGACACCATCTGCACCAGCATAGGTCTCCTCTCTCAGCTGGTCCCCATCGAATCCTCCTCCTCCAACCGCAAGCCCTTCCTCAATTATGTGAACCAGACCCGCAAGGAGATGCCGGATCCCCAGTACCAGGTGGTGAAGGAGAGGATCACCACGCTGCTTAACAACCCTCCAGATCCAGAGGAACCTGCTCCCACCCAGTCCAGGTCTGCTCCTCCACCCCAGGTGATGTCCCTCCCATACCAAGGCTTCCCACACCCCCTCACCTACCAGGGCTACAGCTACCCTGAGGTCCAGCAGCACAGGCAGCAACCCTTACAGATGCAGGCACAGAGTCATCGGGCGACACCGCTGCCACCGGTTCCAATGATGCCACCGATGCCAACCTCGACAGTCCTCACCCAGCTGCAGACCAGACAGCCCCACTACACTACTCCTTCCTCCATCCCACAGCCAAGCCCGGCCTCAGTACATCTCTCCTCAGTACTGGGGCTGACACCCCATGGCATGGAGGAAGGACCTCTCAGCATCGCGGGACTGAGCCAGCTGTCCGACACCTTCCTCAACACACCGTCCCATGTTGTCCTCTCGGGGCTAGGCACTCCAATAACACCTCAGACCAGCACTGCAGCAGCACCCACCTCCACAGCACCTGCTCCCTAAAATCTTAGCCTGGGCACACACCTCCGAGTGTCCAAGAAGAGTGCCAGAGACTGGCTGCCTGGATATTTGTGGACTTTATTTGGACACTTGACTTGGGTTATGTTTATTTTACAGTTTGTTGTTCAATAAAGTTTATCTTTGTTTCACACACTTGCTTCATTAATTTTTTTCTATAAAGTCCGGGTGGAAACTTTTAGAAATGGTTTAGCCTTTGCATGTTTGTGGGATGGGTTAAGATAGCTGTGGGATGGGAAGGGATACCTGTAGGATGGGAAGGGATACCTGTGGGATGGGTTAAGATAGCTGTGGGATTGGTTAAGATAGCTGTGGGATGGGAAGGGATACCTGTGGGATGGGAAGGGATACCTGTGGGATGGGTTAAGATAGCTGTGGGATGGGTTAAGACAGTTGCGGGATGGGTTAAGATAGCTGTGGGATGGGAAGGGATACCTGTGGAATGAGCAGGGATACCTTTGGGATAGGTAATAGCTGTGGGATAGATAAACCTCCAGTGCAAGCATAGTGGGACTGTATGGTCCACCCTCCCAAGTGCCACCCCTATGGCCCTTTATTATCAATAATAATGTAATAATTATCCACACATGTCAACATAAACACAACTCTCATCACACAACATCCGTGTGATGAGACAGTCTAAAGGAAGCATCCATTAAGCATCTTTCATCCTGTCTTGCCACTCCACCGCTCCAGCTGGGGAGTTGCACCAGTGTTTCAGGAGGTTGCGCTGCTTCTTCGCTTCACGTGAGGCTCTGTTGGGCCCTTGCACATCCTCAGTGTCGATCAGGTTTCGCCCTTGCCTCCATTCACCAGGCTCCATGTCCCCATTGCCTTGTTGGAGTTCCACAAGCCTGTTCTGCAAGACTGGGTAGCGGGTGCGCATGAGATTGTGCAGGATGCAGCAAGCTTCCACGATCCTCCTCATGGTCCCTGGGCGATGCTGCGTGTTGGTGAGAAGTACCTGGAACTTGTTGGCCAGGATGCCAAAGGTGTTCTCCACCACCCGCCTTGCCCTGGACAGCCTGTAGTTGAAGATCCTCTCTTCTCGGGTGAGGCATCTGGAGGTGTAGGGCTTCATGAAGTAGGTTGTGAGGGAGAAGGCGTAATCCCCCACGATGAAGTAGGGCACATCTTGCGTGTTGTTGGGCAGCGGATCTGGAACTGGGAAGCCCATGATGAGGTTGCGTTCCAGCCCCTCCTTGAGGTGACTGTCGTTGTATACCTGGGCATCTGAAGATGAGCTGTTGCCTGAAACATCGATGTACATGAACTTGTAGTCAGCATCGACCATGGTGAAGAGGATGATGCTGAAGAAGCCCTTGTAGTTGTGATAAGTGGACCCTAAGTTGGCTGGAGCTTTGCAGGCCACGTGCTTGCCATCTATGGCTCCAACGGTGTTGGGGAAGTTCCACTTCTGATACCACTGCTCTGCAACTTTCTCCCATCCTTCTTCAGTGGAGGGGCACTGGAGGAGCTCCTCCTTGTATTCTTCGATGATGGCCTGTACCACTTCTCTGACAAGAAAGCTGATGGTGCTGGGTGGCACCCTCTAGCCGTACTGCATGCTCCTATAGGTGGTCCCTGAGGCCAGGTGGTGCAGAGTGAGTGCCACCTTGAGCCCAGGTTCCAAGCTGGGTGGGAAGTTGGTGTTTGTCTTGGTCAATCTGGGTGTCAGGCGCTGCACAACTTCATCAAACATGGCTGGAGGCATCCTCATGAAGTTCTGGAACGCCCGAGGGTCTTCGCTCCTGAGCTCCACCATCAGCTTGTCGAAAAGTTCGTACTGCGCTCTTCTGGCAAACCATCTTCAGAGCCAGACTTTTTTTGGGTGCCTCCTTTTCTTCCCGTAGTACTGTTCACAGAGACTGTAGATGGTTTCGCAGTGTTGCAGAAGGATGTTGGCTGCTGAAAGGATTTTTTCGCAATCCATGGTGGACATGACTGGATGCTGTGGAAGAGGAAGAGGCAGATGAAGGCTGCAGAGGTCTGCACTGCTGGGCTGCTGGTCTGAAAGTGCGAAGCAGGCAAGTTGCTCCCCCTTTTTATAGGCAGTATAGGTTTTCCGCTAGGCATCCTCTAGGCATCCTCTAGGCATCCTCTAGGCATCCTCTAGACATCCTTAATATCTGAGATAGGTCCCCTCTGCGAACGTTTTTTCCGCTTTAAACGCTTTGTTTCTGTTCTGCATCCATTCTGCATCCATTCTGCATCCATTCTGCATCCGTTCCACGTCCGTTCCGCTTCCTCCCTGCGTCCGGGCGGATGCGCGTTTTGCGGATGCGGAATGGATGCCTAGCAGATATAGTGGATGCGTAGCGGATGCAGAACGGATGCCTAGCGGATGTGTAGCGGATGTAGAACGGACGAATTGGATACATTTCCACGCAAAAGTTTTAAGCAGCCTAAAACTTTTGGAGCAGATGAAACGTCCATAAACGGATGCCGGACGGATCGAGGGGAAGCCAAACGGAGGCAGTGAGTACATCGCATTTTAGAACGGATGGCAAGCTTTTTTGTCCGTTTTACTTCCTCTTTGCATCCGTTGGTGCAGTGTGACAGGGGCTTTACCATTGTCAGTTCCACACTTCATACCCCAATGTATTTCTTCCTCTGGAACTTGTCCTTTTTGGAAATTGGCTATACCTCATCATCAGCTCAAAGATGTTAGTGAACCTATTGTCAGAAAACCAGATTATATCATTTTGGGGCTGTGGATGTCAGATGTATTTCTTCCTTCTCTTTGGTGTTGCTGAGTGTTGTCTTCTTTGTGTCATGCCATATGACTGCTATGTTGCCATTTGCAAACCCTTGCAATACCCATATATCATAAACTACATAGAATGTGCTAAGTTTGCTACTGCCTCATGGGCTTGAGTTTTTTTTGTGGCTTTGTGGGTCTCTGTTTTAATCTTCACCCTTCTCTTCTATGGGTCAGATAGAATCAGCCATTTCTTCTGTGACCTTATTCCTGTTTTGAGACTGGCATCTACCAATACCTACAAAATAGAAATGATAATTTCTTCATTAGCAGTGTTAGCTGACTTGATACTCTTCCTGCTCATACTCTATTCTTACATCCTCATCATCTCCACTATTCTCCTGATGTCAGTGGCCAAGAGTAGGCACAAAGCATTTTCCATTTGTTCCTCATATCTCAGTGTTGTCTGCATTTTCTATATAACTATCATTTTTATTTACATTTGACCAAACTGGGCATATTCTGAGGACAGTGACAGGATCCTTGCTCTGCTCTATACAGTAGTGACCCCAAACCTAAACTTGAGGAATAAAGAGATAAGAACAGCTTTTATGAAAACAGTAGAAAAGAAACAGCTCTTCCAGTGATAATAAATGAATTGTAAATTGGTTTTATCGCCTCATCAGATTTTGATTGTCTAAGGTTTATGGCTAGAATAAACATTAGCAGATACCAGAGTTGATGTTCTTCTTAATTCTGGAATAATAAAAAGCTAGGGAAAGATTTATTCAAAATAAGGAAAGATTCCTGACAGGAAACTTAAGTTTATTACTCTGGTGGTATGTAAGTAAAGGATTCATTGCCTTTTATTTTATTTTATTTTATTTTATTTATTTTGAATGAAGACTAATAGGCAGCTCTAGGGAAGAGAGTGAAAGGAATAAGGAGGTAATGTTGAGATCATAAGGATTGGAAGAAGTTTGAGATCACACTGGTTCATTGCAAGAATAATCCATGAATATTGATATCCTCTCCCACAGAGGAACTAATAACATTGGGTGTATAAAATATTTTTAAAGAGTTATATTGGACCAGAGAAGTGAAGACATATTTATTGCCTGCAATGAATACAAAGCCACAGGTGGAGGGAAGTGAAAGATATCATGAAAAAGAATCTAAAGAGGCAGGCAGACATAAAATTAACCTTTTAATTAAATATCCTTTAATATCTTGAACGTTTAAATATTTTCTTTCATCTTGTATTCTGAAGCCACATTTAAATATTCTTATCCTTTAATTGCAAACATTAGCATTTTCTGGTTCCCTCTAGCATATTACCTGCAAAACAAAAATTTTTCCCCCTGCGTTGGATTCTTATAACTAATTCAGAAATATAATTTCAGTTCTACCTGGATCTTTTTAGTATGTTTCACTTTTCAAATAAACATTCTATCCACCCTTTTACTGTTTATTTCAAAATATTTTTTAGGACTTAAATTTACATTTAAAAGTTCTTTCACTGATTTCTAATAGGAACATGGCCAATTGGACATGCCCTGGTGAGTGCCCTCTAGGCTTGGATTTCAAACTGCTTTGTCCTGGACCCAGGAGGGACTGAATTATGGATTCAGTCTGGATTGTGATCTGAAAAAAACATTTAGGTAAAATATCCAATTCTGATAATATATTATAAGATGATTTCATAATTAAATAATGACTATAAACTTTTTACTACAATATTGGCTGAATGATTTAATACAGATCTTTAGTCATGAAAATCAGTATGGATTTGTCTTTGATGCTATTGAATACGGTACCATAATGATAAATAAGCAACATTAAAATTTGTAGATGAAGAGAAAATTGTTGGCAATTTAAATTGGGTCTTTATGTTTAAAATTCTAGAAGACATGGACCTTGAGGAGAAATTTATTCAAGGGATTAAGTGAATCTATACATGCCAGCAAGCTCAATTTAATTTATTTAACGAAAGTTTGTGAAATCCAAAAGGATACCAAACAAAATGGTTCTCATCTCCTTTGCTTTTTGTTTTAGTTTTGGTAGTTTTTTTTTATTATTATAGAAAGTTTTTATTAGTTTTCAATAAACAAACTTACACAAACAAAACATAAAACATCAAAACATAAAACTTCTTTTTGGAAAGCAGCTTAGTCCTGGGTCACATCTTTTTATACAGACATAAATTCAAAATTCATGCTCACTTTTTATCCAATTTCATATCTTATTTACCATTCCACATTTTCTATATAACTTCTCCCCTCTTTTCACTCTCTTAATTCTATTTTATTTATTTCATCTCAATTTAAATCATTATGCATATTTCTTTTGTCTGTTCTATTTCAATTTTCTATTATCTTTTCTCATTAATACAAAATTTCTCCTATAATCACTGATTGAAGTATGACGCCTTTAAATTTTTCCCCTAAATTTAACACTTAAAATAATATATACTTTTCATTCTGATTCTGCTTAGTACATTCTGAAACTACTTACTATATTATAGAATAAAAAAGAATAATAAATTTATAATATAATTAAAACAATAATCCATAGCAAATTAAACTATTATTAAATCCAATTTTCTAACATTATTCAGCTATAAATACAACAATATAATCTTATGTACTTTTGCAGAGTCTCTTTTTTTAATCATATTCCCACTATTTCTGAATACATCTTGTTTCTTTACATTTTATTTTAACTTCACTTCCTTTTTCCCTTCCTTTCTTCTCTAATCTTACCTTTACCCCCTTGTCTCTTAGTATATCTTTTATCTATTCTATTTCAGTTTTATATTTATCTTTTCTCATTAACACAAAGTTTCTCCTGTAATCACAGATTGAAATATAATTCCTTTAAATCTTTCCCCTAAATTTAACACTTAGAATAATATATACTTTTAATTCTGATTCTACTTAGTGCATTCTGAAGTTACTTACTATATTATAAAATAGAAAAGAATAAGTTTATAATATAATTAAAACAATAATCCATAGCAATTTAAGCTCTATTATTAAATCCAATTTTCTAACATTATTTCAAATATAAATACAACAATACAATCTTGTGTACTTTTCTTTTTTAATCATATTTTTATCCAGTATCACTAAATAGATCTTATTTCTTTACATCTTATTTTAAACCTTTGTAACTTCTCTTCCCTTTATCCCTTCTTTTCTTTCCAATGCTGCCTTTACCCCCTTGTCTCCTAGTTTATCTTTTGTCTGTTCTATTTCAGTTTTTCTCATTAACACAAAAATTCTCCTGTAATCACAGATTAAAGCTCATGTCACACTGCACCAATGGATGGAAAGAGGATGTAAAATGGGGAGAAACACTTGCCATCCATTGGTTAACGTGATGCATCCGTTCTGTACTCACTGCATATGTTTTTCATACTCTCTATCCGTCCAGATCCGTCTACTGAGATTTCATCTGCTCAAAAAGTTTTGAGCTGCACAAAATTTTTTGAGCAGATAAAGTATCCAACGCGTCCGTTATACATCCGCTATGAATACGGGGAAAATCTGTTATATGTCCATTGTCATCCATTACGCATCCACAATATCCACTAGGCATCCGCTGCGCATCCACGCAACTCACATCCACTCCAGCGGAAAATGGACACAGGGAGGAAGCGAAACGGACGTGGAACAGACACGCAGCGTTAGTAGCATGGACATAGAAAGGATGAAAGCAGATGCAGCTAGGATATAAAGCATTAAAATGGAAAAACATTCATATAGGGGACGTATCTCAGATATTTAGGATGTCTGCAGGATGTCTAGAGGATGCAGAAGGACACCTAGCAGAAAAACAATATTTCCTATAAAAAGGGGGAGAAATCACCTGGATCTCACTTTCAGTCCAGCAGCCCTGCTGTGCAGACCTCTTCAGCCTTGCTCTTGCTCTTGCTCTTCCACAGCATCCAGCCATCTCCACCATGGATCGTAGCACACTCCTTTTGGTAGCCGCCATCATTCTACAACAGTGCGAAGCCCTCTACAGGCTCTTTCACCTGTTCTACGCAAGGAAAAGGAGGCGTCCAAGAAGTGTCTTGGTCCAAAGATGGATCGCGAGAAGAGCCAAGTACGGATTGTATGACAAGCTGATGGTGGAGCTGAGGAACGAAGACCCTCGTGCATTCCAGAACTTCATGAAGATGCCACCAGCCATGTTTGATGAAGTTGTGGAGCGGCTGAGACCCAGGTTGACCAAGGCAAACACCAACTTCTAGCCCAGCCTGGACACTGGACTGAAGGTGGCACTGACTCTGTGCCACCTGGCCTATGGAACCATGTACAGGAACATGCTGTCAGCCTTCAAGATCTTCTACTAGTGCTTTGCAGTTCGTTGGGCCTTACTGACCTGGAGACATTTCCTGGAAGGATAAAAACATCCATTTGAGGTATGGACTGATCATAAAAATTTGGAAGCCTTAAAAATGCCCCGGAAGCTGTCCCCTAAACAAGTTCGCTGGGCCCAGTATTTCAAGTGGTTCAATTTCTCACTGAAGTACATTCCAGGAGGGAAGAACTTGATGGCGGATGCTCTCTCTAGACTACCCCAATATAATAGTATGCTCCAGGAGGTGATAAGCCCAATTGTCTCAACCAAGCATCTAGCCGCCCCAGTGATCACCAGAGCCCAAAAGAAGAAACAAGAAGTGGATTTATCGAATGGCCTAACCAAACAGCTAAAGGAAGCTTTAAAACTGGACGAATGGTTCCTGGCTCATTCAAGTGACTATACAGTTAGAGATGGTTTGGCTTGGGTGGGGACCAAGTTGTATGTGCCACAGGTGCTGAGGGGCCAAATACTACAACAAGCTCATGATTCTAAAGCAGCTGGCCACTTTGGATTTGTGAAGACCTTATATCTGGTTAAGCAGCAATTCTGGTGGCCTACTTTAAAGAAGGACATTGAAGCTTATGTAGCTAGCTGTCCAATTTGTGGTTCGGCAAAGAGACCTCCTGGTAAGCCAGTAGGGTTGTTTCAAAATGTAGCTAGACCAACGGCCCCCTGGAAGGAAATCTCTATGGACTTTATAGTAGAATTACCCAAAAGCGGTGGAAACATGGTCATCTGGGTAGTAACCGATTAGTTTTCCAAACAAGTACATTGCATACCTTGTTCCAAGATTCCATCTGCTAAGATGCTGGCTAAACTGTTTATTTCACATATCTATAGGTTACATGGTGTTCTGGAATGCATAATCTCTGACAGAGGGGTCCAGTTTACCTCAATTTTTTGGAAAGAGTTCCTGAAGTTGATAGGCTCCGCCCAGGGCTTAAGCTCCGCCCACCACCCTCAAACCAATGGGGCCTGTGAGAGGACTAACACAGTGTTAGAACAGTATCTTTGATGTTACATAAATTATCAACAAGATAACTGGTCCGACTTACTACCATTTGCTGAAGTGGCATATAACAACTCCATACACAGTAGTACTGGATTTACTCCATTCAAAGTAGCTTCGGGACAAGATTTCGTACCCATACCTGAACTTCCTCGTGAAAAGCCTAACATCCATTCACTGGATGAATGGATAACTCAACTCCAACTTAACTGGCCAGTGACACACAAAGCATTAGATGAGGCCCATCAAGCTCATAAGAAGTTTGCAGACAAGAAAAGATCTCCACAGAAAGTATATAAAGTGGGCAACAAAGTTTTCCTGTCCACCAGATACCTGCAGACCACTCAAAAGTCAAAGAAGCTTGGTCCTAACTATGTTGGTCCTTTCACGATTGAACGGATTATAAATCCTGTAACAGTCCAGCTGAACTTACCGAAAACTCTTCGACGAATTCATCCAGTTTTCCATGTTAGTTTGCTGAAACCTGAACGTACTTCTGACTTAAGACCCATCCAGGTTGACCCTCCCATACCAATACTGATTGAAGGTGAACAACATTTTGATGTTAAAGAAATTATGGATTCTCGCAAATGGAGGGGTTGACTCCAGTATCTTGTAGCCTGGAAACATTTCCCTTCTTCACAAGCCGAATGGGTTAACGAAACCGACGTTAAAGCCCCTAAGTTGATCAAAGCATTTCATTCCAAGTATCCTGATAAGCCTTAGGATTGTAATCTTCTGTAATTGTTTAGTGATTAATAATTGTCTTTATATTTTCTCCTCTCTCTCTTTTAGGACTGATGGTTTTCCCTTTTCTAGGAGGGCCAAATGTCAGCCTTCAAGATCTTCTAATATCGCTTTGCATCTTTCTGCTGTCATAAGAAACGGGGGGGGGGGGGTAGGGATAAGTCTGGGAAGTGAGCTGGAGGTGTTACATTCTTCTATTGTGTAAATAAAGGGAGGAGGGAGCATACAATAGAGTTAGGTTTCTATTTCTCGCTTAGCTTTCTTTTCTCTGCGCAACTGCAACCCGTTATCAAAGTATGCCCAGGTCAACGGACAGAGGCCTCATCATCACCTGAAGATGCCTACATGATCATATTCACAACTTCTAATTGGAAATTTCATCTGAACTATTGGGGGTGGGAACACTTCCAACAATTTGTGTATGTGAATTGCGCGCCTAATTTCTCAGATTCAGAATTCTTTGGTTGCTACCACTTCACTTTCAGTAAAAGATATCTTTTCTCTAAATTAAAGAGTCTAAGTATTTCTTTCCTGGATTTTGAATGGAGCTCCGCCTGACACATGTAGTACGACTGGAGGGTGCCACACAACACCATCAGCATTGTGGTCAGAGAAGTGGTGCAGGCCATCATCGAAGAATACCTGGAGGAGCTCCTCCAATGCCCCTCCACTGAAGAAGGCTGGAAGAAAGTTGCAGAGCAGTGGTATCAGAAGTGGAACTTCCCCCACACCGTTGGAGCCATAGATGGGAAGCACGTGGCCTACAAAGCTCAGGCCAACTCAGGGTCCACTTATTTCAACTACAAGGGCTTCTTCAGCATCATCCTCTTCACCATGGTCGATGCTGATTACAAGTTCATGTACATCGATGCTTCAGACAACAGGTCAGCTTCAGATGCCCAGGTATACAACACCAGTCACCTCAAGGAGGGGCTGGAAAGCAACCTCATCATGGGCTTCCCAGATCCAGACCCCCTGCCCAACAACACGCAAGATGTGCCCTACTTCATCGTGGGGGATTACGCCTTCTCCCTCAGAACCTACCTCATGAAGCCCTCACTCGTGAAGAGAGGATCTTCAACTACAGGCTGTCCAGGGAAAGACGGATGGTGAAGAACGCCTTTGGCATCCTGGCCAACAGGTTCCAGGTACTTCTCACCACCATGCAGCATCACCCACAGACTGTGAGGAACATCGTGGAAGCTTGCTGCATCCTGCACAATCTCATGCGCACCCGCTACCCAGTCTTGCAGAACAGACTTGTGGATCGTCAACAAGGCAATGGAGACATTGAGCCTGGTGAATGGAGGCAAGGGTGAAACCTGATGGACACTCAGGATGTGCAAGGCCCCAACAGAGCTTCACATGAAGGGAAGAAGCAGCGCAACCTTCTGAGACACTGGTGCAACTCCCCAGCTGGAACAGTGGAGTGGCAAGACAGGATGGTAGATGCTTAATGGATGCTTCCTTCAGCCTGTCTCATCACACGGATGAGATTGGGCCATGTATATTTGGTTCACCTACAATGAACAGGGCGTTTAATAAAGAGTTGTGTTTATGTTGAAATGTGTGGATCAATGCTTACTAATGAAGGGCCAAAGGTGTGGCACCTGGGAGGGTGGACCATACAGTCCCACTATGCTTGCACTGGAGGTTTATCTATCCCACTGCTATCCTAACCCATCCCACAGCTATTACCCATCCCACAGGTATCCTAACCCATCCCAAAGCTATCCTTACCCATCCCACAAGCATGCAAAGGCTTAAACCATTTCTAAAAGTTTCCAGATGCTTAATGGATGCTTCCTTCAGCCTGTCTCATCACACGGATGAGATTGGGCCATGTATGTTGAGTGGCCCTACAATGAACAGGGCATTTAATAAAGAGTTGTGTTTATGTTGAAATGTGTGGCTCAATGATTACATAGGTGTGGCACCTGGGAGGGTGGACCATACAGTCCTACTATGCTTGCACTGGAGGTTTATCTATCCCACAGCTATTACCCAACCCACAGGTATCCTAACCCATCCCACAGCTATTACCCATCCAACAGGTATCCTTGCCCATCCCACAGCTATTACCCATCCCAAAGGTATCCCTGCCCATC
>BLBF01000050.1:12315847-12353216 GCA_015471245.1 Laticauda colubrina | reverse complement strand
TGCCCATCCCACAGCTATTACCCATCCCAAAGGTATCCCTGCCCATCCCACAGCTATTACCCATCCCAAAGGTATCCCTGCCCATCCCACAGCTATTACCCATCCCACAGGTATCCCTGCCCATCCCACTGCTATCTTAACCATCCCACAAGCATGCAAAGGCTTAAACCAGTTCTAAAAGTTTCCACCAAGACTTTATTTAATAAAATAAATGAAGCAAGTGTGTGAAGCAAAGATAATCTTTTTTAATAACAAGATGTAAAAGCAAAATGATCCAAGTCAAGTGTCCAAAGCAAAGATAAAGTCAACAGGTAGCCACCCAGTCTCTGGTACTCTTCTTGGTCACTCTGAGGTGGGTCCAGTCTCAGGGGTGAAGAGTCCAGGTGCTGTGGAGGTGGCTGCTGCTGGAGTGCTGGTCTGGGACGTCATTGGGGTGCCTGGCCCCAAGAGGACAACAGGGGACAGTGTGTGGAGGAAGCTCTCAGAGAGCTGGCTAAGTCCTGTGATGTTGAGAGCCCCTTCCTCCAGGACATGGGGTGTCAGCCCCAATACCGATGATAGATGTTCTGAGGCCTGGCTTGGCTGTGGGGTGGAGGAAGGAGTAGTGTAGCGGGGCTGTCTGGTCTGCAGGTGAGCGAGGTCAGGCGTGGGTGGCATCTGTGGCATGGGTGGCATCTGTGGCGTGGCTGGCATTGGTGGCATCAGTGGCATTGGTGGCACCAGTGGTGTACGATGTACCTGTGCCTGGACTGGGAAGGGCTGCCTGTGCTGCTGGACCTCCTGGTACCCATAGTCTTGGTAGGTGAGGGCCTGTGGAAAGCCTTGGAAGGTCAGTGACATCACCTGGGGTGGAGGAGCAGGCCTGGACTGGGTGGGAGCAGGTTCAGCTGGGTCTGGAGGGTTGTGAAGAAGATCAGTGATCCTGTCCTTTACCACCTGGTACTGTGATTCTGACATGTTCATGAGGGTCTGGTTGAGGTAGGTGAGGAAGGGCTTGCGGTTGGAGGATGGGACATCGGTGTGTACCAGCTGAGAGAGGAAGATCTACACTGCTTCTGATGGTGTCCCTGATCTCCAGCAGGACAGTGTGGCTCTGTCCCTCCAGTCTGCCACTCTGCCTTTCTGTGGAAGTGGAGCTGGAGGTGGATGTGGGTTGGCCCATGGTGGAAGTGCGCTCTCCTTGCTCCCACTGTGTCAGGGGGTCCTCCATGCGCTCCACCATGGGTAGTGCAGCTCTCAGGGGATTTGTTGAGGTGCAGCTTCCCGTACCAGGCATGCATGTGCTTCCACCAGCTGAGGAGCACCTCCGAAGTGTAGCCCAGGCTCTCTGCCTTCTCTCTCCAAGCAGCCTGCTTCCTTTTGGTGTCTCGATAGAGCCTGTGTCCCTTCCACCATATGTACTCATTCTCCCTCAGCCATTCCAGCACCTCATCCTCAGGTTCCTCTTCGATGGAGTATTGCCTCCTCTCCCGTTCATGTGTCTGCCTCTTCCTCCCTCTGGAAGGACCATATGGGCCCTCATCAGAAGGGCTTTGAGGTTGTAGGGGCTGCTCCTCCACGCCACCACCACCGCCAGCAGCAACAACAACAGTAGCAGCAAAAGCAGGACCAGCAGGACCAGCAGGACCACCACCACCACCACCAGCAGCACCAGCAGCACTAGCAGCACCAGCAGGACCAGGAGCAGCACCAGAAGAGTAAGCACCAGCAGCGCCAGCAGGACCAGCAGGACCAGGATCAGCAGCAGCAGAGTAAGCACCAGCAGGACCAGGCACACCAGCAGGACCAGCAGGACCAGGAGCAGCGCCAGCAGAGTAAGCACCAGCAGAAGCACTAGCACCAGGAGCAGTGCCAGCAGAGTAAGCCCCAGCAGAAGCCCCAGCACCAGGAGCAGCGCCAGCAGAGTAAGCACCAGCAGAAGCACCAGCACCAGGAGCAGCACCAGCAGACGCTCCAGCACCAGAAGAGTCAGCCCGAGCAGCAGAAGCCCCAGCAGAAGCAGAGTCAGGGCCAGGGGGTGGGAGGGTGGCCCTGTCCCTCTTGCCAGGGCTGACAGCAGATGGCAGAGGCTTTCTCTTCTTCCCCATGGTTGTTGGGTTGTTGGGTTGTTGGATTGTTGGCTTGCTGGCTGGCTGGCAAGCTGTGACTGGCAGCAGGTTTTTCCTCTGAATGGTGACCTGCTTCTGAGCTGCTTCCCTTTATATCCACTGGGCTGATGCAATGCATCCTCCCTGCATGCGCAGTGAACGCTGTGCATCCGCTAGGCATCCACTAGGCTTCCGCTCTGCATCCGCTTCATCCGCTCGGCATCCGCTCGGCATCCACTCTTTCCGCTGCGCGTCCGCTTCACTATGCTCCCCCGGAAGCCCTGCGGATGTGCCATCCGCTCCCATCCGCTTCCATCCACTAGGCTTCCATGGAGCATCCGCTTTCCATCCCCTCTACATCCTCCCCCTGTCCATTTCTTTCCGTTGTTGTCCACTCTGCTTATGCAAATTCGGGGCATTTTTGAGAGTGGATAAGAACGGATGGAACATTTTCTCGTCTGCTGTGTCCTTTTTACAAACGTTTTGCATCCGTCGGCCAATGTGACAGGCCCTTAAGCAAGGGAACAGAAAGTAGAAACCTTTGTATTATATCTAATAATGTATTTTGAATGAATGAAAAGAGAAGCAATTTTGTTCATCTAAAATATTCTACATCCTTATATACCTTACCTGGAAGATGTGGTGCTCTCTATTTGTCTGCCTGTCTCCTCCATCATCTCTGATTTAAGAGCTTAGTTTCTTTACGGCATCTGAGACACAATTGAGGTATATAATAAAGTACAAAAGAAAACAATATTAATTGTTAAAAAGAAACTAAAACCAAAATGTATAGACACATATATAATATTTGCATTAATGATAGAAGAGAAGGAAGAAATTAATTTTGCTTTAGGGAAATATCTGGACCATTTATATCAAAAAGTTTTTCATCATATAGGGAAAAACATTTAATTGAGCTCTATGGGCAAGCAAGGATCTAAGCTACAAGTCACATAATTATCAGCCCTTAAAATCTAACACTCAAAATTCACTTAGTCTAATCCCTAAAAACTACCAGCATGTCCTTGCTTTTGTGTTCACCCATTAATGTAGTCAACAAAAATCCCGATCTGTTACCCAACAATACATTAGGGTCCCAGATTTATGACAATGCTTACAATTCATGGAGAACCACTTGGACCACTTTAGATCTTCTCTTTCTCAGACAAGGGCATCCACTCAATTATTACTGTGTCACTGAAGAGGAAGTCATGACCAATATTGGAGGACTCACATCAGACAATTCTATTCACATGGCCAACATCTTAAGTACTTATAAGATTCCACAGGTAAGTCCTTGGAAATAGGTAAATAGAAGGAAAAGAAGAATAACTGTCAAGTCTCGGGATAAAGGAAAATTCTTCTATTGTTTAAACTATCATTTTACATCTATGTGATTTCTAACTCAGGAAAGAAACATGTAGATAGCTGCAGGATTGAAATGTAAACTTGAGAAATCAAATTTCTTTCATATACTCTTTACAAATTCCAAACTCAATACACTGATTGATTGATGGTCTCACTCTGTGGTGGGATTCAATTTTTTTTACTACTTGTTCTGTTGACATGGCTTGGTGGGAATGGCAGGAAAAGGATACTGTAAAATCTTCAGTCAGAGGTGATATTTGCCAGTTCTCCGAACTACTCAAAATTTCCGCTACCAGTTCTCCAGAACTGGTCAGAACCTGCTGAATACTACCTCTGCTCTTACTATGTGCCATCAAATTCATTGACTCTTAGTTCATTAAAAGCATGAAAAGTGTTTACAACTATGATGATTCCCTGTCAAGGAAAGAAATACTAAGAAGCTACACTATGTATGCTGGAAGGATAAAAACCTAAGCTTGGGAAGTCAAATGTCTTCCATAACTTCTTTATAACTCTGTTATTAAATATTCTGAATGATCAATTCATTTGTTTGTTTGTTTGATTGGGTGCCGTCAAATCAGTGTTGACTCTTAGGAACCACCTATTTATTAATCCTATTTGCATATCTGTAAATCTGCATATCGTCTCACAAAAAATGACTCTGGATATTATATAATTCTCAGTTAAAAAGGAAATTTCTCTAACATGGTATTTTGGGTCTTCCAAAGATGCACCATGGAATATGTTGCCAATTCCATCCATCTATGAAAGAACATATTAAAATTTCTAGAATATTCAATAATTTTTTAGGGATATTAATAGACATTTTTAAAGGTTTATACAAAATTAAATGCTTTTCTTTGACGTAAAATGTAAAATTCTTTGATGTCAAAAAATTAGCCCAGGCTTATTATGACTCCTCTGACCCCAATTTTGGGAGACAAAATTACTTTTCCTTCTTTTTAATGCATGATCTCCAATGAAGTTCTTCAATATATGGAGATTGTTCAACTTCTGAGATATTTTGGATGGAACTGGATTAGTCTACTTTCAGATTATAAAAATAGCAAAACATTTTCTTTGAAAATGAGATCCAACCACTTGCAACATAATATTTGCATAGCTTGGATACAATTGATACCATTAAAATGCCTCTATATTTATCAAAAGTTATGTTCTATATTAACATACTTGAAATACCCTCTTCTGATTGGACGCAAATACTGCTTGGTGATTGGTTCAGAAATGCTACCCTGATTGGCTCCCATTGCCACCTTGTGATTGGCCTGTCAGATCAGTGGGAGATTTAAGGAGCTGTCATTGGCTGTGAGCCGTGAGCGCCGCTATAAAAGAGACTGCTGCGGCTCCGCGGTAACAGAACAGACTTTAGAAACTAAAGGGCCTGTCACATTGGCCGACGGATGCAAAACATTTGTAAAAAGGACACAGTGGATGAGAAAATGTTCCATCCATTGTTATCTGCTCTCAAAAGTGCCCCAGATTTGCATAACCAGAACGGACAACAACGGAAAGGAACGGACAGGGGGAGGACGTAGAGGGGATGTAAAACGGATGCTCCATGGAAGCCTAGCGGATGGAAGCGGATGGGGGTGGATGACACATCCACAGGGATTCCGGGGGAGCACAGCGAAGCAGATGCACAATGGAAAGAGCGGATGCAGAGCAGATGCCAAGTGGATGAAGCGGATGCAGAGCGGAAGCCTAGCGGATGCAGAGCATTCACTGCGCATGCGGGGAGGATGCATTGCGTCAGCCCCGCAGATATAAAGGGAAGCAGCTCGCAAGCAGGTCACTATTCAGAGGGAAGACCTGCTGCCAGACACAGCTCCAACCAGCCAGCCAGCCAGCCAGCCAGCCAACAACCATGTGGAAGAAGAGGAATCCTGTGGCATCTGCTGCCAGCCCTGACAAGAGGGACAGGGCCACCATCCTACCCCCTGGCCCTGACTCTGCTTCTGCTGGGGCTTCTGCTGCTCGGGCTGACTCTTCTGGTGTTGGAGCTTCTGCTGGTGCTTACTCTGCTGGCGCTGCTCCTGGTTCTGGTGCTTCTGCTGGTGCTTACTCTGCTGGTGCTGCTCCTGGTGCTGGTGCTTCTGCTGGTGCTGACTCTGCTGGTGCTGCTCCTGGTCCTGCTGGTGCTGCTGCTGCTCATGCTACTGCTGGTGCTGCTGGTGCTGATGGTGCTGCTGATCCTGGTGCTGCTGCTGCTGCTGCTACTGCTGCTGGTCCTGTTTTTGCTGCTACTGTTGTTGTTCCTGTGGTGCTGGTGGTGGTGTAGTGGAGCAGCCTCTACAACCTCGAAGCCCCTCTGATGAGGGCCCATATGGCCCTGCCAGAGGGAGGAAGAGGCATACGCATGAACGGGAGAGGAGGCAATACTCCATCGAAGAGGAACATGAGGATGAGATGCTGGAATGGCAGAGGGAGAATGAGTACATATGGCTGAAGGGACACAGGCTCTATTAAGACACCAAAAGGAAGCAGGCTGCTTGAAGAGAGAAGGCGGAGAGCCTGGGCTACACTTCGGAGGTGCTCCGCGGCTGGTGGAAGCACATGCACACCTGGTACGGGAAACTGCACCTCAAGAAATCTGGCCAGGCCACAGTCAAGCTGATGGACCGAGAGACCTACGTGATGGCCAAGTGCAGCTTCTTGCAGGGTGAGGTCTGCCACTGAGGAGCAGCCCTCTCACAACCCTCTCTCTCAGGCAGCCCGCAGAGATCCAGTCCTCTTCTGGCCAAGAGTCAGCTCCTGTGTCCAGGCAGGTATCTGTGGAGTGTGCCACGATGGAGACCCCCCCGACAGCTGCACTCCCCGTGGCGGAGGGCATGGAGGACCCCCTGACGCAGTGGGAGCAAGGAGAGGGCACTTCCACCAGAGGACAACCCACATCCACCTCCAGCTCCACCTCCACAGAAAGCAGGCAGAGAGCCAGACCGGAGGGACAGAGCCACACGGTCCTCCTGGAGATCAGGGACACCATCAGAAGCAGCGTAGATCTCCTCTCTCAGCTGGTACACACTGACGTCCCATCCTCCAACCACAATCCCTTCCTCACCTACGTCAACCAGACCCTCATGAACATGTTCAAATCACAGTACCAGGGGAACAAGGACAGGACCACCGGTCTTCTTCACAACCCTCCAGACCTAGCTGAACCTGCTCCCACCCAGTCCAGGTCTGCTCCTCCACCCCAGGTGATGTCACTGCCCTTCCAAGGCTTTCCACAGGCCCTCACCTACCAAGGCTATGGGTACCAGGAGGTCCAGCAGCACAGGCAGCCCTTCCCAATCCAGGCACAGGTACATCAAACGCCATTGGTGCCACCGATGCCACCGACGCCACAGATGCCACCGACACCTCACCTCACTCACCTGCAGACAAGACATCCCCACTACACTCCTCCTTCCTCCATCCCACAGCCAAGCCCGGCCTCAAAACATCTGTCATCAGTATTGAGCCTGACACCCCATGTCCTGGGGGAAGGGGCTCTCAACATCACAGGACTGAGCCAGCTCTCTGAGAGCTTCCTGCACGCACCATCTCCTGTTGTCCTCTCGGGGCCAGGCACCCCAATGGCACCTCAGACCAGCACTCCAGCAGCAGCCACCTCCACAGCACCTGGACCCTTCACCCTTGAGACTATGGGCAGGCCTCAGAGTGACTGATAAGAATGCCAGAGACTGGGTTGCTTCCTGTTGGCTTTATCTTTGCTTGGGACACTTGGGTCATTTTTCTTTTACAGCTTGTTATTAATAAAGATTATCTTTGCTTCACACACTTGCTTCATTTATTTTATTAAATAAAGTCTTGGTGGAAACTTTTAGAAATGGTTTAAGCCTTTGCATGCTTGTGGGATGGGCAGGGATACCTGTGGGATGGGCAGGGATACCTTTGGGATGGGTTAAGGTAGCAGTGGGATGGGCAGGGATATCTTTGGGATGGGTAATAGCTGTGGGATGGGCAGGGATACCTTTGGGATGGGTTATAGCTGTGGGATGGGCAGGGATACCTGTGGGATGGGCAGGGATACCTGTGGGATGGGTAATAGCTGTGGGATAGATAAACCTCCAGTGCAAGCATAATGGGACTGTATGGTCCACCTTCCCAGGTGCCACACCAATGGCCCTTTATTATCAATAACAATGTAATCATTGATCCACACATTTCAACATAAACAAAACTCTTCATTAAATGCCCTGTTCATTGTAGGGCCACTCAACATACATGGGCCAATCTCATCCGTGTGATGAGACAGGCTGAAGGAAGCATCCATTAAGCATCTATCATCCTTTCTTGCCACTCCACTGCTCCAGCTGGGGAGTTGTACCAGTGTTTCAGGAGGTTGCGCAGCTTCTTCCTTCATGTGAAGCTCTGTTGGGGCCTTGCACATCCACAGTGTCTATCAGGTTTCGCCCTTGCCTCCATTCACCAGGCTCCATGTCCCCATTGCTTTGTTGGAGGTCCACGAGCCTGTCCTGCAACACTGGGTAGCGGGCGCGCATGAGATTGTGCAGGATGCAGCAAGCTTCCACGATCCTCCTCACGGTCTCTGGGCGATGCTGCATGGTGGTGAGAAGTACCTGGAACCTGTTGGCCAGGATGCCAAAGGCATTCTCCACCACCCGTCTTGCCCTGGACAGCCTGTAGTTGAAGATCCTCTCTTCACGGGTGAGGCATCTGGAGGTGTAGGGCTTCATGAGGTAGGTTCTGAGGGAGAAGGCGTCATCCCCCACGATGAAATAGGGCACATCTTGTATGTCGTTGGGCAGGGGGTCTGGATCTTGGAAGCCCATGATGAGGTTGTGTTCGAGCCCCTCCTTGAGGTGACTGGCATTGTATACCTGGGCATCTAAAGCTGACCCATTGCCTGAAGCACCAATGTACATGAACTTGTAGTCAGCATCGACCATGGCAAAGAGGATGATGCTGAAGAAGCCCTTGTAGTTGAAATAAGTGGACCCTGAGTTGGCTGGAGCTTTGCAGGCCACCTGCTTCCCATCTATGTCTCCAACGGTGTGAGGGAAGTTCCACTTCTGATACCACTGCTCTGCAACTTTCTTCCAGCCTTCTTCAGTGGAGGGGCACTGGAGGAACTCCTCCAGGTATTCTTCGATGATGGCGTGTACCACTTCTCTGACCACAATGCTGATGGTGTTGTGTGGCACCCTCCATGCATACTGCATGCTCCTGTATGTGGTCCTGGAGGCCAGGTGGTGCAGAGTCAGTGCCACCTTGAGTCCAGGGTCCAGGCTGGGCCAGAAGTTGGTGCTCTGCTTGGTCAACCTGGGTCTCAGCCACTTCACAACTTTGTCAAACATGGCTGGTGGCATCTTCATGAAGTTCTGGAATGCACGAGGGTCTTCATTCCTCAGCTCCACCATCAGCTTGTTATGCAGTCCATACTCAGCTCTTCTCGTGATCCATCTTTGGACCCAGACACTGCTTGGCCGCCTACTTTTCTTCCCATAGAACAGGTGAAAGAGCCTGTAGATGGCTTCGCACTGTTGTAGAACGATGGTGGCTACCAAAAGGAGTATGTGATGATCCATGGTGGAGATAACTGGATGCTGTGGAAGAGCAAGAGCAAGGCTGAAGATGTCTGCACTGCAGGACTGCTGGACTGAGAGTGAGATCCAGGTGAGTTCCTCCCCCTTTTTATAGGAAATATAGGTTTTCCGCTAGATGTCCTTTTGCATCCTCTAGACATCCTGCAGACATCCTAAATATCCGAGATATGTCCCCTATTTGAATGTTTTTTCTGTTTTAATGATTTGTATGCAAGCTGCATCTGCTTTCAACCTTTGTACGTCCATGCTACTAACGCTGCGCGTCCGTTTTGTGTCCGTTTTGCTTCCTCCCTGTGTCCGTTTTCCACTGGAGCAGATGCGAGTTGCGTGGATGCGCAGTGGATGCCTAGCGGATATAGCCGATGCGTAACGGATGATGACAGATGTTGAATGGATGTTCCCTGTATGCGTTGCGGATGCAGAATGGACGCGTTGGATACATTTTCCGCTCATAAAGTTTTGAGCAGCTCAAAACTTTATGAGCGGATGAAATGTCAATAGACGGATGCTGGACGGATAGAGAGGATGAAAAACGGAGGCAGTGAGTACAGAACAGAAGCATCACGTTAACCAACGGATGGCAAGTGTTTCTCTCCATTTTACATCCTCTTTCCATCCATTGGTGCTGTGTGACAGGGGCTTAAATAAAGAGCTGGAAGTCACCCTGGTCTCGAGTCTTTTTTCCCGTGATCTAACAAGTGATACCTGTGAGACAAATCATAGCAATTTATTCTGTTGTCACCCAGTATTAAATCAATGTGTACATTGTCCATGAAAATTGTGATGACCCTGGGCGTGGCACAAAGGCAACACAATGAAATAAGCAAGAAGAGTGCCTTTATTATCTCCAACTTTGTCCCCATTATCCAGGTTACTTTCAGCTGGAGAAAAGCTCTCCCAGGAACAGCCTTTAACTGGAGAAAATTCAGTCCAAAACAAGGTACACAAAAATTATAACTAAAAATCTAAACAAACCAAGCTGCAGTAATTAACTTGACAGGGCAGGATAAGGAATTTCAGGCTTGAAAGCACAGCAAAACTCACACAGTTAGGAAGATGCCAGGAACACAGATAAGCCATGACAAGACCAACAAGAAAAATCACGATTTGCTCCCAATGATTTGCTGCTATGTGCAGCTTTCCTTTTTAAACACTGTGTTCTCAGCTGCAGCTAATGAAGGGAATAAGGGCCATTTCCTCTCCTGTAAACCATGCAACTCACATTGCTCCCTTCTCTGTTCCTCCCTGTGTGCCATAGGATGAAGAGGGACTGGGCTTGGATCTTCCTCTGAATTCCTTCTCCCTTGCTCTAATTCTCTCCTGCTCTTCCCAGCCAGACTTTGGACTTCCCTAGTTTCCTCCACAGCCAACAGAGCCACACTCCCACTCCCTGTCAGCTCCTCAGCTTCCCTCTCAAAATCAGATTCCGACAGGGGCATGAAAGAGATACTCAGTCTCTGGATGGATTACAAGTAGCTTTATCTTCAATAAATATTAGTGATAACAAGCCTATTTACAAGATGGGAATAGATTTCATTGCTCCAAACTAGTGGTTCCCAAACTTTTTAAGTCCACTGCCCCCTTGGTGCTACAAACTCATCCTCAGTGCCCTCCACTCAGGGGTGGGATTCAAATTTTGGTGGGCATGGCATAATTTGAGGGCATGGCCTGCTGGTCATATGACTAGGTAGGCCTGGCTTGCTGGTCACATGACTGGGTAGGCATGGTTTGCTGACTGGCAAACCAAGTACAAGTGGTCCTCACTTAATGGCAGGTTGCTTAGCAAGTGTTCTAATTTATGACTGGCTCCCCAGAGCTACTTGACCTGTTTTTGGAATTTTGACAGCCATGAACACACACACACACACACATACACCCATTCCCTTCTCACCCAGCTGGTTGGACTAGATATTTCATTCACTTTCTCCTCCCTCCCTTTCTCTTTGTTTCTTTCTTTTCTTTTCAGTCCAACTCCCCCTTGGTGCTACAAACACATCCTCACTCCCTATAAACAGCATAATTCGGAATTGCGGTTTGCATGACCCGCCAAAGAAGATAGTAATTGCACATTTATTCAAAATCCAATTTAAAAATCTTTTATGTTAATGTTCATTGAACAAAATTGTTGAACATGATCCAGTGATACCAGATTTTCAAAGTCTGATAGTCATTTATCAAGAACCTTAGTAACTAGTAAAGCCCATGTCCCACTGCACCAACGAATGCAAAGAGGATGTAAAATGGACAAAAAAGCTTGCCATCCATTGGAAAACGCGATGCATCCGTTGTGTACTCATTGCATACCTGTTTCATACACTCTATCCGTCGAGCATCCGTCCACAGAGATTTCATCCACGCAAGAAGTTTTGAGCTGCGCAAAACTTTTTGAGCGGATGAACTTTCCGCTGCGTATGATGTACATCCATGACACATAGGGGCAACAAACATTCTACGTCCGTTGTCATCCATTAAACATCCGCTGTATCCTCTCTGCATCCTCTGGATATCCTCACAACTCACATCCGCTACAGCTGAAAATGGAAAGAGGGAGGAAGCAAAAGGTACACGGAACGTCCACACAGTGTTAGTAGCACAGAAATAAAAAGGATGTGTGCGGATGCATCTCATATATAAAGGATTAAAATGGACAAAATGTTTGTATCTGGGATGTATCTCGGATATTTAGGATGCCTGGAGTATGCCTAGAGTATGTGGAAGGACACCTAGTGGACAAACAATATTTCCTATAAAAAGGGGGAGGAAATCACCTGGATCTCAGTATCAGTCAAACAGCCGTGGTGTACAGACCTCTTCACCCTTGGTCTTGCTCTTCCACATCATCCATTGATCTCCACCATGGATCATAACACAGTCCTTAGGGTAGCTGCGATCATTCAACACCAGAACCAAGCCCTGTTCAGATTGTATCAAGTTTTACACAGAAGGAGAAGAAGGAGACATCCAAGAGCTGTGTGGGTCCGACAATGGATCGGGAGAAGAGTGGAGTTTGGACTGTATGAAAAGCTGATGATGGGGCTGAGGAATGAAGACCCTCGTGCATTCCAGCACTTCATGAGGATGCCACCAGCCATGTTTGATGAAATTGTAGCGCATCTGAGACCCAGGTTGACCAAGCCTAGCACCAACTTCTGTGCCAACCTGGACCCTGGACTGAAGGTGGCACTGACTCTGCAGCACCTGGCCTCTGGAACCACATACAGAAAAATGTAGTATGCCTGGAGGGTGCCACACAAAAGCATCAGAAAAGTGGTCAGAGAAGTGGTGCACACCATCATCAAAGAATACGTGGAGGAGCTCCTCCAGTGTCCCACCACTAAAGAAGGCTGGAGGAAAGTTGCAGAACAATGGTATCAGAGGTGGAACTTTCCCCACACCGTTGGAGCCATAGATGGGAAGCATGTGGCCTGCAAAGCTCCAGCCAACTCAGGGTCCTCTTATTACAACTACAAGGGCTTCTTCAGCATCATCCTCTTTGCCATAGTTGATGCTGACTACAAGTTCATGTACATCGATGCTTCAGGCAATGGATCAGCTTCAGATAGTCAGGTATACAACGCAAGTGACCTCAAGGATGGGCTGGAACACAACCTCATCATGGGTTTTCTAGATCCAGAGCCCCTACCCAATGACACACAAGATGTGCCCTACTTCATCGTCTTCTCCCTCAGAACCTATCTCATGAAGCCATACAGTTCAAGATACCTCACTTGTTAAGAGAGGATCTTCAACTACAGGCTGTCCAGGGCAAGATGGGTGGTGGGGAACACCTTTGGCATCCTGGCCAACAGGTTCCAGGTACTTCTTACCATCATGCAGCATCACCCACAGACCATGAGGAACATCATGGAAGCTTGCTGCATCCTGCACAATCTCATGAGCACCTGCTACCCAGTGTTGCAGAACAGGCTTGTGGACCATCAACAAGGCAATGGGGACATGGAGCCTGGTGAATGGAGGCAAGGACTAAACCTGATAGACACTGTGGATGTACAAGGCCCCAACAGAGCTTCACATGAAGGGAAAAAGCAGTGCAACCTCCTGAAACACTGGTGCAACTCCCCAGCTGGAGCAGTGGAGTGGCAAGACAGGATGATAGATGGTTAAGGGATGCTTCCTTGAGCCTGTCTCATAACACTGATGAGATTGGGCCATGTATGTTGAGTGGCCCTACAATGAATAGGGCATTAATAAATAGCTTTGTTTATTTTGAAATGTGTTAATCAATGAATAAATTGTTATTGATAAAAAAGGGTCATATGTGTGGCAGCTGGGACGGTGGACCATACAGTCCCACTATGCTTGCACTGGAGGTTTATCTATCCCACAGCTATCCTTACCTATCCCACAACTATCCTTACCTATCCCACAGCTATCCTTACCTATCCCACAGCTATCCTTACCCATCCCACAACTATCCTTACCCATCCCACAAGAATGCAAAGGCTTAACCATTTTTTCAAAGTTTTCACCAACACTTCATTAAGTAAAAAAAATGAACCAAGTGTGTGAAGGAGATAACCTTTATAAATAACTGTCTTAAGTAAACTATATGACTTTTTTAAAAAAGCAAAATGAACCAAGTACAGTGTCTTTAAGCAAAGATAAAGTGAACAGGTAACAACTCAGTCTCTGGCACTATTCTCAGTCACTCTGAGGCATGTCCATGGTCTCAGCTGTTATGCGGCCAGGGACTGTGGAGGTGGCTGTGGCTGGAGTGCTGGTCTGAGGCGCCATTGGGGTGCTTGGCTCCGAGAGTACAACAGGGGATGGTGTGTTCAGGAAGCTCTCTGAGAGTTGACTCAGTCCCATGAGGTTGAGAGGCCCTTCATCAAGTACCTCAGATGCTCTGTTGACGGGCTTGGCTGTGGGGTGGAGGAAGAGGGAGTGTAGTGGGGCTGTCTGGTCTGCAGCTGGGCGAGGTGAGGTGTCTGTGGCCTGGACTGGGAAGGGCTGCCTCTGCTGTAGGAAATCCTGGTACTCGTAGCCTTGGTAGGTGAGGGGCTGTTGAAAGCCGTGGAAGGACTGTGACATCGTCTGGGGTGGAGGAGCAGACCTGGACTGGGAAGGAGCAGCTTCAGCTAGGCCTGGAGGGTTGTGCAGAAGTGCTGTGATCTTCTGCTTCATCATCTGGTACTGGGCCTCAGGCAGGTCCATGAGGGTCTGGCTCACGTACGTGATGAATGGCTTCTGGTTCGAGGATGGTATGTCGCTGTGGACCAGCTGAGAGAGAAGATCTGTACTGGTTTTGATTGTGTCCCTGATCTCCAGCAGGACAGTGTGGCTCTGGCCCTCCAGTCTGCCTCTGCCTCTCTGCCTGCATCCTGTGGAGCTGGGGGTGGGGGTGGGGGTGGGGGTGGGTTGGTCTCTGGT
The DNA here is from genome assembly GCA_015471245.1 of Laticauda colubrina. Lineage (NCBI taxonomy): Eukaryota > Metazoa > Chordata > Lepidosauria > Squamata > Elapidae > Laticauda > Laticauda colubrina. The sequence goes on along the minus strand of BLBF01000050.1, from coordinate 12,338,779 downwards.
GGCTGCCGCTTCTTCCTCCATTTGTGACAGGGGATCCTCCATGTCCTCTGGCATGGGGAGTGCAGCTGTTGGGGGGGTCTCTGCCATGGGGCCTTCCGAAGACACCTGCCTGGACATAGCAGCTGTCTCCTGGCTTGGAGAGGACTGGCTGTCTGTGGGCTGTCTGAGGGAGAAGGTCATCAGAGGGGCTGCTCCTCAGTGGCGGAACTCACCCTTCAGGAAGCTGCACTTGGCCATGGTGCAGCAGGGCTTTAAGGGCCTTGGGGCTGTTCCACCACATCAGCAGCCACAGGAGAAGCACCAGTAGCACCAGCAGCACCAGCAGGAGAAGCACCAACAGCAGCAACACCACCAGCAGCAGCAGCATCACCACCACCACCAGCAGCAGCACCAGCAGGAGAAGCAGCAGCAGCAGCACCAGCAGGAGAAGCACCACCAGCAGCAACACCAGCAGCACCAGCAGCACCAGCAGCTTCAGAGTCAGTGCCAGGGGATGGGATTGTGGTTCTGTCCTTCCTGCCAGGGCTGGCAGGAGTAGGCACAGGCTTTCTCTTCTTCCTTGACTGATGAACCATGGTGTTATTCGAAGATGTCTGTGGCAGCATGTCTTTCCTCTGAATGCTGACTGCATGCATGCTGCATCCTTTTATATCCATGGAGCTGATGCAATTCATCCTCCCCACATGCGCAGTGAACGCTTTGCATCAGCTATGCATCCGCTATGCATCCTATAGGCGTTCGTGATGCATCCACATCATCCGCTATGCATCCGCTCCTTCCGCTATGCGTCCGCTTCGCAATTCTCCCCCGGAAGCCCTTCGGATGTGTCATCCGCTTCCATCCGCTTCCATCCGCTAGGCTTCCTACGAACATCCGCTTAACATCCTCTCTATGTACTACCCCCATCCATTCCTTTCCATTGTTTTCAGTTCTGTTTATGCAAATTTTTGCCACTTTTGAGAGTGGATAACAATGTATGGAGCCACCCCCAAAATTTTGCTCGTCTTCTGTGTCCTTTATGTATACGTTTTGCATCCTTCGGCCAGTGGGACCTAGCCTTAACTTGGTAAACTCAGTAAAATTTAAGAATTTACTGAACAGTGAAACAGTTACTAATGCGATGGATGGGCTTGATGAAGTGATACCAGTTTCCTCCTGTCTGGTTTTAAATCACTTAGCAGGAGTCTTAAATCACCACGTTCAGTAATCTGGAGCCGATTTCTTTGCTTGGAGAGAAGTTGGATGACCACACTGAAACCACGTTCCACCAAATATGATGTTGGAAATACAACAAGGAGCTTCTTAACTACTGTCCATCGTGCAGGATAGCAATCAGAAATTTCCTTCGGTAACCAAAACTCTTGGTACGATTTCTTAAACTTTGGCTTTAGTTCAATGTCATTTTTCAGTTCTATTAGTTGTTCCTCTATTACACCATCTTCCTCAGTATCTAAAAATGGATTTATCACCCAATGTGGAATTTCCATCAAAAGAAGATCCTAATACTGCTCAGATATATCTTTATGCAGCATGTTCAAATGGTCACAAAAAACATGCAGATCATCATCTTGTATCCCACCTTTGTTTTCTAGCTCCGACAGGCTTTAAAATTGGTACAGCTCACAACGGCCTATATTGCGCTTGAATAGAGCTAACTTTGAAATAAATGTAGAGATGACAGATTTGGCCTTAATAAGATAGACTTCATTTCCTTGCAACTGCAAATTCACTTCATTGAAGGCTAGGTCCCACTGGCCGACGGACACAAAACGTATCCATAAAGGATACAGCGGTTGAGCAAAATTTTGGGGGTGGCTCCATCCATTGTCATCCGCTCCAAAAAGTGGTGAAAATTTGCATAAACAGAACAGAAAAGAACGGAAAAGAATGGACAGGGGTAGTATGTAGTGGGGATGTTAAATGGATATTCATAGGAAGCCTAGCGGATGACAGCGGATGGAAGTGGATGACACATCCGAAGGTATTCCAGGGGAGAATTGTGAAGCGGACGCATCGCAGAAAGGGTGGATGCATAGCAGATGAGGCGGATGCATCACGGATGCCTATAGGAGGCAAAGTGGATGCCGTGCAGATGTATATCGGATGCGAAGCATTCACTGCGCATGCAGAGAGTATGAATTGTGTCATCTCCATGGATATAAAAGGATGCAGCATGCATGCAGTCAGCATTCAGAGGAAAGACGTGCTGCCACATACATCTTGCATGCCTACTCGTTCCAGCCCTGGCAAGAAGGACAGAACCAGCATCCCACCCCCTGAAACTGACTCTGAAGCTGCTGGTGCTGCTGGTGCTGCTACTGCTACTGCTACTGCAGATACAACTGCTGGTGCTGCTGCTGTGGTGGACCAGCCCCAAGGCCCTCAAAGCCCTTCTGCTGAAGGCCCTGCTGCTCAAGCCCCTGAAGGCCCTGCTGCTGAAGGCCCTGCCAGAGGGAGGAAGAGGCAAGGGAAGGAGAAGGGAGAGAGGAAACAGTACACCATTTCCGAGGACCATGAGGATGAGGGGCTGGAATGGTTAAGGGAGAACGAGTACCTCTGGAGAAAGGGCCACAGACTCTATTGCGACACCAAGAAGAAGCAGGCAGCTTGGAGAGACAAGACAAAGAGCCTGGGATACACTGCAGATGTACTCCTGGGATGGTGGAAGCACATGCACACCTGGTATGTCAAGCTACACCTCAAGAAATCTGGGCAGGCCGCTGGCAAGCTCATTGACCGGGAGATCAATTGCAGTTTCCTGGAGGTTGAGATACATCACCGAGGAGCATCGCCTCTGAGACCCCTCTCCCTCAGGCAGCCCACAGACAGCCAGTCCTCTTCCAGCCAGGAGCCAGCTACCCTGTCCAAGCAGGTGTCTTCAGAGGGCCCCATGGCAGAGACCCCCCCAACAGCTGCACTCCCCATGCCAGAGGACTTGGAGGATCCCCTGTCACAAATGGAGGAAGAAGCAGCAGCCACCAGAGACCAACCCACCCCCACCCCCAGCTCCATAGGTTGCAGGCAGAGAGGCAGACTGGAGGGCCAGAACCACAGTGTCCTGTTGGAGATCAAGGACACAATGAAGACCAGCACAGAACTTCTCTCTCAGCTGGTCCACTTGGACAGAGGATCCTCAGGCCGCCACACCTTCATCACCTATGTGAGTCACAACCTCAGGGACCTGCCTGAGGCCCAGTACCAGGTGATGAAGGAGAAGATAACGCACTTCTGCACAACCCTCAAGGCCCAGCTGAAGCTGCTCCTACCCAGTCCAGGTCTGCCCTCCACCCCAGGTGATGACACAGCCCTTCCACGGTTTTCAACAGCCTCTCACCTACCAAGGCTACGATTATCAGGACTTCCACAGCAAAAACAGATCTTCCCAGTCCAGGCCCAGGTTCATCGTACGCCACAGATGCCTCACCTCACCCAGCTGCAGACCACACAGCCCCACTACACTCCACCTTCCTCCACCCCACAGCCAAGCCTGTCAATGGACAATCAGTCATCAGTCTTGTGCCTCACATCTGAGGTACTTGATGAAGGGCCTCTCAACTTCACGGGACTGAGTCAGCTCTCTGAGAGCTTCTTGAACACACCATCCCCTTTTGTACTCTCAGAGCCAAGCACCCCAATTGCGCCTCAGACCAGCACTCAAGCCACAGCCACCTCCACAGTCCCTGGCAGCTTAACAGCTGAGACCATGGACATGACTCAGAGTGACTGAGAATAGTGCCAGAGACTGAGTTGTTTAATTGTTCAGTTTATCTTTGCTAAAGACACTTTACTTGGTTCATTTTGCTTATTTAATAAAGTCATACAGTTTACTTAAGAAAGTTAATAAAGGTTATCTTTGCTTAACACACTGAATTCAGTTTACTTGGTTCATTTTGCTTATTTAATATTAAATTATTAAATAATAATTTATTAACTTATTTAAAGTCATAAAGGTTACCTAAGAAAGTTAATGAAGGTTATCTTTCCTTGAGACACTTGGTTCATTTTTTTACCTGTGTGAAGTGTTGGTGAAAACTTTTAACAAATGGTTTAGCCTTTGCATTCTTGTGGGATAGATAAAGATAGTTGTGGGATAGATAAACCTCCAGTGCAAGCATAGTGGGACTGTGTGGTCCCCCATCCCAGCTGCCACACATATGGACCTTTTTTATCAATAACAATCTCATCAGTGTTATGCAACAGGCTCAAAGAAGCATCCATTAATCATCTATCATCCTGTCTTCCACTCCACTGCTCCAGGTGGGGAGTTGCACCAGTGTCTCAGCAGGTTGCGCTGCTTCTTCCCTTCACGTGAAACTCTGTTGGGGCCTTGTACATCCACAGTGTCTATAAAGTTTTGTCCTTGCCTTCATTCACCAGGCTCCATGTCCCCATTCCCTTGTTGACGGTCCACAAGTCAGTTCTGCAACACTAGGTAGCGGGTGCTCATGAGATTGTGCAGGATGCAGCAAGCTTCCATGATGTTCCTCACGGTCTGTGGGTGATGCTGCATGATGGTAAGAAGTACCTGGAACCTGTTGGCCAGGATGCCAAAGGTGTTCCCCACCACCCATCTTGCCCTGGACAGCCTGTAGTTGAAGATCCTCTCTTAACAAGTGAGGAATCTTGAACTGTATGGCTTCATGAGATAGGTTCTAAGGGAGAAGACGTCATCACCAATGATGAAGTAGGGCACAAGTTGTGTGTCATTAGACAGGGGGTCTGTATCTGGAAAACCCATGATGAGGTTGTGTTCCAGCCCATCCTTGAGGTCACTTGCGTTGTATACCTGGCTATCTGAAGCTGACCCGTTGCCTGAAGCATTGATGTACATGAACTTGTAGTCAGCATCAACCATGGCAAAGAGGATGATACTGAAGAAGCCCTTGTAGTTGTAATAAGAGGACCCTGAGTTGGCTGGAGCTTTGCAGGCCACGTGCTTCCCATCTATGGCTCCAATGGTGTGGGGAAAGTTCCACCTCTGATACCATTGTTCTGCAACTTTCCTCCAGCCTTGTTCAGTGGTGGGGCACTTGAGGAGCTCCTCCACGTATTCTTCAATGATGGCCTGCACCACTTCTCTGACCACTTTGTTGATGCTGTTGTCTGGCACCCTCCAGGCATACTGCATGTTTCTGTATGTGGTTCCAGTGGCCAGGTGCTGCAGAGTCCGTGTCACCTTCAGTCCTAGGTCCAGGTTGGCATGGAAGTTGGGGCTAGGCTTGGTCAACCTGGGTCTCAGATGCTCTACAACTTCGTAAAACATGGCTGGTGGCATCCTCATGAAGTGTTGGAATGTATGAGGGTCTTCATTCCTCAGCTCCACCATCAACTGGTCATACAGTCCAAACTCCATTCTTCTCATGATCCATCCTCAGATCCACACAGCTCTTGGATGTCTCCTTCTTCTCCTTCTGTATAAAAGGTGAAACAGTCTGAACAGGTTTTGGTTCTGGTGATGAATGAATGAATGAATTGCAGCTACTATATGGACTGTGTCATGATCCATGGTGGAGAACAATTGATGATATTGAAGACCAAGACCAAGGATGAAGAGGTCTGTATACCACAACTGCTGGACTCATAGTGAGATCCAGATGATTTCCTCCCCCTTTTTATAGGAAATATTGGTTGTCTGCTATGGGGCCTTCTACATACTCTAGACATACTGCAGACATCTGAAATATCCGAGATACATCCCAGATACAAATGTTTTTTCCATTTTAATCCTTTATATACGAGATGCATAAGCTTACATCCTTTCTATTTCCGTGCTACTAACGCTATGTAGACATTCCATGTACCTTTCATTTCCTCCCTCTTTCCATTTTCAGCTGCAGTGGATGTGAGTTGAGGGGATGGCCAGAGGATGCAGAGAGGATACAGCGGATGTTTAACAAATGATAACGGACATAGAACGTTTGTTGCCCATATGTTCCACGGATGTATATCATACGTGGTGGAAATTTCATCCGCTCACAAAGTTTTGTGCAGCTCAAAACATCTTGCGCGGATGAAATCTCTGTGGACGGATGCTCGAGGGATAGAGCGTATGAAACATGTATGCAGTGAGTACACAACGGATGCATAACGTTTTCCAATGGATGGCAAGCTTTTTTGTCCGTTTTACATCCTCTTTGCATCCGTTAGTGCAGTGGGACAGGGGCTTGAACTTTGTAAACAGTTCTGATAAATAAGCAATGTCATGCCTGATCTCTTTGAGTTCATCAATGAGCAAAGCATTCTTGCCTTCCAAAAACTCCAGAACAGTATCAAAAAGATTGTAAAAGCATCTCCAACAGTTGCCTTTTGATACCCAATGAACTTCTGTATGAAGCAGCAAATGATCAAAATCATCATTTTCAACACTTTCGGAATAGCTCTCGGAATAGTCAATCATTGAGAGCATGTACTTTAATTTTGTTCACTGAAGTAATGAGCATGTAAAGACTTGTTCAAGTGATTACTGAGGTTTTTTGCAACCAGATATTGGCGATGAATCACAAGTGAATGGTAAAGACATTTGGCACTGTTTTTTTTCAAGTAAGCAACACACCCATGATAGCCACCAGTCATTGACGGTGCTCCATCTGTTGCACAAGCAAGTATGTTGGTTAGTGGAATTTTCTTGTCTTTAAAGAACTGCTCAACAATAAGGAATATTGACTCCCCTTTAGTATCTCTATTTTAGTTGCCTCGCAAATAACAACTCGAATCAAACTTTCATCTTTAATAAAGCGCACATAAACAAAAAGCAAAGATTCATTGCCTGTCAAAGTTGATTCATCCAGCTGTAATGCAAAGTCTGTTGTCTGTAGTATGCTGCACAGTACACCTTCCACATTCTCAACCACTTCATCTATGCGTCTTTGAACTGAATTGTTGCTGAGAGGAATTGTCTTAATTATATCATGTGGTGACTTATGCAAAACAGTACTCAGAACCTCACTAATGTTTGGTAGGATGAATTCTTCACCAATATTATGTGGCTTTCCAGATTTAGCAATTAGCAATGAAATATATGATGCACGCAAATCGTCAGTGTTTTATTGGGAAGCATTAGAAAACACGTGAGACAGTGTTGGGCGCTTTTGAAATTTGTCACGAAGTGATTGAAAAAAAGTTAGCCTTCTCAAGATGTGCCTTCTTCAAATGTTCATTCAGTCTGGAAGGCTTCATTGCCTCATTAGAAAATACTTTCCCACATGTACTTTCTTCGAAGGTTTGAATTTTCCTGCTGGGAGAGCTCCGGCGCAAGGATATGGACAACTGCTTGAAAGCTGGATCTTTTTATTTTCAGGAAGGCGAGAGACAGCGTACCTGTGTTCCTGGGGCTAGCTAGCTGACTTTGAATGGTAAGTTCCTAGTTTTTTATACACCTTTTCCCCTTTATGTATAAATGTTTAATGCTTAATGTTTTAGATATTAAAATCCTGTCATGGTTTATTTTTTTTTGCCAGAAGGCAAACTTATCGAGGCGCGGAAATAAACTCTGCAGGGTGGCTTGATTGTGTCATTGGTTTTTTCTAATCTCTTTTAGCTTTATAATGGTTTTTCCTATTCGTTTTGTAGTAATCTTCTATTCGTTTCCTTTGCGATTTATTTTGTAATTTCTGTCTGTTTGTTTTGCTGATTTGGTATGTCCTGTGTAAGGGATTTGTTTTCCTTGTTTCCCTGACTTTCTTAATTACTTGGCTTTTGTCTAGCGGGCTTCTTTTAATCCCTTTTATTTGATTTCTTTTCCTATGCAAGTTTGTTTTATGGCTGGCTTGATGTTCCCTTTGGGCTTTTCCTGCCTGGGTGACACCACTGTCCTCATGAAGTTCCCTTTCCACAGGACGTAACATGGCCAAGACTATCAGGAAACTCTCACATTTTGTTGAGGCTTAAACAGGATCTATTGGACCAGACCCCTACCCTAAAAAATTACTTTTCCCCAATGTATTACAGTGTCAATTCTGAAGAAGGCAAACCCAAAATGTACTGGTAAATTACAAGAACACACACAAACACACACACTCCCTTCTAACCCTGCAGGAGCAGGTGAATGGACTAGAATAAATATCTCATATTTCTCCTCCTTCCCTCCTTCTTTATCTCTTTTTCTGTTCCTTCCTTCCATCCCCCTTTCTTTGTCCCATTTTCTTTCTGTCCCTTTTCTCTTTCTTTTCTTTCTCTCTCTCTCTCTCTCTTTCCCTCTCTCAGGTTCACTCCATTGACTGCTTCACTTTCTGGTACAAGGGGCTTAATGGGGTGAGCCTGTGGGGCCTCACCTTGAACGCAGCTGCAGCGGGACATTTGAAAAGGAGAGCAAAGCCATTCTGGCTTTCCTCCCTTTTTCAAACATCCCACCACCATTGCATTCAAGACAGGCATGTCGGGAAAGCAGAGGAAAGCCAGAAGGAAAGTGGAGGAAAGCCATAGTGGTTTTGCTCCCCTTTTCAAACATCCTGCTGCTGCTATATTCAAGGCAGGCATGTTGGGAAAATGGAGAAAATTCAGAAGGCACATCGGCAAAGCCGAGGTAAGCCAGAGTGGCTTTGCTCTCCTTTTCAAACATCCCGCCGCCATTGTGTTTGAGGTGAGGCCCCGCAGGCTCACCCCGTGGGGCCTTACCCCAAATGCAGCAGCAGTGGGACATCTGAAAAAGCCCACTCTGGCTTTCCTCCACTCCCATTGCCACTGTGTTCGAGGCAGGTACATCAGGAAAGTGGAGGAAAGCTGGAGTGGGCTTGCAGAGTGTAACTCACCTAGTTCAGATGGTGATAGGTAGGCAAGGTGGGTGGGTGGGCTGGCTGGCTGGCTGGCTGGCTGGCTGGCTGGTGCTGGTAGCAATGGCAGGCGGGAAAATGGGAAACGAATGCACATGCGCTACATAAGGAATTACAGGGCAGGGCGGTCAGGAAATGCTGTCAGTGATTGTTGCGCATGCATGCAATGTTACACATTCACAATAACTGACAGCAGAAAATGGAGGAGTAGGTGGAGGGGGCAGGGCCAGCCAGGGGCACTTTTTGCTGGTTCTTCAACCTACTGGAATGGTAACAATCAATTCTTGCGAACTGGTAAAATCTCACCTCTGAATTGTGCCCTGCGAGGGCCCCACCTCCAGCTCTCCCTACCACCTCTTAGCACCCCCCCTGCCACCCCCCTTGCCTCTTATTGCCCTCCCCTAAGGCATCTCACCATCCCCCAGGGGGTGGTACTGCCCACTTTGGGAACCACTACTCTAAACACTTTAAAAAGTCTTAGCAAAGAAACCCCCTATAATAGCACACTGTACATTCTCAATCCATACAAAGTGGTGTTAGGATTTCAACATTTTATTGAATCAATAAATCCCCTTAAGTCTAGACTTTATTTTCTCTCTGAATTCTGGACATCAGCACTCCTCTACTCACTCAAGGATCATAGTCTGCACATGGCGAAAATAAAAATTTGCATTGGGGAAGAGAAGCTGGAGAGTCTCCCTGGCTCTCTGATTGAAATGGACATGCTTGTTTGGAGCTATGGCATTTACAATGTTGTTTAACTTTTGGCACATTCACTCCATGTTTTGCATTCCTGGAGAAAGAAACAGAGGGGAGGCAGGAAGCAAAGTCAATGGAATCTCCAAAAAATTCATCCACGTCAGGTACTTATAAGTAAATTGGTCAGTTAATTGAAGAGGCCAAAATAGATTAAAAAGAAAAAAAGAAACTGCCTGACAGTTTCAATGTATTCAGATTCACCCCTTTCATCATGTTGGTGTTTTGCACTGTTTGGATATCCTTCATTCCCACCTATTTGAACACCAAAGGGAAATTCATGATAGCTGTGGAAATTTTTTCACTATTAGCCTCTACTTTTGGTTTATTGAGTTGTATTTTCCTTCCCAAATGCTACATTATTATAATTACATCTTGAATTAAATAAGGAGTAATTGTCAAGGAAAAGGAATGATTGATGTTGCTTGAGAAGGAATTAGGAGTGGTAGTTCAGAAATGGAAGGAGAAGGTTACCAGTGTGGATGAAAACTACTGCCCCTGAAAAATTTGCTAACTCACCTGTTAGCTGAATAGTTCAGAATTATTGAATGCAATTTTTTGGTTTTTTTTCTAAATAAAAAACTTTTTCAAAATCTGCATCATGGCTGAAAAAGGGCATCCCTAAAAAGAGTCAGTGTTAAGTTTGACCTATTTGTCTGGTGCAAATTTTAGCATTACATAATACTAATTATGTTATTATTATTTATTTTATTCATTGAATTTATATTGCTGCCTATTCACACATGGCGACCCAAGGTGACTTACAGAATATGAAACCTCATTTAAAACAATAAAACCAGTAAAAATAATCAAATAAATTTATAATTCAATCTAATCTAATCTATCACACACACACCCAATCCCCAATCTCTGCCCGGTGATAGATCACACGAGCCATTTATTGGGCTCCATCCCACTCTGGGTATGTGGCTTTTTAAAAAAATAATTGACTATCCCTCTTTGTGGCTATATATATTGTAAGGTTACTTTGTGCAGTTTCTATGGTTATCTTGGCAATGTATCTGTTTCATCTGAGTTTCAATTGATTGTATTATTGTGTACAATGTTGAAAAGGGTGGGAATCTGATTTAGATTACACACAGGATTAACCATTGCACAATTAGACTGAAGGGATTTGTGATTGGCACAGGTAGCAATGCCTCAGATAGAAAGTCCATAAAGAGAGTGGTAAGTACAGCTGAGAAGATCATAAAAAGCTCGCTTCCCCTTATTCAGGATACTGCTTATAAGTGCTATGTGTTTAGAGCTCAATGCATTGTTAGAGACCCCACATACCCACTTTATGATCTGTGTCTGTTGCTCCCCTCAACAGGTTTCGAAGTGTTTCTAGCAGAACTATCCAATTCTGTAACAGCTTTGTTCCCTATGCCATCCATCTGGTAAACTTGCAAGATTCATTTTTATTGCAATATATATGTATACATTCGAACTATACTGTGTTGTTTCTCTATGTCATATAATATATGGGGTATGTGGGTATATGCATATTTATTATTAATTTTATTTATTTATCATGTTATGTAATATATATTGGAGGTGATCACTCTTTGAGAGCTGTATATAACAAAATTTCATTTTAATGTATGCCAACTGGTATACATTTAAAGTGACAATAAAGATATTCTAAGTTTAAGTCTAAGTCTAAATATAAATTCGATAAAATCTTATTTAATAAACAAGATCAGTTGTGGAAAACCCATGCACTTTATTTCTGAATGTACTTTTCAGTTTATTAGTCAAAGGCAAAGAAGTCTTCATCTAGAAAAAGTTGGGCACATTTTTTTCTCCTTGCTATTGTATATATATGAAGTTTCTTACATGAAGACTATAGAAAGAGTGCAGAGAAGAGCAACAAAGATGATTAGGGGACTGGAGGCTAAAACATATGAATAACAGGTTGTAGGAAATGAGTATATCTAGTCTAATGAAAAGAAGGACAAAGGGTGACATGATAGCAGGGTTCCAATATCTCAGGGACTGCCATAAAGAAGAGGGAGTCAAGCTATTCTCCAAAGCACCTGAGGGCAGGACAAGAAGCAATGGGTGGAAACTGACCAAGGAAAGAAGCAACTTAGAACTAAGGAGAAATTGCCTAACAACTAGAACAATTAATCAGTGGAACAACTTGCCTCCAGAAGTTGTGAATGCTCCAATATTGGGAGTTTTAAAAAATATGTTGGATTACCATTTGTCTGAAGTGGTGTTGGGTTTCCTGCCTAGACAGGGGATAGAACTAGAAGACCTCCAAGGTACCTTCCTTCTCTTCTCTTCTCTTCTCTTCTCTTCTCTTCTCTTCTCTTCTCTTCTCTTCTCTTCTCTTCTCTTCTCTTCTCTTCTCTTCTCTTCCCTTCCCTTCCCTTCCCTTCCCTTCCCTTCCCTTCCCTTCCCTCCCCTTCTATTAAGAGCCCTGGTGACATAGTAAGTTGAAATTCGCTTACAAACTGTGCCCAAAGCCTGGTCTTCAATCCCGAAAGTGCTCAAGGTTACTGAACCTTCTGAGGATGGAAGGGTGGACCAGATTTTAGGCACAGTATGCAAATAAATGTAACCACCCAGAGAATGCGATAAAGCACTTTGGGCAATATACAAGCCTAAATGTTATTGGTATTAAATTAAATAAAATTATTTGGCCGATTATATGTCATGTTTGTTTCAGCCCAATCATAGGAATTCATATATTATTCATGCTGCCCTAGAAATCACACTAGTCTTTTTCCGGACGAGCTGCTCTTTCGTATTCAGCTCTGGCCTCAGCATGATGATGTAGCATTTGGGCAGAAAAATGCAACCTAATAAACCACCACTTGAGGCCAAAATAGAAAAGACTTCCACAGCCACCATGGATTTCCCTTTAGTGCTCAAGTAGGTGGGCACAAATGATACCCAAACACTGCAGAAGACCAGCATGCTGAAGGTGATGAGCTTGGCTTCATTGAAAGTGTTGGGCAACTTCCGGGCAAAGAAAGCCACGGTAAAGCTGATAAAGGAAAGAAGCCACATGTAGCCCAGCACAACATAAAACATGATCTCAGAGCCTTCGTTGCATTGCACAAAAATCTCATCCATATGGGAATGCATGTCCAACTCTGGGAAAGGGGGAGAAATGGCCAACCACACAGCACAGATGCTTGTTTGAATAAGCGAGCACAAAACAATGACTGAGATGGACATTCTTTTCCCCACCCACCACCTCATGCGGTTCCCTGGCTTTGTGGCCATGAAGGCCAGAACCACAGTGAGGGTCTTAGCTAACACACAAGCCACCGCAATGGAGAAGACAACTCCAAAAACTGCTTGCCGGAGCGCACACGTGACTGTCCCTGGACATCCGAGCAAGAGGAAGGAGCAAAGAAACACAGCAGGAGTGAGAAAAGCAGGGTGCAGGTGATATCCCAATTGTTGGCTTTGACAATGGGAGTGTTCTGGTGGAAGATGAATGTCCCCATGATCACAATTGTGATTACAGCAAAAGAAACAGCAAAGCCAGTCAGGACTTCTCCCAGGACTTCTTTGTAGGATAAATAGGTGATAATTTTGGGAATACACTGATGGTGTTTCTCATTTGGATATTGTTCTTGCGGACACCTCTCACATTGGTTGGAATCTAAAAAAAAATAAATCTAAAAATGCTACATATTGAATTGAATTAAATTTTTAATAATTATGCTTTCCTGAAGCTGTTTTTAGAGAGAATAAACCTCTTTTATAAATTTTGCTTTAAGAAAATTCTTTAAAAATATTTTTGTGTTCAGTAGATCATGTTTCCTGAACAACAGATTACACAATTAAATAAAGAAAAGCTTTTACTTAAAAAAGAAGAAAGAGAACAAGGCTAGTGAGAGATCCCAATCAATCTATGTTTCATGGTCCCATCAGAGTCTAAACCCAAGGAAGAAGATGAACACTTTGCAGGGAGCAAGAAAGTGGCTCCATTGGCTGTGGAGGAAACTGGGGAAGGGCAGAGTCAGGCTAGGCAGAACAGGGAAGAGGTAGAACAAGGGAGAGGCACTTCAAATGAAGAACAAGGCCCACCCCCTCTTCATCCCAGAGCATGCAAGGAAGAATGGAGAAGGTAGCAATGTGAGTTGAATGGCTTATGAGGGAGGAAAGGGCTCTGATTCCCTTCAAAAGGCACACCTGGGGATGGAGTTTAAAGGAGAGGTAGATGGGTGGGGGCAGTTGTCAAGAACAAACGTTGAGTTTATCTAGTGTTGGCTGTTGTGTTGACTTCCTGGCATCCTCCCAACTGGTTTGATTTACTGCTGTGTTACTTCACTTCTGGAACTCCTTATCTTGCACTGCCAGATTTATTACCCTATCTTGCCTTGTTGGATTTATAGTTTAAAGTTTTCTCTTTACAATGTTTGGACTGGACTACTTGCAGCCAAAGGCTGTTGCAGATTTGTGGGAGAGTTCTTCTCCAGACCAGAAAGTAATTAGGATATTGGGGGCAAAGTTGGAGCTAATAAAGCGACCAATACTTATTATCTGAATGAGTTCCCTTTGTGCCATGCCCCAGGTCATCATATTATGCTTTTCTTTAAAACTATATTCAAGAACCCAAACTTGGTTAGAGCACAATGTATTTTTAAAGAAATATACATTTTTTTTCTTACCAATCATGCTGGAAATGCTGTCCTCTGAACACTCAACACAGTCATAACAGCAAACCTGTTTCCCCTCTTTAATTAATTTCCGGTGTCCAGGATGGCAACTTTCTACACAGGTGGCAGAAGGTGGTGTCTAATGGGAATGACAAGAGTAAGGAATTAAAATGGATTACAATCAAGCTTTGAATCAAACAATCAGTAGTCATTCTCACTTGTTATTTCTAATAATGCAAAATTTGGAATTCCTCGGAGTGATTTCTAGATTCACTCAGAGGAGCAGTAAATATCCAAAAAATCTTTGAACTGCTGTTGGACATTTGAGTACAAATCCCTTCATGACCCCTACACAGCATATAAAGAAACTTGAGATGTCTTAAAGGGGATCATAAAAGTATATGTTTCTCATAATCTTAATCAGCTGCTTGAAATTTAAATAGTAATAAGAAAATCCAAAATAAATTTGCAATGTGTGGGAAATAGTGTTGAAACTGTTGAACTGATGGCAAAAATATGTCCAGAAATATCATGTCCAGCTTTTGTTATCCTTTTCCAATTATCCCTGCATTACATTGCCTCTCAAGAGTGGTATCCTGATTTTTCATGTTCAGCTTCTCTGAGCATACTCAGTTATCAAAAAACCATCTGCCAATTAGGAGAGTGATACAAGTGTGGCAAGCACAGGACTTAGTTATTGTCCAGCTTTGGTCTATTTCCACAGTCTGTCTGTAGTATTTTGTGATGAACAATAAAATAGGATAGCAAATAGTCCAATCTTGCTTAAATTTCAAACTACAACACAAGCACTTATGCCTGCTGAAAAGTTAATCAGTTCTCTGAAAAAATAAATTTACTATACTTTTTCAAAGCACATCACTTGAAAAACCCACTAAACCTCTAAATGTCCAGCAGCTGTCCCCAGACTTTTGAATTGGCTTTGGGAAACAAAGCATGATATTGGCAAGAGAAATATTTCTTGCAAAACTCCAGGGAAATGCGGAGTTTATATTAGCATGAAGTGGAAAATAGGTGTGGTGATCTTTTTTATTCTTTGTCTCTCACCTGATTCAAACATTGACTAAAAAGTCAGATTAAACACAGTGGGAAAGTCTGTCTGCCTGCCTGTATATCATCCATCCTTCCTTCCTTCCTTCTTTCTTTCTTTCTTTCTTTCTTTCTTTCTTTCTTTCTTTCTTTCTTTCTTTCTTTCTTTCTTTCTTTCTTATTTATCTCTAGATAAAATCTTTCTTTTACTTGTTTGTATTATTATAACTACAATTTTTAATATTTTTTAAAAGAAGAAAGGTAAATCCTCCCTTCAGTGTTAACTTTCAAAAGGTGAATCTTCCACCTCACCAAGCTCTTAAGAAGCCATGAACCCAGAAGGCCCATAATACCAGTGAGCAGAGCTCTCTTTCCCTACAATCTGAAAGTATGATGTGGAATTGAAAAACTTCTTTTTTCCAGGATACAAAAGTGTTCTAACATCTTTAAGAAGTTATCAGATGAGCTTGGAACCACTCTAAGACGAGTTAAAGAAATTATCTCCATGAATATTCCAGAAATTGAGAAAATATCCCCATGTTTTAGTTGATTTATTCAACTCACCTGCTTAAATTTGCGATTCCACACAATGGCAGTTGTATTTATGGTAAGATCTTCCTTTTGAGAACTCTGAAGTTCAATACGTCCAACTTGGACCTTCTGAAAGGATCGATTGGGGAAAGTAATCAAGTTGATGATATCGTATGCTGCTGCCAGGTTTCCATTCTCATTGAAAGCTATTTCTTCCCCAGCACTATTGTTGAAATGGAGGTTTTTCAGAAAAAAATGAAGCTAAAAGAAACAAGTGAGAAATCGGTGTCAATATCTGTCAATAGCATGCACAGTTCCATGCTGTGATTTACCAAATGGTGCTCAACTAATTTAAATGAATATCCAAACTTTTGAGTTAATAGTATTTGTTTTTATGTTCCAAAGGCATAATTTTATTTTGCTGGACTACATTCACATTTTATGTTTAAGTATTATTAATAGAAATTTTGTTAGATATATTGCAAATATGAATTTCATGAGGAATAATAATTATTGTTAAGTTATATAACAGAATAATAGAATAACAGAGTTGGAAGGGACCTTGGAGGTCTTCTCATCCAACCTCCTGCTCAAGCGGGAAACCCTATACCAATTCAGATAAAAGGCTGTCCAATCTTTTCTTATAAAACCTCCAGTGTTGGAGGAGCTACAAATTCTTGAAGCAATTCATTCCACTGATTAATTGTTCTAACTGTCAATAAATTTCTCCTTTGTTCTAGATTGGTTTTATCCCTGACTGGTTTCTATCTATTGCTTCTAGTTCTGCCTTCAGGTGCTTTGGAGATTGGATTGACACACTCTTCTTTTTGGCAGTCTGTTATATATAATGGATATCATAACAAAACATATTTATTGGAGTTTTGTTCCAGAAAACATGATTAAGAAGTTCTGATATGACCTTGGTAGATTAAATCAGCTTTTCTGCAGGCATGGGACAGAAAATGTGTACATCAAACATATGTTGGAGAAGACAATTATTGCCACTGTATGCTATTCCTGTCTTCAATTTCATTGATTATTTTTATTATTTTGCAAAGTTCTTCCTTCTCTCTAGTTTTGTAAATTTTTCTTCTACTATTCAACTACAAAATACTGTGAGAATGGAAATCCTCTACTTGATTTGAGAGAGTTTTTTGGATTGAAGATTGGAAAGGAAAGAGAAGGCTATTGGGAAAAATTTACTTCCATATATCTAACATAATATCTGTAAATAAAAATATAAATTGCCACAGGAATAAGCACTTTCAGAGGTTTCCACCAAGCCTTTAAACAACTAAAAATTATAAATTTGAAAGACAAAAAGAACAAGTATAAAAAGTTGGAAAGTGGGGAACCCAATTAAGGCAGAATATCAGCAAACTACTCGAGTGTGGAAAAATGAAATCAGGGAACCTAAAGCTCCAAATAAACTATGTCTTGTGAAAAAAAAAAGCTTCAATTAACATGTAAAAAAACAGAAAAAAGTCAAGGAAACAATTGGTCCACCAATGGGAGAAAATGGCAAGAAGGTGAAGAGCAATAGGGAGACAGAAAAAATGCTTAATTCATTATTATTTTTTTTGCATCTCTGTGGAAGAGGGAAAATCAACTCAACCTATAAAAAACAGAACTGTGAAAAACAGATTAGGAACACAACTTAAAACAGATCAGAAAATAGTAAGAGAATACTTGTCCACCCAAGACAAGTTTCAATCACCAGGACCAGATGGATTACACCCAAAGGTTCTGAAGATACTAGCAGACATTATCTCAGAACCAGTGAACTATATCTTTCAAAGATCCTGGAGCACCAGAGAACTACCAGAGGATTGGCAAAGAGGTGATGTAGTTCCCATCTTCAAAAAAGGGAAAAGAGATTAATCTAGGACACTAGAGATCTATCAACCTGACCAGGAAAGATTCTGCAAAAGTTGGTCAAGGAATGAATCAGGGAACACCTAGAAGTAAAAGAGTCATAACCAAAAGCCAACATGGGTTTGTGAAAAACAGATCATGCCAGGCAAACCTTTTTGCATTCTTTTATTAATCTACTAGATCCCTGCCTGAACTGCCCCATGACTATGTAGGATAAAGGGGGGGGGAGGAAACCTCGCCACCAGATTACAAGAATACAATCAAGCAGTCAGATGAGGAGACCTCCTCTGGTAATTTCACATTGCAGTGAACAAGGACACACATTTAATTTTGCAGCATCTAAAATCATTGGCCATGCAGGTAGAAAGAGAGCCAGGGAAATGATAAAAGCCTGGTAAATGGGCCCCTTGTCAGTTAATAGGAATGCTGAATTACCATCACATTATCAAAGGCTTAGGAGCTGAGGGCTTGGTCGCACAAGGAAATGACAGCCAATTGCCAGCCATTGACACACCAATCAGCCAACAGAACCACATAAACACAATTCACATAACAGCCCAAATCATACATTTCGGTGGAGAGAAATTCCCTGAAGATGGGCTCCAGCATGAATCCAAAACCTCCAAAGAGTAAATCTCTGGTTCCATTGACCTACCCAAATTCAATCTCTCCTCATGATCCTATATATTCACCTTCATTTGTTAAAATATACTGTTAGTAAGTTTTGTAAACATTGAAATAACAGTATTCTTATGGCTACATTCCCATTAAAATAGAAGGAATCATAACTCACTTGCCAAGGTTGGACTTTCAGCAAATTCCACTTCTCTCCATTGCCTGTTGCCATCTGCCTGGCTCTGGATGAATACATAGTATGGAGACCATGTGCTAGAGCATAGACAGCATTGTAAATACTGTAGCTCTGGCCAGACATCTCCATTTCAATAATAGTTCCAGGGAGACTCTCCAGATTCTCTTTCCCAGTGCAAATTCCTTTGTCAGGTACATATATATTGTACGTTGGAAATGAACAGATAAATGCAGCACTCCAGAATATAGGTAGGAAATACATTTTAGAATGATATGGGTTTAGATTCTTAAGAAACTTTTGAAAGCC
Source organism: Laticauda colubrina (assembly GCA_015471245.1). Taxonomy (NCBI): domain Eukaryota; kingdom Metazoa; phylum Chordata; class Lepidosauria; order Squamata; family Elapidae; genus Laticauda; species Laticauda colubrina. The sequence continues at coordinate 12,320,060 of BLBF01000050.1, read as the reverse complement.
TGGTACTCTATTTGTGTGTAAGGCAAAAGACAAGCTCCCATTGAAGGACAATGTGGTGAATTTCTGTGGCTCAAAGACAGAAGTGACATCCCAGAGAGCACTTATGACCCAAACCCTCTCTATTGGCAGCCTGTTATTAATTTCATAGCTTTCAAGAATTATTCGTATACCTTCAATAGATTGCATGTCCCCATAAACTAGTATTACTTTGGTTTTACCAGACCACAAGGAAAGTCCTATTTTGTTTAGATTATTCTCCATGGTAACTGAGTCATAATTGGTCATTCTTGGAACAAACTGAATTAAAGAAATGCAAATTTCACTCTGGATGAATTTTGGTCTTAGAATTCTGAGAAATCTCTCTCCAGCGGTATCTTCTGGGATGAGTAAATCAATCCAATTCCATCCAAAATATTTCAAGATCTGAATAATCCCAGCATATTGGAGGTTTTCATTTGGAGTCATCCAGAAGAAAGAAGGAAACTGCTGTTTATCACTCAATGCAAGGTCAAAAGTGCCATAACTGAGCTGCAGAATGGGAATAATAATGATGTGTTTTTAGACTAGCTACTGTTTTTGCAAACATGTCAAAAAGGAGGAAGTAAGCACATTTCTTTTTGATCTTATTTCGATAAAAATCCTGATGGGAGAGATAAATATTAAATCTGAGAATCAGCAAGTCTTTCCTGAGAGGTTTTGCAACCAGACCATCAACCATTCATCACTTTTTAGACAGAGTCATCTCTATATTTGATTTTGCTATGTAGAAATAGACAGCAGGTAAGAATGAGTCACAAGAGAGGAGGATTAAGGATTGGACAATATTAATTACCCAGAGTGATACTCAAACAACTTTCATCTTGCATTTTATAATATAAGGTTAACGCATCTATTACTTTACTGATAAATATATTTACAATTGTTGTGGCATAAACAAAAAGAGGAGAAAGTCAAATAACATGAGGCACACCCAGAAGATGGAGAGACAACATCAGACATACTATTACAATACCAATTAACAATGGCTAAGGTTGCCAGAAGAGTGTGAATGTCTTTTTTGACACCTGAAGTGATAAAAGAGGAGGAGGAGGAAAAGGAGAATAAGAATGAAGATAGAAAGAATGACAGCTACACCATTTCTTACACAGTAATTGATGCATTGCATTTCTCTGACAAAATAAATAAATAAAAACTACCCAAACAAGTCCCCCAATATGTTATCTGAAGGTTTCTTCCTATTTTTAGTCTTCAGATAGCTTTTTTTAAACTATCACCTTTTCCTTCTTCTTGTGCATTTATGAGCCCAGATACTTACCTGTGGAATTTTGTAGGCATTTAAGATGTTGGCCATCTGGATGGTGTTCTGGGAAGGAAGATCACCAATGATGCTCATGATGTTTTGGTCCTTTCCCTTCCTGTAATTGAGGGGACAGCGACTTTCCACAAAGAAAAGAGACAAAATGCTCTCAGAGGCTTTCACTGCCTGAAAACCATTTTCATATATCTTGGGGACCAAGGTGATGTTGGGTAACAAGTTGTCGTTCATGTTGATCTCCTGAATGGCAAAACTGAAGGCGAGGACATGCTGTAAGTTTTTAGGCAAAGGCCTGCAAGAAGAATTTCATTTAGTTCTATAATCTTAGAATGTGACAAGGATTGGATTTAGATAGATGTATTTCATAATGTTTTTCTCTATGTCTAAAATGACTTATCTTTCTGCTTTAATATTAGAGAAGTAAAGAAAGCACTTATATTCTGAAGCATTTCTTTGAAAAAAAAAATAAACAGAATAACGGAGTTGGAAGGGACCTTTTAGGTCTAACTTCTAGTCCAACTGTTGCTCAAGCAGGAAATCTTATGCCATTTCAGACAAGTGGTAGTCCAATCTCTTCTTAAAATCTTCCAATGTTGGAACATTCAAAACTTCTGGAGGCAAGCCATTCTGCTGATTAATTGCTGTAACTGTCAGGAATTTCTGTTTCTTCTCTCCTTCATTAGTTTCTATATGTTGCTTCTTTTCCTGCCTTCAGGGGCTTTGCAGAATCGATCGACTCTTTCTTCTTTGGAACAGTCCCTGAAATATTGAAACACTGCTCCTATCACCTCTGCTCCTTCTTTTAATTAAACTATATTTTCCCAATTCCTGCAATTATTCTTCATATATTTTAGTGTGCAGTCCCTTAATTATCTTGATTGCTCTTCTCTGCACTCTTTGTAGAGTCACAACACCTTTTTTATGATGTGGCAACCAAAATGAAAGAAGCTTTGAAGAAAAAGCTTTGATTCTTAAAATTCAGTTGTTAAGATAGTCCAGAAGTGAGGAAGGAATGGAATGAGGAGCTGAGGTGAAGTGTTTGAATCAGATTTGAGGATTTGGTGGGCATTTGTGCATCACATTTAGAAAAGTAAAAGCCTTTGATTCAGTGGTACATGACAAACTACTCCTAAAACTAAAATCTTATGGTATCTCTGGATACCTGCATAACTGGATAGAAGATTCCTGTCAAACAGACAACAAATGGTCAGAATTGAGAGTGTGCTATCAAATTCTGTACCTGTCAACAGTGGTGTCCCCCAAGGCAGTGTTCTAGGAGCAACTCTCTTCATACTCTACATAAATGACTTCTGTGATCATATCAAGAGCAACTGCATTCTCTTCACTGATGATGTAAAGCTATTCAACACCACAGACAATACTGCTACCCTTCAAAAAGACCTTGACTATGTACCAGAATGGTCAAACAAATGGCTACTTCAAATCTCAACAAATAAATGCTCTGTCCTACATGTTGGAAGAAAAATCAGAAAATAAAATACAGGCTGAATAATCAAGACCTTGTTGATGATCCAAACTCTCTCAAGGATCTTGGAGTACTCATCTCAAATGACCTAAGTGCTAGAGCCCACTGTAACTATATAGCCAAAAAGGCATTAAAAGTTGTTAGCCTAATCTTATGCAGCTTTTTCTCTGATAATAATACACTACTAACTAGAGAATACAGAAAATTTGCTAGACTAATATTCAAATACAGCTCATCAGTCTGGAACCCACATTACGTATCTGATACTAACACAGTTGAGAAAGTCTGGAAATATTTCACAAGAAGAGTTCTCCACTCCTCTACTTAATGCAGAATACCTTATGCCACCAGACTCAAAATTCTAGACCTAGAAAACCTAGAACTATGATGTCTTTGGTCCTATCTCAGTATGGCATATAAAATCATACATTGCAATGTCCTACCTGTCAATGAAAACTTCAGCTTCAGCCATAACAACATTGTTATTGTTAGCAAACAGTGGATACAAACTGAAGGTTAATTGCACCAAACTTGATTGCAGGAAATACAACTTCAGCAACAGAATGGACAATGTCTGGAACACTCTAGCTGACTCTGGTTTTTTCCCCAAATCCTAAAAACTTTAACCTTAGACTGTCTACTATTGACCTGGCACCTTTCCTAAGAGGTCTGTAGGGGGCATGCATAAGCGCACCAATGTGCCCACCATCCCTGTCCTATTGTTTCTTTTATATATTTTTATTTTTCTTACATGTATCCATGTATTCATAACTATGTTTTTACTTATAACTATTATCTTGTAAGCAATTGACAAATAAAAAAAAGTTTAAAACTGGGTTTAAATGCAATTAAAAGGATTGTTTCATATATGCAGGGCAGCAGTGCAACTGTAGGGCAGAAACTGATGGATTGTTAATGACAATCCAAGTACTCAAGATGTAAGACTTTATTAGATTCATATATTTGCATTTCTACTTTTCTACATTTCTACTTACCCTGCAGTAAGCAAGGAGGCAAACAAGGAATAAGTGACAAAATTCTAATGGTATCATTAAACAATAGGAGAAGCACAAAAAAATATAACTTTTATTAAAATGCTAAATATCTTTGTCCGGGTTTCTTTTTACTTTTATTTTGGATACAAAATATAACAAATATAGAGGGACAATATTAAAAATTAAAATTGGGAGTTTTTCTTTTCAGCAGATGAATTTACATTCAACAGTTATATTCCAACACCTGAAATATCATTAATCAAGACAGATGTATAAATAAGAATGATCCCTAAGCCAGTTTAAATTCTCATCTAACATGGAAAAAATTTAACCAGAATCTCTTGTATATAATCATGTTAAAAAAAACCTTGAAAGATAGATCAGAGTTTCTTTTAAAGGAGTACTTGCCTTCCTTTC
>BLBF01000050.1:12167214-12220847 GCA_015471245.1 Laticauda colubrina | reverse complement strand
GACTATTTTGATGACATTACATCTTATCATTTAGCAACGGAATTTCTGTCTACAAAAGATAAATTTATCCCCAACTACAAATGTAATGATGAGATCAATACAGTAGCTGTCATTGGAGGACCCTATACTAAGACCTGTGTCAACATGGCAACCGCTCTGTGTAACTACAAGTTTCCTCAGGTGAGATCAAAACTGGAACAAGAAGGGAAGTTCAACAGTAATTTATTACTCTCAAATGTTGAGTCTTCATGATAGGTCTCCTAAAACCTTAAGACTACCAGTCATTTCATGATCTGCAATGGAAATCGCCACAGCTGTTCGTAAACACACTGTGAAACTTCCTGATGCCAATGTGTTAAACTAATAAGAAAGGCTTTTTATGCCCTTTTTACAAAAGGAAAAGGTTGGCTTTTGCCAAGACTTGGAGACTGTTTCCAAAAAAAGACAACAAGAGTGACAATTAAGAAACATACACATCATAGACTTCTCTTTGAAACATTTCTTTTTTGACTGTATTCTGTTTTCCTCATTTAGATAACATATGGATCAGCTCCACTGATGAATTAGGAAACAGCAGCACATTTTGTCAAATGGATGTTTCCAGATGAGATCCATCAGCTTAAAGGAATACTACATTTACTGTTGCATTTCGGATGGATGTGGGTTGGGTTGATTTCTCTGTATGAGGAAGATAGAAAGCGCTTCATTCAAAAGAGTCTTTTCATGTACTCAGAGAAGAAAAAAATAATGTTTTTCCACATACGTTTTCCATGTCTGTTTTCCATGCCCACAGGTTCATTATCCAAAGATCTGGAAAATTACCTTCAAAAAACAATAACTTACTTGACTTATCAAAAGCCTTTGAGGATTTCTTTGAAAGTCATAGTTATCTCTTTATCTTTTATCTCAGCTTTAATACTAGGAATTTTCATTAAGCACTGGACAGTCCCATCATCAAAGCCAACAACCATAACCTCACTTATACTCTTCTCATCAGTTTTAGTACTGGGGATCTTCATTACACACCAAGACACTCCAATTGTTAAAGCTAATAATGGGAACCTCACTTATAGCCTTCTTATCACTCTCTTCTTCTCCTTCCTTTGTACTTTTCTCTTTGTTGGGCAACCTGGTCAAATAAAATGTCTCATGCGACAAACTGCTTTTGGCATTATCTTCTCTGAAGCTCTTTTTTATATATTGGAAAAAACAGCAATTGTTGTTTTTCTGCTTTAATGGCCACTAAGCCAGGCTCAGTGATGAGGAAATAGGTGGGGGCAGGGGTGGGATTCAATTTTTTTAACAACTGGTTCTTTGGGCGTGGCTTAGGTGGTGGGTGCGGCTTAGGTGGTGGGCATGGCTTGGTGGTCACGTGACTGGGTGGACATGGCTTGGTAGTCATGTTATTAGATGGATGTAGCCAACTCAATATCACTCATATCAAGACACGCATCTCCTCATCTGGCCTCTCATTGACTGTGGGGATGTTGCAACAGTCATAAGTGTAAAAAATGGTCAGAAGTCATTTTTTCAGTACCATTGTAACTTTGAATGGTCACTCTACATAAGAAAAGTACCAGAAAACAAGGGGAAAAAAATCTAGAGACATTCCTGAGACAGAAAGTCTAGTCTTGCCAAGAATGTAATAAGGGTTAACAGAAAGACAGTTTTTGTAAGCAACAACAGAATGTTTCCTTCCTGCCTTCCTTACAGGATTAGGCCAGTAATTTCTTCAAACAACCAGTTCTCCGAACTGCTTAGAATGTTAACAACCAGTTCTAGTGAATAGGTGAGAACTAGTAGAATCTCACCCCTAGCTCTTTATATTGTCCTACCTTACTCCTTGATACAATTCATTATTTGTGTAGTGTAGTTAGCAACTTTTCCCCTTTGTCTGATTCTGACATGCATTCCATGGCTAAAGAAATTCTTCTGCAATCTAATGAAGGTTGAACTATTATGTTTTATACCGTCCTTGGTTTTATGGCATTGCTGACTGCTGTCAGCTTCACAGTGGCCTTCCTAGCTAGGAATTTACCTGACAGCTCCAATGAAGCCAAATTTATCACCTTCAGCATGTTGGTCTTTTGCAATGTTTGGGTGTCATTTGTTCCTACCTATCTGAGCACCAAAGGAAAATACATGGTGGCTATGGAGATCTTCTCAATTTTTGCTTCAGCAGCTGGATTACTAGTTTGCATCTTTCCCCCCAAATGCTATATTATTATACCGAGACCTGGTCTGAATACAAAAGAACAATTAAAAATGTGAATCAAGGCTTGGGCTAGAATTGGGAAATATGAGTTCTGATCCCCCAGTAAGCTTTAGACCTTATCTAGTATGTTGTTGTAGGAATTGAGATATGTTCGAATAAGATGGTGTTGGAGAATTGCTTCTCACCATCCTTCATGTAATTCATCTTATTCATGATGACAAGTGCCCCATCCATAGGCTCATAGATGTTAACAACATCTATAGACATCATTTATAGGCATTGCAACATCTATACAAAAAAATGGCCTTCCAGAACGCCAACTGGATTAGAAAAAAACTTTATTTCTGGTGAAACATTTTTTATAGGATGGGCCTCAAGCAAAAAAGAATTTCCTTCCTCTGAAATCCCAACACTCCTTTTTTAAAAATCCCTAAAGACTTGGCTTTGTCATTGAGCTTGCAGATCTCAGGAACCTGTGATATCTTGAGGTAGCTCCACTGCTGATCAAATCTATTATAATTGGTTTTAATGAAAAGAAGGACAAGGGTTGACATGAAAACAGTTTTCCAACATCTAAGGAGCTGCCACAAAGAAGAGGGGGGTCAACTTATTCTCACATTCACATTCACATAATAACGTTGAATTATTCAATGTTTGTTAACAAACATTATTCAGACACAATGTGATGGATATTTTGTCAAGGAGCACCATAGTCACACTGAGGGGTGGAGACAAGACTCCACTTAAACAATGAGTCCTGGCAGACACTATGTTGGGTATGGATCCTGTTCAGAGTTGACCAATGTTGACAAGGAAGGTCAAAACCTTTCACCTTTTGTGGAGTTAACCGTATCTGGGTGTTCAGCAGTCCATTTGACTTTCCACTGTGTGTTGGTATCAAAATTGTTAGACATCTGTTGAGCAAGTGCCAGAGAGGGCTTCCTGGATTTAAGCCTGCCAATTGATAGGTGAGAAAGATCAGCAAGCACAGAAAGAAGTGGGTTTCTTATAATTTTGTTGTATTCCTTCGCTAAGGCTTCCTGCCTTCATTGAGCTAGTGATGCAATGTGGCTCAAGGCAGGGAGCCAGCAAATAGGAGTAGATTTTATGCAACCACTTATAATCCTCATTTTATCGTTTAGTCTAGCATCGATCTTGTGGGTGTGGGAACTATTAAACAATAGGATTAAGTCACAGGTTACTAAATAAGTCATAAAATACTAACTAAGCAATCAAATCATACTAGGAAACTAAATAAAACAATATAAATCATAATGAGACAAGGTTATAGTCATAAGTGAGAGGAGATAGGTAAAAGGAAGGATGAGAAGAATAATAGTAATAGAGTAAATAGTTTGACAGTGTTGTGGGAATTAGTTGTTTAGCAGAGTGATGGCAGTAAGGAAAAAACTGTCCAAGTGTCTAGTTGTTCTGGTTTACAGTGGGTTGTTTTTTTTTTTTGGAGTGTAGAAGTTGAAACAATTGGTGTCCAGGATCCCCTAGCATTCCCAAACTTTTCCAGGCCTTCCCCACCATCCCTGGGCTCAGCTGGCTGTCTAAGCCAGCGCAGCTCCATCCCACAGTGGTGTTCTGACCCAACCGAATTCCCAGAGAGCAATACAGACAAAGGCAGCAGCCCCCACCATTCAAAGTTTAAAGGCCCTGTCACACTGGCCGACGGATGAAAAACATTTGTAAAAAGGACACAGTGGACGAGCAAAATGTACCATCCATTGTTATCCGCTCTCAAAAGTGCCCCGAATTTTCATAACCAGAGTGGACAACACGGAAAGGAACGGATGGGGGGAGGATGTAGGGTGGATGGAAAGTGGATGCTTCACGGAAGCCTAGAGGATGCAAGCGGATGGAAGCAGATGGCTCATCCGCAAGGCTTCTGGGGGAGCACAGCAAAGCAGATGAGGAATGGAAAGAGCGGATGCAAAGTGGATGCCGAGCGGATGAAGCGGATGCAGAGTGGAAGCCTAGCGGATGCCTACCGGATGCCTAGCGGATGCCTAGCGGATGCCTAGCGGATGCCTAGCATTCACTGCACATGTGGGGAGGATGCATTGCATCAGCCCCGCAGATATAAAAGGAAGCAGCTCGCAAGCAGGTCACCATTCAGAGGAAAGACCTGCTTCCAGACAAAGCTTGCCAGCAAGCCAGCCAGCCACCCAGCCACCCAGCAACCCAACAACCATGGGGAAGAAACAGAAGCCTCTGCCATCTGCTGCCAGCCCTGGCAAGAGGGACTGGGCCACCCTCCCACCCCCTGGCCCTGACTCTGCTTCTGCTGGGGCTTCTGCTGCCCGGGCTCGCTCTTCTGGTGCTGGGGCTTCTGCTAATGCTGCTTCTGGTGGTGGTGCTTCTGCTGATGCTGCTTCTGGTGGTGGTGCTTCTGCTGATGCTGCTTCTGGTGGTGGTGCTTCTGCTGGGGCTTATTCTGCTGGCACTGCTCCTGGTGCTGGTGCTTCTGCTGGGGCTTACTCTGCTGGCACTGCTCCTGGTGCTGGGGCTTCTGCTGGGGCTTACTCTGCTGGCACTGCTCCTGGTGCTGGTGTTTCTGCTGGTGCTTACTCTGCTGGCACTGCTCCTGGTGCTGGTGCTTCTGCTGGTGCTTACTCTGCTGACGCTGCTCTGGTCCTGCTGGTCCTGCTGGTGTTCCTGGTCCTGCTGGTGCTCCTGGTGCTCCTGGTGCTCCTGGTCCTGGTCCTGGTCCTGGTCCTGGTCCTGGTCTTGCTCGTGCTCGTGCTCCTGGTCCTGCTCGTGCTCCTGGTCCTGCTCGTGCTCTTGATCCTGCTGGTGCAGCTGGTGCTGCTGCTGCTCCTGGTCCTGCTGGTGCTCCTGGTCCTGCTCATGTTCCTGGTGCTCCTGGTCCTGCTGGTCCTCCTGGTCCTGCTGGTCCTCCTGGTCCTGCTTTTGCTGCTACTGTTGTTGCTGCTGCTGGTGGTGGTGGTGGTGTGGAGGAGCAGCCCCTACAACCTCGAAGCCCTTCTGATGAGGGCCCATATGGCCCTGCCAAAGGGAGGAAGAGGGAGACATGTGAACGGGAGAGGAGGCAATACACCATAGAAGAGGAACATGAGGAGGAGGTGCTGGAGTGGCTGAGGGAGAATGAATATCTTTGGCAGAAGGGACACAGGCTCTATCGAGACACCAAGAGGAAGCAGGCTGCTTGGAGAGAGAAGGTGGAGAGCCTGTGCTACACTTCGGAGGTGCTCCTCGGCTGGTGGAAGCACATGCATAAATGGTACGGGAAGCTGCACTTCAAGAAATCTGGCCAGGCCACGGTCAAGCTGATGGACAGAGAGACCTACGTGATGGCCAAGTGCAGCTTCTTGGAGGGTGAGATCCACCACTGAGGAGTAGCCCCTCTCACAACCCTCTCTCTCAGGCAGCCTGCTGAGAGCCAGTCCTCTTCTGGCAAAGGGTCCTCCAAACGCAAGCCCTTCCTCACCTACGTCAACCAGACCCTCATGAACATGTCAGAACGTCATTACCAGGTGGTGAAGGACAGGATCACCGATCTACTTCACAACCCTCCAGACCAGCTGAAACTGCTCCGACCCAGTCCAGGCCTGCTCCTCCACCCCAGGTGATGTCACTGCCCTTCCAAGGCTGTCCACAGGCCCTCCCCTACCAAGGCTACGGCTACCAGGAGGTTCAGCAGCACAGGCAGCCCTTAACAGTCCAGGCTCAGGTACATCGGATGCCACCGGTGCCACTGATGCCACCGATGCCTCCCATGCCACCGATGCCACCCATGCCATATATGCCACCCACGCCACAGATGCCACCCACGCCACCGATGCCAGTCCTCACCCAGCTGCAGACCAGACAGCCCCACTACACTGCTCCTTCCTCCATCCCACAGCCAAGCCCGGTCTCAGTACATCTGTCATCGGTATTGGGGCTGACACCCCATGTCATGGAGGAAGGGGCTCTCAACATCACAGGGCTCAGCCAGCTGTCTGAGAGCTTCCTCAACACACCATCCCCTGTTGTCCTCTCGGGGCCAGGCACCCCAGTGGCGCCTCAGACCAGCACTCCAGCAGCAACCACCTCCACAGCACCTGGACCCTTCAACTCTGAGACTGGGTATGCCTCAGAGTGACCAAGAAGAGTGCCAGAGACTGGGTGGCTACCTATTGACTTTATGTTTGCTTTGGACACTTGACTTGGGTCATTTTTCTTTTACAGCTTATTATTAATAAAGATTATCTTTGCTTCACACAGTTGCTTCATTTATTTTTGTCAATAAAGTCTTGGTGGAAACTTTTAGAAATGGTTTAAGCCTTTGCATGCTTGTGGGATGGGTAAGGATAGCAGTGGGATGGGCAGGGATACCTGTGGGATGGGTAATAGCTGTGAGATGGGTTAGGATAGCAGTGGGATGGGCAGGGATACTTTGGGATGGGTAATAGCTGTGGGATGGGTTAGGATAGCAGTGGGATGGGCAGGGATACCTTTGGGATGGGTAACAGCTGTGGGATAGATAAACCTCCAGTGCAAGCATAGTGGGACTGTATGGTACACCCTCCCAGGCCCTTTATTAACAATAGTAATGTAATGATTCATCCACACATGCCAACATAAACACAACTCTATATTAAATGCCCTGTTCATTGTAGGCCCACCCAACATACATGGCACAATCTCATCCGTATGATGAGACAGGCTGAAGGAAGCATCCATTAATCATCTATCATCCTGTCTTGCCACTCCACTGCTCCAGCTGGGGAGTTGCACCAGTGTCTCAGGAGGTTGCGCTGCTTCTTCCCTTCATGTGAAGCTCTGTTGGGGCTTTGCACATCCTTAGTGTCTATCAGGTTTCGCCCTTGCCTCCATTCCCCAGGCTCCATGTCCCCATTGGCTTGTTGGAGGTCCACAAGCCTGTTCTGCAACACTGGGTAGCGGGTGCGCATGTGATTGTGCAGGATGCAGCAAGCTTCCATGATCCTCCTCACGGTCTCTGGGTGATGCTGCATGGTGGTGAGAAGTACCTGGAACCTGTTGGCCAGGATGCCAAAGGCATTCTCCACCACCCGGCTTGCCCTGGACAGCCTGTAGTTGAAGATCCTCTCTTCATGGGTGAGGAGTCAGAAAGTGTAAGGCTTCATGAGGTAGGTTCTGAGGGAGAAGGCGTCATCCCCCAAGATGAAGTAGGGCACATCTTGCGTGTCATTGGGCAGGGGGTCTGGATCTGTGAAGCCCATGATGAGATTGCGTTCCAGCCCCTCCTTGAGGTGACTGGCGTTGTATACCTGGGCATCTGAACATGAGCCACTGCCTGAAGCATCGATGTACATGAACTTGTAGTCATCATAGACCATGGTGAAGAGGATGATGCTGAAGAAGCCCTTGTAGTTGAAATAAGTGGAACCCAACTTGGCTGGAGCTTTGCAGGCCAACTTTGCAGTTCTGAGGGAGAAGACGCCATCCCCCACGATGAAGTAGGGCACATCTTGTGTGTCATTGGGCAGGGGGTCTGGATCTGGGAAGCCCATGATGAGGTTTCATTCCAGCCCCTCCTTGAGGTGACTGGTGTTGTATACCTGGGCATCTGAAGCTGACCCATTGTCTGAAGCATCGATGTACATGAACTTGTAATCAGCATCGACCATAGTGAAGAGGATGACGCTGAAGAAGCCCTTGTAGTTGAAATAAGTGGACCCTGACTTGGCTGAAGCTTTGCAGCCCACGTGCTTGCCATCTATGGCTCCAACGGTGTGGGGGAAGTTCCACTTCTGATACCACTGCTCTGCAACTTTCTTCAAGCCTTCTTCAGTGGTGGGACACTGGAGGAGCTCCTCCAGGTATTCTTCGATGATGGCCTGCACCACTTCTCTGACCACAATGCTGATGGTGTTGTGTGGCACCCTCCAGCCGTATTGCATGCTCCTGTAGGTGGTCCCTGAGGCCAGGTGGCACAGAGTGAGTGCCACCTTGAGCCCAGGGTCCAGGCTGGGATGGAAGTTGGTGTTTGCCTTCGTCAACCTGGGTCTCAACCGCTCCACAACTTCATCAAACATGGCTGGTGGCATCCTCATGAAGTTCTGGAATGCACGAGGGTCTTTGTTCCTCAGCTCCACCATCAGCTTGTTGTACAGTCTCTTACTCTGCTCTTCTCCCGATCCATCTTTGGACCCAGACGCTTCTTGGCCGCCTCCTTTTCTTCGCGTAGAACAGTTGAAAGAGCCTGTAGATAGCTTCACACTGTTGCAGAACAATGGTGGCTACCAAAAGGAGTGTGTGATGATCCATGGTGGAGATGACTGGATGCTGTGGATGCTCTTCTCAGTCAGTCTGAGGCATTCCCATCATCTCAGGGGTGAAGGGTCCAGGTGCTGTGGAGGTGGATGCTGCTGGAGTGCTCGTCTGAGGCGCCACTGGGGTGCCTGGCCCCAAGAGGAAAACGGGACGGTGTGTTCAAAAAGCTCTCAGACAGCTGCCTCAGATGTTCAGAGCCCCTTCCTCCATGACATGGGGTGTTAGCCCCAATACCGATGACAGATGTTCCAAGGCCGGGCTTGGCTGTGGGGTGGAGGAAGGAGCAGTGTAGTGGGGCTGTCTGGTCTGCAGCTGGGTGAGGACTGGCATCGGTGGCATCGGTGGCGTGGGTGGCATCTGTGGCGTGGCTGGCATCTGTGGCATCGGTGGTATCAGTGGAACTGATGGCAATGGTGGCATCCGATGTACCTGAGCCTAGACTGGGAAGGGCTGCCTGTGCTGCTGGACCTCCTGGTAGCCATAGTCTTGGTAGGTGAGGGCCTGTGGAAAGCCTTGGAAGGGCAGTGACATCACCTGGGGTGGAGGAGCAGACCTGGACTGGGTGGGAGCAGGTTCAGCTTGGTCTGGAGGGTTGTGAAGAAGATAGGTGATCCTGTCCTTCACCACCTGGTACTAGGGTTCCGACATGTTCATGAGGGTCTGGTTGACATAGGTGAGGAAGGGCTTGTGGTCGGAGGTTGGGGCATTGGTCTGTACAAGCTGAGAGAGGAGATCTACGCTGCTTCTGATGGTGTTTCTTATCTCCAGCAGGACAGTGTGGCTCTGCCCCTTCTGTCCGGCTTTCTGCCTTTCTGTGGAGGTGGAGCTGGGGGTGGATGCGGGTTGGCTTGTGGTGGAAGTGGTGTCTCCTTTCTCCCACTGTGTCAGGGGGTCCTCCGCGCCAGCTGTCGGGAGGTTCTCCGCCATGGGACGCTCCACAGATTCCTGCCTGGACAGAGGAGCTGACTCTCTGCCAGAAGAGGACTGGCTCTCAGCGGGCTGCCTGAGAGAGAGGGTTGTGAGAGGGGCTGTTCCTCAGTGGCAGATCTCACCCTCCAGGAAGCTGCACCTGGCCATCACATAGGTCACTCTGTCTGTCAGCTTGACCCTGGCCTGGGCAGATTTCTTGAGGTGCAGCTTCCCATACCAGGTGTGCATGTGCTTCCACCAGCCGAGGAGCACCTCCGAAGTGTAGCCCAGACTCTCTGCCTTCTCTCTCCAAGCAGCCTGCTTCCTTTTGGTGTCTCTGTAGAGCCTGTGTCCCTTCTGCCAGAGATATTCATTCTCCCTGAGCCATTCCAGCACCTCCTCCTCATGTTCCTCTTCTATGGTGTATTGCCTCCTCTCCCGTTCATGCGTCTGCCTCTTCCTCCCTCTGGCAGGGCCATCTGGGCCCTCATCAGAGGGGCTTTGAGGTTGTAAGGGCTGCTCCTCCACACCACCACCAGCAGCAGCAGCAACAACAACAACAGTAGCAGCAAAAGCAGGACCAGCAGCACCAGCAGCACTAGCAGGACCAGGAGCAGCAGAAGCACCAGCAGGACCAGGAGCACCAGTAGGACCAGGAGCACCAGCAGGACTAGCAGGACTAGAAGCACAAGCAGGACCAAGAGCACGAGCAGGACCAGGAGCACCAGCAGGACCAGCAGGACCAGGTGCAGCACCAGAGGAGTAAGCACCAGCAGAAGCACCAGCACCAGGAGCAGTGCCAGCAGAGTAAGCACCAGCAGAAGCACCACCGCCATAAGCAGCATCAGCAGAAGCACCACCTCCAGAAGCAGCATCAGCAGAAGCCCCAGCCCCTGAAGAGTGAGCCCAGGCAGCAGAAGCCCCAGCAGAAGCAGAGTGAGGCCCAGGGGGTGGAAGAGTGTCCCTGTCCCTCTTGCTAGGGCTGGCAGCAGATGGCAGAGTCTTCCGTTTCTTCCCCATGGTTGTGGGGTTGCTGGGTGGTTGGCTGGTTGGTTGGCTGGCTGGCTGGCAGGCTGGCAGGCAGGCTGGCAGGCTGGCAAGCTGTGTCTGGAAGCAGGTCTTTCCTCTGAATGGTGACCTGCTTCCGAGCTGCCTCCTTTTATATCCGCAGGACTGACGCAATGCATCCTCCCCGCATGCGCAGTGAACGCTCTGCATCCACTAGGCATCCACTAGGCATCCGCTAGGCTTCCACTGTGCATCCGCTTCATCTGCTCGGCATCCGCTCTGCATCCGCTATATCCGTTCCGCGTCAGCTTTGCTCTGCTCCCCCGGAAGCCCTGCAGATGTGCCATCCGCTCTCATCTGCTTCCATCCGCTAGGCTTCCATGGAGCATCCGCTTTCCATCCACCCTATGTCCTCCCCCCGTCTGTTCCTTTCCGTTGTTGTCCGCTCTGCTTATGCAAATTCGGGGCACTTTTGAGAGCGGATAACAATGGATGGAACATTTTTCTCCTCCGCTGTGTCCTTTTTAAAATGTTTTGCATCCGTCGGCCAGTGTGACAGGGCCTTTAGTTTGTTTCAATCCAAATTTTACATTGTTTATAGAGATTACGGCTAGAATGCTGAATCCTGGAGTAGATGAGTATTGAAGAATGATTTAGATAAAAAAACAGCTCAATATTCTATTAAATGCAATTTGTACCCATTATTTATCATCAATGACCAGCCATTCCTGTTAGATAAAGACTGCTTTTTCTATCTAAACAGAGCATGAAAATGTGCTGAAATAAGCAGTTAGAATCTTGCCCATGACAATGCATGAACAAACTGTTGAGAATAAAACTCTTGTCCTATTTAACTCTTCCAAAAGCAAAATTTCTTGCCTTGAGCATGCCCCATGTAAGAATCACACCATCAAACACAATCTCTGATAAAATATGAGGCATTAATCTTATGTCAAAACCTTGCCAAGAAAGCAGCACAGACTTATCCAGGCAGACTCCAAGAATCACACAGAATTGAAGTTAGATATTTTTGTGGATTTCCAGAAGATTTGAAATCCCAGAAAAATTTAATCTAACAAGGTCTCAGAACAGATGTATAAGGAGTTTTCCTGGAGATTTGGTATTGAATTACCAAAGGACAACCTGCATATTAGGGAATGCTTTTGGCTTCCAGAGAGCCTCCAGAGCCTACTGAGGCCGTTTTTGCCCTCTTGGAGGCTCCGGAGCTCAGGGAGGGCAAAATCCCCCCCAACATGGTGCAGGAGGCCATCTAGGCCTCACCCACCATGGCCACACCCATCCCGCAACTGGGTAGAGAACCTGTTGCTAAAAATTTTAAAGCCCACCTGTCTCTACCTGATCATTTGCCATGTGGCTGGTCTTACAGAAATTGTAATCCAAAAAATAAAGCCCACCAGTGGCATAATTTTTAATGTATTAATAATTGCAATGTCTGACCTGTCAATGAATACTTCAGCTTCAATCAAAACAATACAAGAGCACACAATAGATACAAACTCAAGGTAAACCCCACCAAACTTGACTCTGTGGTTTCTTCCCCAAACCCCAAAAACTTTAACCTTAGTTAAAGGGGTCCCCAACCACCGGGCCCCAGACCAGTACCAGTCCATGGATCATTTTGTACCAGGCCGCAAAGACTGAATAATTGTGATTAAAATATATATAAAAATATGTTTTTAGTAAAAAAATAATAATAAAGAAGCCCTTTACTATAGGGGAAGAATTGATTTTGCCAGTCCTTGAAAAAGTGTTTCTGTGTGAAATTGGTCCCTGATACAAAAAAGGTTGGGGACCACTGCATTAGACTGTCTACTATTGACGTCAACCCTTTCCTAAGAGGTCTGTGGGGAGTATGCATAAGCGCACCAAAGTGCCTACCATCCCTGTCCTATTGTTTCTTTTTTTTGTTATTCGTATCCATTTCATGTATTCATAACCATGTTTATACTTATACCTGTTATCTTATAATCGCTTGACTAAATAAATAAATAAATGAATGAATGAATGAATGAATGAATGAATGAATGAATGAATAAATAAATAAATTTTAATATTCTGCCATGGGGATCAATAAATGCGAAGAAAATCTTTCGGTAGAGAATTATTTTTAATATGTCCCATCCTGTTTCCAACAGAAATATGATATTATGAAGTCATCTAAATTTTAAAGGCTGTTCATCTAACCAATATTCCAGGCACTTACATTATAAACCAAGGTAATAATAATATCCATAAGATAAGAACATTCTCCATAGTTAATCAGTTAAATCCTAAATGTAAAAAACGTCCCATAAGTACAAAATGAGACATCAATGGACAGTAAGTAGTCTTCAGTCCCTTGATGTTCTTTTCCCTGAAAGCATTATGGAAAAGACACATTTTAGGATGCTAAAGGTGCTTTTTCAAGAGGTGACTGGACTTTTTGCTTTTTCTTTGAAGACATTTCATTTCTCATTCAAGAGGCTTCTTCAGTTCTGACTGGATGGTGCAGAATAGAGGGATTTATGTTCCTTGCAGACAGCTGGTCATTTGCATTCTTTTAGAGAGTCGTTCTCCATTTTCTACATCTAGTTGTGTTTCATGTTCTATTTTTATATCTATAGGATTAATATATTTTAGCTGATTCACAAAATGACGAATCTTCTCCAAAAACTGATCAAGATTTTGTTTTATAACCGACACCAGCTTAGAATTAGACATCCTCGTAGCTCCCTCTAGTGGTCAGAGACTGTTATTTGTTTATTCATTTAATTATTTCTTTCTTTTCTCAGCCAATCCAAACCCTTAAATATCGACAGACTTCAACCACCCACAACTAAGCAACACAGAACTAATTATTTTAAAAGTAGTAAATTAAAGCCACAGCTTTTATCCTTATATTTATTTATTTATTTTAAAAAAAGAATATTCCATGCTTCCTTATTTTGACTGCCTCTAGCAAATCCACTCTCCCTGTTGTTTTACAGTCTCTATAATGGTGTTCAAAATTTCAAAAAGGGTTAGTAGGCTGTAACTAACGACAGCCTCTATTGCTTGTATAGATGATAGTGTCATAAATTGTTTAAGGAATGAAGGGCAAACCTTATTGTTCATTTGAAAAATAAATTTCAAAACAGCTGTTTTATCCAACAACCCTGCCTCTCAGTTTCAGATCACCGTTATCTTCGAAGCTCAGCTTCTAAAACTGCTTTCAGGCTGTTGCTGGATCTTGAGGGAATATTTTTTTATTTTATTTATTTTATTTGTCAGTCACTTACAAGATAATAGATATAAAAATAAGCATGAGTATGAATACAGGAAATGGGGACAATAGGACAGGGACGATAGGCATGATTGTGCATTTATGCACACCCCTTACAGACTTCTTAGGAATAGGGTGATGTTCCGTCCGGAAAAGACATGCAGTAAACCGGGTTCCAACAAATAACTCTTTATTAGTTAACAGCAAACAGTAACGGAACATTGGCTCAAGCTGTGGCAGCCCTTTATAGAAGCTTGCCTGCCGGCTTGTAGCCAATGACATTCTTTTAACTTTGCCGCCTTTGAGTGGCTCCTTGGATTGGTTCTAATGAACCAATCCTTTACTGGCCCCTAATGAACCAATCCTTTACTGGCCTTTATGGCCAATCAGAAGAGACTACTTGGAATCTTCCAAGTTATACAGAACACCCCTCCCCCTTTAGTTCAGTCCTATGTGAGTGACATAGTCGCGCAGGTAGGTGGGGCTTCTTCTGGTCCTAGTTGACCTGCAGGGCTCATTCTCGCCTTGGACTTCAAGCAGTTCAGTCGGGATCACTGTCTCTCTGGCTCATCTGCATGGAACCGCCTGGAAGGGTGAGTCAGCATTGCTGCTACCGCTTGAGTTGTTCAGGCCGGTGGTTTTGCCTCTCCCTCCTGGTTCAACAGGGCTGGTTGAGCTAGCCTGGCTGGCCCCTTCCAGGATGGCTTCCCTTTCGCTTGGACTACCTCCGATGGTTTTACCAAATCGTAAGTGCTCTTTTTGGTTGGTTAGATGTTCTAGATTTAATTTCAATGATTCATTTTCACACCCTTTTGTATTTGTTTCTGTTTCCCCTCCCCCCTCCCTTGGTTTTGTTTTCATCAATTTTTATTATTTGAGGTTGCACAGTCGTTTTACATTAGATGTTTCGGGAACGAAGCTGGTCTATGTGCCGCTTCCATTCTCTTCCATCGTCCATGGTTAGTCAGTAGGACCGGGGGCCTGTTATTTGTGTGATTGTGGCTGGAAGCCAGAGAAGGCTCCCAGTAAAATTCTTTGCATAGACTAGGTCACCGATTTCAAAAGTGCGTTATCAGCTGGATGACTCGGGGGGTTTCTCACAAGTGTAATTTGGGTGCAGTCTATCTAAATGGGATCTGAGTTTCCTCCCCATTAATAATTCTGCCGGCCTTTTGTTTGTTGTACTACTGGGAGTGATGTGTTGTAATGTCAGTTAGCGGTTCAGCTTATCTTGGACATCCCCACGGTCCATTTTTTCTAGGCCTTCTTTAGTAAACCTGACCCTACCATTCGGCCCTACCATTCGCCGCCGGGTGGGCCAGCGCGGTTAGTGCAAGGTGTATACCTAGGGATGCTAAGTACTGTTCAAATTGTATAGCCGTTAGTTGTGGCCCGTTGTCGGATACCAATACATCAGGTAAACCATGAGTTGCAAACAATTTGTTTAGCTGTTTTATAACAGCATCGGTTGTTGTGGATGACATAACTATAACCTCCAACCAATTTGAATATGCATCTACGACTATTAAGAACATGTTGCCCCTGGTTTTGCCCCTGCAAAATCAATATGGATTCGAGACCAAGGGCCTCGTGGGGTCTCCCAGTCCTGTATGGGCGCTTGCGGTGGTGTGGGTCTAGCTCTCTGACATTTATGGCATGTTGTAATCCAGCGTTCAATATCCTTGTCTATACCAGGCCACCAGACATAGCTCCTGGCCAGGCTTTTCATTTTTACTATGCCTGGGTGGCCCTCATGTAGCATACCCAACACCTCTTCCTGCAGTCTGGATAAAATTACCACCCGATCTCCCCAAAATAAACACCCCTTTTGTATTGACAGTTCAGTTTATCTAGTTCAAAAAGGTTTAAAACTTTGTCTTTTGGCTTTCCCGCCAGCCTTTACCTACCCAGGTCAAAACGCGGGCAGTCACTGGGTCTTTCGCCGTAGCTCTGGCGACATCATTTGCAGACAATGGAAGTTCAGGGCAGGTCTCTACTTGTACGGCGGTGGTGGTTGGAGCCGGGTTGTCCTCTATGGTTGGTAATGGTGCTCGGCTTAAAGCGTCTGCATGGATGATTTGTTTCCCAGATCGATACAGCAAGGTATATGAATAGGCGGCCAGGAATTCTGACCACCTAGTCATCCATGGGGATAGAATGTTCGGTGTGGGTTTGTTCCCTGCCAAAATCCCCAGTAACGGTTTATGGTGAGTCACAATGGAAAATATCCTCCCATAGAGGTATTCGTGAAAACATTTAACTCCGGCAACGATTGCCAGGGCCTTCCTGTCTAGCTGGCTATAGTTGCGTTCCGCTTTGGAGAGCGTTTTCGAGTAAAAGGCGATGGGTGCCTCTCTCCCATCAGGTAATTGGTGGCTCAGGATGGCACCGACTCCGAAAGGTGAGGCACCACAGGTGACCGTCAATGGAAGTGTATTATTAAACTGAATAAGAACAGTGCTTGAGGTTAATAAGTCTTTTATGCTTTGGAATGCTTTTTGTTCTTTATGACCACAAGTCCAGACAGTTTTTTTATTCAGCAAACAGTGTAATGGTTCTGCTATCGTTGCTTTGTGGGGGAGGAATACGTTATAAAAGTTGATCAGACCCAAGAATGCCTGTAAGTCCGTTTTATTTTTTGGCCTGGGTGCGTCTTTAATTGCTTTGACTTTTTTGTCTGTTGGGTGAATACCCTGTTCGTCAATTAAATACCCTAAAAATTCAATGCGGTCAGTAGCCAGGCAGCATTTTTCCTTTTTTACTTTTAGGCCGGATTCTCGAAATTTGGTTAGCACTTTCCTTAGTCTTGCTTCTAATTGGGTCGTGTTTTTTGCTGAAATTAGGACATCATCAAAGTATGGAACGACCCCTTTTATCCCATTTAATAGGTGTTCCATGAGGCTTTGGAAAACACCTGGGACAATGCTTACTCTGAATTGAAGCCTGTTACATTTGAATGCCCCTCTATGCATTACTATTGTTTGTGCTTCAGCTGTTATTGGGTCTACTGGAAGCTGCTGATATGCCTGAGCCAAATCGAGTTTCGCAAAAAAATTTCCTCCCCCAAGTGAGTGCAGTAAGTGCTGTACGACTGGTACCGGGTATGCACTTTGCTGTAGCGCATGGTTCAGGGTAGCCTTGTAGTCTCTGCAGATGTGCACAGACTCATCAGGTTTTACAGGTGTTACTATTGGAGTCTCCCACCTAGCATGGTCAATTGGTTCTATGACCCCTTGTGCAATCAGTTTGTTTAATTGCTCATCTATTTTGGGCTTTAATGCAAAGGGGACTCATCTGGCTTTTAACCTTCTTGGTGCTATCTGGGATCTAAGCTAAAGGAAATTGGGGTCCCCTGGTACCTGCCTAGAGTGCCATCAAAGACATCCTGGAATTAGTGTAGCAGGTTTTCTTCCCAATCGCTTGCGGCTATTCGACTTACTCCGGTCATCCCGATGCCCAATGGTGTGAACTATTCGATGCCCAGGAGACTGGGACGGTCTCGGTTGACTATAGTCAGCAGCAGGACTTCGGTGTGTTGTTTGTAAGTGACTTTGAAGTGTCCTAGACCTACCATGGGAATTCTATTTCCCTGGTAGTCTTTGAGAATTAATTTTTGTTTCTTGAGTTCTTTTTGTTTTATGTTTGGAACCAAACGCCTGATTGTGTTCCAAGACACCATTGATAGGAAAGATCCTGAATCGACCTCCATTTCACAGGGGCTTCCTTCAATGGTCACTACAATTTTGACTTTTCTCCCGCTTTCTGTCTGTGCGCTTCCGATAGTGACAGTCTGGTGAGTTTTTTCTCGGTTGCTGGTTCCCTTGCTGCGCTCACATTTTCTATTGGCTTGCCTCAGATCAGTTCTTTGTGGGGAATTACCGTGTCTGCTAGGATTGCTGTTCTTACGATTGCGGCAGACTCTTTTGATGTGTCCCCTCTTCTTGCAAGCCCAACAGATGGCATCAAGGAACCTACACTCGGCTCGGGGGTGGTTTCATCCGCAGCCAATGCATTCCCACCAATTTCTTCTTCTTTTGTGCCTTTTTTGGTTCGTGTACAGGCGATGGACCTCATCGTCATCTTCTTCCGTTTCTGATGATTTGTCTAAGTCTTCGTGGTGTGTGGTTGTGGCAGCTTGCTTCTTCCCTCTGGATAGGATCGTTGTGTCAGTATTGGCATTCATCAGTTTCATTGTGGCCACTGATTTCTTTGCAGCTTCTGTGGCGGTGGCTTCCGCAATTGCTTCTGCCACAGTTATGTTAGGTCTGTTTAATAGTTTGCTTTGTAAAGTAGAGTCCTTTAGACCTAACACGACACGATCTCGCATGGCCTCATCCATACTCTGGAACTCACAGGCTCCTCCCAGATGGCAGAGAGCTGCCACAAGATCTGCAATAGTCTCGTCTTCCCTCTGGTCTCTTTTATAAAACTCGTGTCTCTTAATAAGATTTGAGACAACTGGTGTGTAGTGAGCCTTTAGCATTCGGTTAAGTTCAGACCAGGTCATCTGTTTCACGTCTCTGGGCTTTGCCTATGCCTTTGCCATTTTGAACATGGCTGGCCCATAATGTGTTTGGAAGACAGCCCTCTTTCGCTGATCTGAAATTTCCTTCATTTTGTTGCTCTCCAGAAACATCAGGAAGTGATCGATATAAGACTCCCAATCTTCTTCATTGGGGTTAAAAGGTGCAGGCGGTGCGTTGCTACCAGCCATTTTGTCTAGTATGGTTGTTTTCTCGCCGCGTGCTCGGTCTCTACTTTAGGACGATCCCACCTTCGTCACCAGTGTTCCGTTCGGAAAAGACGTGCGGTAGACTGGGTTCCAACAAATAACTCTTTATTAGTTAACAGCAAACAGTAACGGAACATTGGCTCAAGCTGCGGCAGCCCTTTATAGAGGCTTGCCTGCTGGCTTGTAGCCAATGACATTCTTTTAACTTTGCCATCTTTGAGCGGCTCCTTGAATTGGTTCCTAATGAACCAATCCTTTACTGGCATTTCTGGCCAATCAGAAGAGACTACTTGGAACCTTCCAAGTTATACAGAACAGGTAAGATCAATAGTGGATAGTTTGAGGTTAAAGGAGTGGGGGGGGGGGTGGTTAGAGGATGTAACAACAAAGTCAGGTAGTGCATTCCAGACATTGACCATTCTGTTGCTGAAGTCGTGCTTTCTGCAATCAAGTTTGGAGCAGTTTACATTGAGTTTGTATCTATTGTGTGCTCTTGTGTTGTTGCAGTTGAAGCTGAAGTAGTCATTGACTGGCAGGACATTGTAGCAGATAATTTTGTGTACTATGCTTAAGTCCAAGGCAGCGTAGCTCTAGATTGCCCAAGCCCAAAATCTCAAGCCTGGTGGTGTAGGGTATTCTGTTGTGAGCAGAGATGTATAATCATACTCTTCTCATGAAATACTTTTGGACTCACTTTCCTTAACCTTAGAAAGTCAAGCAGACAAAAGGAAGCCTACTCCTTCTGTTGTTAAGTTGGAAAAACAACAGTCTAGAGAGGGGAGATTCTCTGGGTATGTCAGCTGTTGGCCATGTCACCGGAGGATTGTATCCCTCCCTCTGTGTTGAAAGAGGACTGTTCAATTTTGACACAGATGGCCTCATTGACCCTTCTTTCAAACAGTCCTTTCTGTCCAAAATGTGGACTTTGCTATCTTCAAAAGAGTGGCCTTTGTCTTGTAAATGCAGATGGACTGCTGAATTTAATCCTGATGGATAGAGATACATTTTAGGAATTTTCTGGATGCTAACAAGGAGATAGCCACCCTGATTGGGTTACACAAAGTCTTCTGGAGTGGAAGGGATGCTAATCAACTGGACTGTGTTTCTACTCCTATGCTATTGTGATGAAAAAGATCTCCGGCATAGTTTCTGGGCTTGTAGGCCCCAATAGGGAGAATTCACTTGAAGACTGTATTTTTTTAACACAGCAGGAGGAGGTTTTAGGAAAGCTGATTTAGGAAAATGTCTGCTGGATCCCATTCATTGCAAGCAGGGCCCATTGCTTTTTTTTCAATAATCAAGGGATGAATATTCTTTACGAAAGCAGAATTTCAGAGATAAACCATACTATCCTTTCATCACAGAACAACATAGAAGTAAACAATAATAAAGCACTACAAATAAAACTCCCATTTCCTAACCAAAGAAATCATTTTAAAAATGACCTTTAGATAAACAAAAAACTATAGGGGAAAGATCTGACAAACCAAACATGTCTAAATAATGTGTGGCACACAAATTACTTATTTTTATTGTTTTTAATAATGTTCAAATAAATGATAATTGCTGAATAAAATAAAAATAATGGACATTTTTCAGTATTCTTTGGATGTAGAATGCAGCAGAGTTTTTCTGCAGTAGAAGAGATTTAATCTTATCTCCAAGAAAGTTATTGATCAAGATTCTTTGCTGTATGTTGACATCCTGCAGTTTGCTTTTTAAGCCCATGTCACACTGCACCAATGGATGGAAAGAGTATATAAAATGGAGAAAAATGCTTGCCATCCATTAGTTAATGCGATGCATCCATTCTGTACTCACTGCGTCCGTTTTTCATACTCTCTATCTGTCCAGCATCCGTCTACTGAGATTTCATCCGCTCAAAAAGTTTTCAGCTGCACAAAATTTTTTGAGTGGATGAAATTTCCGCAGCGTCCGTTCTACATCTACGACACAGACAGGGAACAAACGTTCTACATCTGTTAGACGTCCGCTGTATCCGCTCGGCATCCGCTACGCATCCGCGCAACTCGCATCCGCTCCAGCGGAGGCGGAACATCCGCACAGCGTTGGTAGAACTGACATAGAAAGGATGAAAGCGGATGCAGCTTGCATATAAAGCATTAAAACGGAAAAAATGTTCATATAGGGGACATATCTCGGATAGTTAGGATGTCTGGAGGATGTCTAGAGGATGCAGAAGGACACCTAGCAGAAAACTGATATTTCCTATAAAAAGGGGGAGGAAATCACCTGGATCTCACTTTCAGTCCAGCAGCCGTGGTGTGCAGACCTCTTCAGCCTTGATCTTGCTGTTACACAGCATCCAGTCATCTCCACCAAGGATCGTCACACACTCCTTTTGGTAGCCACCATCATTCTACAACAGTGCGAAGCCCTCTTCAGGCTCTTTCATCTGTTCTACGCGAAGAAAAGGAGGTGTCCAAGAAGTGTGTGGGTCCAAAGATGGATCGTGAGAAGAGCCGAGTATGGACTGTATGACAAGCTTATAGTGGAGCTGAGGAACAAAGACCCTCGTGCATTCCAGAACTTCATGAGGATGCTACCAGCCATGTTTGATGAAGTTGTGGAGTGGCTGAGACCCAGGTTGACCAAGGCAAACACTAACTTCTGGCCCAGCCTGGACCCTGGGCTGAAGGTGGCACTGACTCTGCGCCACCTTGACTCCGGGACCACGTACAGGAACATGCAGTACGTCTGGAGGGTGCCACACAACACCATCAGCATTGTGATCACAGAAGTGGTGCAGGCCATCATCGAAGAATACCTGGAGGAGCTCCTCCAGTGCCCCTCCACTGAAGAAGGCTGGAAGAAAGTTGCAGAGCAGTGGTATCAGAAGTGGAACTTCCCCCATACCGTTGGAGCCATAGATGGGAAGCACGTGGCCTGCAAAGCTCCAGCCAACTCAGGGTCCAATTATTTCAACTACAAGGGCTTCTTCAGCATCATCCTCTTTGCCATGGTCGATGCTCACTACAATTTCATGTACATTGATGCTTCAAGCAATGGGTCAGCTTCAGATGCCCAGGTATACAATGCCAGTGACCTCAAGGAGGAACTGGAATGCAACCTCATCATGGGCTTCCCAGATCCAGACCCCGAGCCCAACGAAACAAAAGATATGCCCTACTTCATCGTGGGGGATGACACCTTCTCCCTTAAGCCCATGTCACACTGAACCAACGGATGCAAAGAGGATGTAAAACGGACAAAAAAGCTTGGCATCCATTGGAAAACACGATGTACTCACTGCCTCCATTTTGCTTCCTCTCTATCCGTCCAGCATCCGTTTATTGATGTTTCATCTGCTCCAAACGTTTTGGGCTGCCCAAAACGTTTTGCACAGAAAATGTATCCAGTTCGTCCGTTCTGCATCCGCTACACATCCGCTACGCATCCGTTACACATCCATTATGCATCCGATATATCCACTAGGCATCCGCTGTGCAACCGCGAAACTCACATCCACTCGGACGCAGGGAGGAAGCGGAACGGACGCAGAACAGATGCAGAACGGAAGCCTAGGGGATGCAGCATGGAAACAAAGCATTTAAAACGGAAAAAACATTCACAGAGGGGACCTATTTCAGATATTAAGGATGTCTACAGGATGCCTAGAGGATGCCTAGAGAATGCCTAGCGGAAAACCTATATTTCCTATAAAAAGGGGGAGCAACTCATCTGCATCTCACTTTCAGAACAGCAGCCCAGCAGTGCAGACCTCTGCAGCCTTTGTCTGGCTCTTCCTCTTCCACAGCATCCAGTCATGTCCACCGGGGATTGTAACAAAGTCCTTTCGGCAGCCACCATCCTTCTGCAACAGTGCGAAGCCATCTGCAGGCTCTATGAACACTACTCCGAGAAGAAAAAGAGACAGCCAAAAAGAGTCTGGGTCCGAAGAAGGTTCGCCAGAAGAGCAGAGTACGGACTGTATAACAAGCTGATGGTGGAGCTCAGGAACAAAGACACTCGGGCGTTCCAGAACTTCATGAGGATGCCTCCAGCCATGTTTGATGAAGTTGTGCAGCGCCTGACACCCAGGTTGACCAAGCAGAGCACCAGCTTCCGGCCCAGCCTGGAACCTGGGCTCAAGGTGGCACTCACTCTGCGCCACCTGGCCTCAGGGACCTCCTACAGGAGCATGCAGTACGTCTGGAGGGTGCATTCCAACACCATCAGCATTGTGGTCAGAGAAGTGGTGCAGGCCATCATCGAAGAATACAAGGAGGAGCTCCTCCAGAACCCCTCCACTGAAGAAGGATGGAAGAAAGTTGCAGAGCAGTGGTATCAGAAGTGGAACTTCCCACACACCGTTTGAGCCATAGATGGCAAGCAAGTGGTATACAACGCCAGTCACCTCAAGGAGGAGCTGGAACGCAACCTCATCCTGGGCTTCCCAGATCCAGACCCCCTGCCCAACGACACGCAAGATGTGCCCTACTTCATCGTGGGGGATGACGCCTTCTCCCTCACAACCTACCTCATGAAGCCCTACACCTCCAGACTCCTCACCCGTGAAGAGAGGATCTTCAGCTACAGGCTGTCCAGGGCAAGGCGGGTGGTGGAGAACGCCTTTGGCATCCTAGCCAACTGGTTCCAGGTACTTCTCACCACCATGCAGCATTGCCCAGAAACCGTGAGGAGGATCATGGAAGCTTGCTGCATCCTGCACAATCTCATGCGCACCCGCTACCCAGTCTTACAGAACAGGCTTGTGGACCGTGAACAAGGCAATGGGGACATGGAGCCTGGGGAATGGAGGCAAGGGCAAAACCTGATTGACACTGAGGATGTGCAAGGCCCCAACAGAGCCTCACATGAAGTGAAGAAACAGCGCAACCTCCTGAGACACTGGTGCAACTCCCCAGCTGGAGCAGTGGAGTGGCAAGACAGGATGGTAGAATCTTAATGGATGCTTCCTTCAGCCTGTCTCATCACACAGATGAGATTGGGCCATGTATGTTTGGTTGGCCTACAATGAACAGGGTGTTTAATAAAGAGTTGTGTTTATGTTGACATGTGTGGATAATTATTACATTATTATTGATAATAAAGGGCCATAGGTGTGGCACCTGGGAGGGTGGACCATACAATCCCACTATGCTTGCACTGGAGATTTATCTATCCCACTGCTATCCTAACCCATCCCACAGCTATTACCCATCCCACAGGTATCCCTGCGCACCCCACTGCTATCCTTACCCATTCCACAAGCATGCAAAGGCTTAAACCATTTCTAAAAGTTTCCAGCAAGACTTTATGAAAAAAAAGAAATGAAGCAAGTGTGTGAATCATAAATAGACTTTATTAACAACAAACATGAACAACAACAATGAGTCTCTGGCACTCCTCTTGGTCGCTCAGTCTCAGGGGTGAAGGGTCCAGGTGCTGTGGAGGTGGCTGGTGCTGGAGTGCTTGTCATCAGCTCCTCCAGAAGCAGAAGCAGCAGAAGCCCCAGCCCCAGAAGAGTGAGCCCGTGCTGCAGAAGCCCCAGCAGAACCAGAGTGAGGGCCAGGGGGCGGGATGGTAGCCCTGTCCCTCTTGCCAGGGCTGGCAGCAGATGGCTGAGGCTTGCTGTGCTTCCGCATGGTTGTGGGGTTGCTGGCTGGCAGGGAGGCTGGCAGGCACCAAGGCTGGCAGCAAGGCTGGCAGGGAGACAGGCACCAAGGCTGGCAGGAAGGCTGGCAGGCAGGCAGCCACCAAGGCTGGCAGGCAAACATGAACCAAGGCTGGCAGGCAGACATGAACCAAGGCTAGCAGGAAGGCAGTCAGCAAGGCTGGCAGGCAGACCGGTCGACAGCAAGGCTGGCAGCAAGGCTTGCAGGCAGGCTGGCACCAAGGCTGGCAGCAAGGCTGGCAGTAAGGCTTGCAGGCAGACAGGCACCAAGGCTGGCACCAAGGCTGGCACCAAGGCTTGCAGGAAGACATGCAGGCAGGGCAGGCAAGGCAGCCAATCCGTCTGGCAGCAGGTCTTTCCTCTGAATGACAACCTGCTTCCGAGCTGCTTCCATTATATCCGCGGGGCTGACGCAATACATCCTCCCCGCATGCGCAATTAATGCCAGGCATCTGTTAGGCTTCTGCTGTGCATCCGCTGTGCATCTGCTGTGAATCCACTTCATCCATTCCGCGTCCGCTCTGCATCCGCTCTTTCCATTCCGCGTCCGTTTTGCTGAGGTCCTCCGGAAGCCTAGCGGATGTGACATCCACTCCCATCCGCTTCCATCTGCTAGGCTTCCGTTCCGCATCCGCTTTCCATCCGCCCTGCATCCTCCCCGCATCCATGTTATCCGCTCCGGTTATGCAAATTTTTGCCCCTTTTGAGAGCGGAAAACAACGGATGGAACATTTTGCTCATCCATTGTGTTCTTTTTGCATCCGTTGGGCAGTGTGACATGGGCTTTAGAACCTACCTCATGAAGCCGTACACTTCCAGATGCCTCACCCATGAAGAGAGGATCTTCAACTACAGGCTGTCCAGGGCAGCCATGAGGATCATCGTGGAAGCTTGCTGCATCCTGCACAATCTCATGTGCACCCTCTACCCAGTGTTGCAGAACAGGCCTGTGGACCGCCAACAAGGCAATGGGGACATGGAGCCTGGGGAATGGAGGCAAGGACAAACTCTGATAGACACTGTGGATGTGCTAGGCCCCAACAGAGCTTCACGTGAAGGGAAGAAGCAGCGCAACTTCCTGAAACACTGGTGCAACTCCCCAGCTGGAGCAGTGGAGTGGCAAGACAGGATGGTAGATGCTTAATGGATGCTTCCTTGAGCCTGTCTCATCATATTGATGAGATTGGGCCATGTATGTTGAGTGGCCCTACAATGAACAGGGCATTTAATAAAGAGTTGTGTTTATGTTGAAATGTGTGGATGAATGATTAAATTGTTATTGATAATAAAGGGCCATAGGTGTGGCACCTGGGAGGGTGAACCATACAATCCCACTATGCTTGCACTGGAGGCTTATCTATCCCACAACTATTACCCATCCCACAGGTGTCCCTGCCCATCCCACAGCTATCCTTGCCCATCCCACAGCTATTACCCATCCCACAGGTATCCCTGCCCATCCCACAGCTATCCTTGCCCATCCCACAGCTATTACCCATCCCACAGGTATCCCTGCCCATCCCAGAGCTATCCTTACCCATCCCACAGCTATTACCCATTCCAAAGGTATCCCTGCCCATCCCACTGCTTTCTTAACCCATCCCACAAGCATGCAAAGACTTAAACCATTTCTAAAAGTTTCTACCAAGACTTTATTTACTAAAAGAACTGAAGCAAGTGTCCCAAGCAAAGATAAACTTCATTAATAACAAACTGTAAAAGCAAAATGACCCAAGTAAAGTGTCCCAAGCAAAGATCAAGTCAACAGGTAGCAACCCAGTCTCTGGCACTCTTCTCAGTCACTCTGAGGCGTGCCCATGGTCTCAGGGGTGAAGGGTCCAGGTGATGTGGAGGTGGAAGTGGCTGGAGTGCTGGTCTGAGGCGCCATTGGGGTACCTGGCCCCAAGAGGACAACAGGGGATGGTGTGTGGAGGAAGCTCTCAGAGAGCTGGCTCAGTTCCGTGATGTTGAGAGTCCCTTCCTCCATGACATGGGGTGTCAGTCCCAAGACCGATGACAGATGTTCTAAGGCTGGGCTTGGCTGTGGGATTGAGGAAGGAGGAGTGTAATGGGGCTGTCTGGTCTGGAGGTGAGCGAAGTGAGGCGTCGGTGGCATCTGTGGTGTCGGTGGCATCTGTGGTGTCGGTGGTATCGGTGGTATTGGTGGCATCGGTGGCACCTGTGGCATGCGATGTACCTGTGCCTGGACTGGAAAGGGCTGCCTGTGCTGCTGGAACTCCTGGTAGCCATAGCCTTGGTAGGTGAGGGGCTGTGGAAAGCCTTGGAAGGGCTGTGACATCACCTGGGGTGGAGGAGCAGATCTGGACTAGGTCAGAGCATGTTCAGCTTGGCCTGGAGGGTTTTGCAGAAGACCTGTGATCCTCTCCTTTATCACCTGGTACTGGGATTCGGGCATTTCCATGAGGGTCTGGTTGTCGTAGGTGAGGAAGGGCTTTCTGTTAGAGGATGGTATGTCGGACTGTTCCAGCTGAGAGAGGAGATCTACACTGCTCTTGATGGTGTCCCTGATCTCCAAGAGGACAGTGTGACTCTGTCCCTCCGTTCTGGCTCTCTGCCTGCTTTCTGTGGAGGTGGAACAGGGGGTGGGGGTGGGTTGGTCTCTGGTGGCAGCGGCTTATTCTTGCTCCAACTGCGTCAGGAGGTCCTCCATGTGCTCAGCCATGGGGAGTGCAGCTGTCGGGGGGGTCTCCGGCTTGTTATGCTCCACAGATACCTGCCTGGACACAGGACCTGATTCTTGGCCAGAAGAGGACTGGCCCTCTCTGCCTGAGAGAGAGGGTTGACAGAGGGGCTGCTCCTCAGTGGCGGATCTCACCCTCCAAGAAGCTGCACTTAGCCATCACGTAGGTCTCCCGGTCAGTGAGTTTGACCGCGGCCTGGCCAGACTTCTTCAGGTGCAGCTTCCCATACCAGGTGTGCATATGCTTCCACCACCCAAGGAGGACACCCAGAGTGTAGCCCAGGCTCTCTGCCTTCTCTCTCCAAGCCGCCTGCTTCCGCTTGGTGTCTCGATAGAGCCTGTGTCACTTCCTCCAAAGGCACTCGTTCTCCCTCAGTCATTCGAGCACCTCCTCCTCATGTTCCTGTGCAATGGAGTCCTGTCTCTTCTCACCCTTTTCTCGTGAATGCCTCTTCTTCCCTCTGGCAAGGCCTTCTGGGCCCTCATCAGCAGGACTTTGAGGTTCTAGGGGCTGGTCCACCACACCACCACCAGCAGCAGCAGCAGCAGCAGCAGCAGAAGCAACAGCACCAGCAGCAACAGCAGCACCAGCAGCACCAGCACCAGTAGCACCAGCAGAAGCACCAGCACCAGAGTCAGCACCAGCAGAAGCACCAGCACCAGGAGCAGCGCCAGCAGAGTAAGCACCAGCAGAAGCACCAGCACCAGCAGAAGCACCAGCACCAGTACCAGCACCAGCAGAGTCAGTACCAGCAGCAGAAGCCCCAGCAGAAGCAGAGTCAGTGCCAGGGGGTGGGATGGTGGCCCTATCCTTCTTGCCACGCCTGGCAGGAGATGGCACAGGCTTCCTCTTCTTCCCCATGGTTGTTGGCTGAAGATGTGTCTGGCAGCAGGTCTTTCCTCTAAATGGTGACCTGCTTGCGAGCTGCTTCCTTTTATATCCACAGGGCTGACGCAATGCATCCTCCCCGCATGCGCAGTGAACACTTTGCATCCGCTAGGCATCCGCTAGGCATCCGCTAGGCATCCGCTAGGCATCCGTGATGCATCCACTTCATCCACTCAGCATCCGCTCTGCATCCATTCCTTCCACTGCACGTCCACTTCGCTGTTCTCCCCTGGAAGCCCTGCAGATGTGTCATCCACTTCCATCCGCTTCCATCCGCTAGGCTTCCATTGAGCATCTGTTTAACATCCTTGCTACATCCTCCCCATGTCCGTTCCTTTCCGTTGTTGTCCGCTCTGCTTATGCAAATTCGGGGCCCTTTTGAGAGCGGATAACAACGGATGGAAAATTTTCTCGTCCGCTGTGTCCTTTTTATATACGTTTTGCATCCGTCGGCCGATGTGACCTAGCTTTAAAATCAGTTCATCCTACAAGATAAGAATTTTTAGAGAGGAGACATGATTGTGACCTATAGGATTGAGGGACTCTGCCTGAAGAGGAGATGACAAGTGGCAGCCAAGGCCAAGACAATTTGTACATAAAACCATCTTGGATACTACTTCTGTCCATTTGCTGAATTGGGAAGCATTGTTCATTACAAAATACCATTGTTCATGCCTTGGTCACATCTCGAACAGCCTACTCAATGCCATCCAAGACAAATTCCTTATGTGTCCATTCACCCTTGGCCTATAAATAATTTTATTCTATTCTATTCATCTAGATGGAACTGCCTTTCAGAATACTTTCAGAAGCTGCAACCAGTTCAAAATATGACAGTTTTCTGGTATATCAAGGGACATCCAGATCAAACCATTACTATGGTATCATAATCTGTTTCATAAATTTGTTTTTCCCTCCTTGATTCCCCTTTTTGTTTTTTTATGTTCTAGTCAAACATACCACTTATTCCAGATCAAAATTATGATAACATACAACAAACAAGAATTGTTAATGTTAGTCTTAGACTCCCTCGTTCTTTAAACAATCAATAGAAGGAATTTATCTGTAAAAATAAATAAGTATAATCCAACAACAAACATTAATAAAAGAATATTATATTTGATAGAACATAAATAACAGAGAACTGATAGCAAGAAATAACTGTCACATAATATAATTTAGGAAATGTTTAACTCCCTGTCAAATGTATTGAAGGAAAGTTTAATTAGTTTTAGCACAGAGATTATTGTGATGTTTATCTACATGGATCTTTGTCTTTTGAGTTGTATATTTGTATATTTTAATTTTTTGTATTCAATAAAGTTTGTTTTAAAATAAAAAAAAACATTATTATGTGAGTTGGCCTGGTTCTCAGAAGGCTTCAGATGCCGTTCAAATTCTGGTTGTCTCCTTTGAATCTCTGCATGGCATAGAGTTAAATTATTTACAAGACCAACCAATTCCAGTAGCTAGTGCTGATACCACTAGATCCAGCAGGATAGTTATACTCTGAGTCCCTTCTGTGTAACAATGGTATTTTGTGGAATCCAGGAGGCATATCTTCTGTGCAATGAGTATGTCCTATGGAACAGTCTCATTTTGATAGTCAATGACCCCAGTAGCCTTTCTGAAATTCTGGTTTTCCTTTAATACCTTGGAAAAGTATAATATAATGATAGAACCCCATGGGAGGGGGGTATTCTATCTTGTAAGAATAGGTGTATTTAATGTGGCAGTTTTTTCTAATTACCTTGATTTCCTAGATTCACATCATCTAGGAATACATGATGCCAAGTACACCAAGCTATACCCAGTTACCATTCAGTAAATAAACAAGCTAATGAGTATGTTGTATGGAATTATTATTCCCATATTTAATCCATATTTAATCCATATTTAATCCTTTGATCCAGTGGTGGGATTCAAAAAAATTTACTTCTGGTTTTGTGGGCATAACTTGATGGGTATGGCATGGCTTGGTAGGCATAGCAGAGGAAGGTTACTGCAAAATCTCCATTCCCACCCCACTCCAGGAAGGTTATTGCAAAATCCCATTCCCTCCCACCCACTAACCTGCTTTCCAGCTCCATTCTCCTGGGCAGGGCAACAAAAGAAGACCCAGATAATCATCTGGGACTCAGGAGCAGAGAATCTGCTGAATATCACCTCTGCTTTGATCTGTGTCCTTCCAGAAGCAGAAAGTGAAAAGAGTCTTATTGTTCGCCACTTTCAATAGAAGAGAATATAGGAAGCTTGGGGTTGAACTGTGGAGTCCTTGATGCTCTCTGCACTTGGGTATAGCTTGCAGATGTTTTATTAGCCAACTGATAACATCATAAAAACTAGTGAAT
Source organism: Laticauda colubrina (assembly GCA_015471245.1). Taxonomy (NCBI): domain Eukaryota; kingdom Metazoa; phylum Chordata; class Lepidosauria; order Squamata; family Elapidae; genus Laticauda; species Laticauda colubrina. The sequence goes on along the minus strand of BLBF01000050.1, from coordinate 12,190,872 downwards.
GTGGGGTTTATTCCCTATTTTTACAAATTAACTTCCCCTGCACATGTCCCCTGGTGGACATGTCATTTTCTCCATGACAGTTCCTTGATCAGGAGTTGTTTTCTACTTGTTTGTCTGGTGTTAATTCCTGCTTATCTGGATGTTGGAGAGGACATGCTCTAGTTTTAACACCAGGATGTTAACTTTGTGAAGTAAATAAACAAGTAGCAAAGGAAACATGAGCTCAACAACATGCATGCTCACAGCAGAAAGACAAGTCCCCAAAAGTCCAGTAAGTTTGTCTTAGGAGAGTTCTAGTCCAAAACTGGAGCCACAAGACTGGTTAAACAAAGTCCAAAGGTCCAAATGCAGAAGGTTCATTGGCCAGACCAGATCTAGAATCAAAGTTCTTCAGCTCCATGTTGGGAGACAAGGCACACAGAGTCCAAATAAATCAATAGTTGTTGCAACAGAGAAACTGAAGCTTGCTGTTCTTAAATGGAAGCAACCCCAAAGTCTATGCATATTCTCAGTCATCCAACAATTCCAATGTTGCTCATTTAGAAGGGCAAAGTTCTTTTCTTGCATGGAGAATGCCTTTGCTCTGCTCTCTGCACAGTGAGTTCTTTCACTGGGAAGCGATAAATTCTCATTTTCAGACACTGGCAGCAGCTTTGCCTATTGGTCACTGGATTCCCCCATCTCCTTTGTTTGCAGCTACTCAGACAGCCACACTGGAACTGGGTGCTAATTGTCACTCTTCTTACCTGAGCTTGAGCTTGCTATGACAGTGGCAGTGACAGTTCCTTGTAAGGAACTTTGCAATCAATCCTTTCCTTGCACTCTATAAAAATAATAAACTTAGGTATCCTGGCATGGCTCTACCCCTTTTTTAAATAAATCTAGCCTCATCTCTGTGTTCTTCTAAAGATAACATTGACTACTGTTATTTTCTAGAATTGCTTCTACCCATAAATATATGCACAGGAACAGTTACCATGTGAAGAGATGAAACCAACAGATGTAATTGGATTTTTACCCAAGGAAAACACATAGCTTTGCTACTGTTTTCATGAAAGCAGATTTTATCTCTTTGTTCCTCAAGCTGTAAATGATAGGGTTCAAGCTTGGGGTCACTACTGTGTAGAGGAGGGCAAGAAACCTGTTATTGTGATGAGAATTTGCTGAATTGGGATGAATGTAGGCAGCAGTGATTGTTCCATAGTACAGGAGAACAACAGTGAGATGTGAGGAACAAGTTGAAAAGGCTTTCTGCCTGTTCTTGGCCACTGGCATCATGAGAATAGTAGAAATGATGAGGATATAGGAAAAAAGGATGAGCAAAAGGGGTATTAGGGCAAACACCATGGTTAGTATGGCATTGGCCACTTCATTTTTGTAAGTATCAGTGGAAGTCAGTCTTAAAACAGGCATAATATCACAGAAGAAATGGCTGATTCTATCCAACCCACAGAAAGGAAGGGTGAAGATTGAAACAGATTGCCCCAAACCGATCGAAATCCCAAAAGCCCATGATGCAGCAATAAAATGAACACATTCTCTGTAGTTCATGATATATGGGTATTGCAAAGGTTTGCAAATGGCAACATAGCGGTCATATGCCATGACACAAAGAAGACAACATTCAGTGACGCTAAAAAGAACAAAAAAACACATTTGACATCCACAGCCCCAAAAGGATATAGTCTGATTCTCTGATAACAAATTGACTAGCATCTTTGGGCTGATGGAGGAAGTGTAGCCAATTTCCAAAAAGGACAAGTTCCAGAGGAAAAAGTACATTGGGGTGTGAAGTGTAGGACTAAAAATGGTGATGATCAAAACAAAGCTATTGCCCATCAAAGCTATGAAGTAGAATATTAGAACCAGGCAAAATAAAAGCTCTTGTATTGTCTTGAAATCTGAGAAACCTATCAAGATCATCTCACTCAAACAGGACTGGTTGTCTTTCTTCATAGTATTATCCAGGTTTAAGACTAAGAAAACAAGAAGAATATGACATAAACATTACATTCCTCTCTTAGCAATTTCAGCTTTGAAAAACAAGAATGGGAAATTTATTAAAGTCTCTGAACATTAGTTTATGCCTGAGAATATCATGTATAGCCAAGAAAATAAATAAAGAAATAGACCTAACAAACAAGTCAAGCCAGAGTTCTCAAGATACAAATCATTACATTTAAATTATTTTACTTTGGACATATTATACAAAGAGCTAGATTTCTGGAAAAAGCTTTGTTGCTGTGAAAGGTAGAAGGAAAGAGAAGAGGAAAAAGAACAATCAGCAAGTTATACAGACTACGTTGTCTTGGCAATAGATGCATCCTTGGAAAACCTGAAGAACCAGAAGGATCATCATGCAGACAATTTAGAGACTTGATTTGACTTGATTTGATTTGACAACATTGACTTGATACCACCTAATTGACTGATCCATTTTAGCAGCTATTAACAATTAATAGCCTTTTCATAATAGATACTTCTATCCTGCATCCTTCACATTTACTCAAAAGCAGTCAATTGGATCAAGTTATTGAAAATTCGAGATTGCTGATTTAAATTTAGTGTCCTCTACATTTTTTGCAATTATATCATTTTAATGAATCATACAGTTATTCTCTTTTGTTCAGAATTCATTTGTCAGAATTTTCAAGGTTCAGAGTGTAAATATAGCCCTTTTGAGTTTAGGGCAAAGATTTGCTTTCAAGGTGACCCCCCTTTGTTTGTTTAATTCTTTACTATTTCTGAGATTCTGACGATTATAAGAATGAACTCAACTGTTACTGAGTTTCCTTGAAATAAAATCTTTTTATAACTACATTGCTGATAACATTCTCTTAATATTCCTCAGTCTGTTATGCAAAAATAAAACTTATTTTCATGAAGTTGAGTATCTGCAGGAAGCATCCCACCAAATCTGACCTTGATAAATTATCAGATATCAATCTTACTTTGTGAATGGTTTTCTGGTAGTTTTTATAGCGATAATATTTCTTAAGGAACACTCCACATTCTGTAATATTCATTGGTAATCCAAGGTCTTGAAAATTCTACTTAGATGAGTCTTTTTTTCCTCAGGGGAAAAAATTATATACTATAGGCTATTTAGTGGAGCTGACATTACCAAATTTGGAGAAACCCCTAGACTCCGAGAGGTTCCAAAATTCCAGAGAGACTGGAGAAATTTTTCTCTAACAAGGTCTTATGAAAGGTCCAAGGATCCAACCTGGGGATCTGGTAAATTAATACCAAAAGACAATCTGGACCTAAGGAAAAGTATTCCCTACAGCTGAGTTAGGAAACCCAGTGGTTTCAGATACTGGATATTTTCATTTACAATTTCTGTGCCTCCCTAATCATTTGACATGCTAACTCATTCATATAAGGAATTTAGTTCAAAAAATTATTACAATGGCATATTGTAAAATATTACAAGTGCATGGAAAAGCTTTGGGCTGATTTTAATATCTCTCCTCTTCTTGAGCTTCACAAAGTTCAATTTTATTTCAATTCCCTTCCCGTTTCTTCTATACCACCTGATGCTCACATGATGTGGATCTCAAATAGTATAGTTTGTTTATAATTAAATATTCTCATTGTTGTATTACCTCTGATGATTCATCTAGAATCTCCTATGATTGGGCATATGTAAACATTGAAATTATAAGCAAACTAGTCTTGGCTTTCATAGTTTTAAAAGGGCATATTGCTATTCCTATGATAGCAGTTTGATAGAAATTGGATAGTTCACAGGGGATCCATCTGAGAGTATCATTTATTAATGACCTTATTGATACTGAAATTTATTGATTGCTCCATCTAGCCCAGATTCCCTAACTAGATTTTGATAAGAAACTATTTTATGTTAATTCAAATGTTCTCATATACTTTGTCAGTATTGTACCCTATGGCTATTATTAAGTGTTGTACCTTATGATTCTTGGCAAATGTATCTTTTCTTTTATGTACGCTGAGAGCATATGCACCAAGACAAATTCCTTGTGTGTCCAATCACACTTGGACAATAAAGAATTCTATTTGATTCGATTCGATTCTTTTTAAACTCTCTTATTGAAACTGGAATGATGTTTGGAGAATATCCAGAAAAAGATCTGGATTTCTGCATCCAGTGGTAGGAGGGGAGACCTAACTCGCTACCTCCCTACATCGTTGTTATGTCACCCATTTACAACTCCATCTGTAAATGTTAAAATGGAAATTCAATAGGTTTGTTAGTGACATATAAGAAGAAATATTTTGATGCAGAATAAAACACTAAAACATAAATGAGAAATGGATACAGGTTTTTTTTAATAAGAAAAACAGAGTTTGTTTATTATTGCTGCAATTCTAATAAGACCGATATATCCAGAAATATTTTTTAATAAAAATAATCTACAGTTTCTATGTGGAAGTGTCTCTCAATTCTGAGCTCAGTTGTATCTATATTTGAATAAATAATACTGTCCGATATTTCTTTCTCTCTCTTTCCATAAAAGTGGTAAAGCTCACATGCTCCTATTTTTATATTTAAAGTTAGAAGCTACTAAACCAAATACATCTTCCCAGCAAAAATAAAGCACTGGAACAGTTATATGGTTTCAAATAATACAACTATCCCTTCTAAGCAAATAATACTTTTATACTTTTCCAGAGTAACTAACTATCAAATCAGGCATTGAGTGCTTGAGTGATTTTTAAGAAGAGCTGAGTCAACTATGTGTCTGAAATGGTATAAGATATTTTGCTTGAGCAAAGATTGAACTAGAAGACCTTCAAGGATCCTTCCAATTCTGTTATTCTAATATAAAACTTTGCAAAGGAAAATGATTGATGGGAAACTTGGAAAAGACGAAGATAGCACAAGGTGTGCAATGATCTGGGAAAGCAAAAGATTATAACTTTCTCACACCATGGTTGCTCCTGTCTTCTTGAAAGCATGTTTTATCTACTTCCTTTTGCCAACATTTTATTTAGACTTTCTGAGCAGTCTGGTACCTTTCCTTTTCAATAAATGGAAAAATAACCTTTATCTGAATTCTATCAGAATAGTGTACTTAAGTTAATTTTCAGGACTCTCTCCTTGTTTTGAATAAATCTATCCAGATCAGTCTTGGATAAAGTGTGAAATATGCCACTAATGTAGTGATTTTATAGCCTAATATAGCCTTATTTATGTTCACAATAATTGAATTCAGTTGAAAATATGTGGATATACTAGGATTATTCAGTAAAGAAGATCTGCTTCCTTGTTACAGATTTCATGAAAGCAGCTTTTATCTCTTTATTCCTCAAGCTGTAAATGATGGGATTTAAATTTGGGGTCACTACTGTGTAGAGCAGGGCAAGGAACCTGCTACTGTCCATGAAATATCTGAGCTGGGACGAATGTAGGTAACAATGCCAGTTCCATAGAAAATGCAGACCACAGCGAGATGTGAGGAACAAGTTGAAAATGCTTTGTTCTGATTCTTGGCCAGCGGCATTGTGAAAATAGAGGAAATGATGAGGATGTAGGAAAAAAGGATGAGCAAAAGGGGAACCAGAATAAATAGAACTGTTAGTGCAGCAATGGCCACTTCATTTTTGTAAGTATTGGTAGACACCACTCTCAGAATAGGCCTAAGGTCACAGAAGAAATGGCTGATCTTATCTGACTCAGACCCACAAAAACACCAATGGCCCATGATGCAGCAACAAGCATAGTACATTCCCTGAGGTTCATGGTATATGGGTATTGCAAGAGCTTGCAAATGGCAACATAGCGGTCATATGCCATGACACAAAGAAGACAACACTCAGTGGTACTAAAGAAAATGAAGAAACACATTTGACACCTACAATCCCAAAAGGATATGTTCTAGTTGTCTGACAATGCATTCACTAGCATCTTTGGGCTGATGGATGAGGTGGAGCCAATTTCCACAAAGGACAAGTTCCAGAGGAAGAAATACATTGGTGTGTGAAGTGTAGAATTGATAACAGTGAGAATCAAAACCAGGCTATTACCCATCAAGGCTATGAAGTAGAATATTAGAACCAGGCAAAATAAAAGTTCTTGCAAGCACTATGCTTGCGCTGGAGGTTTATCTATCCCACAGCTATTACCCATCCCACAGGTATCCCTGTCCATCCCACTACTATCTTAACCCATCCCACAAGCATGCAAAGGCTTAAATCATTTCTAAAAGTTTCCAGCAAGACTTTATTAAAAAAAAGAAATGAAGCAAGAGTGTGAATCATAAATAGACTTTATTAACAACAAGCTATAAAACAAAAATGAGTCTCTGGAACTCCTCTTGGTTGCTCAGTCTCATGGGTGAAGGGTCCAGGTGCTGTGGAGGTGGCTGGTGCTGGAGTGCTTGTCATCAGCTGCTCCAAAAGCAGAAGCAGCAGAAGCCCCAGCCCCAGAAGAGCGAGCCCATGCTGCAGAAGCCCCAGGAGAACCAGAGTGAGGGCCAGGGGGCGGGATGGTAGCCCTGTCCCTCTTGCCAAGGCTGGCAGCAGATGGCTGAGGCTTGCTATGCTTCCGCATGGTTGTGGGGTTGCTGGCTGGCACCAAGGCTGGCAGGAACCAAGGCTGGCAGAAAGGTTGGCAGGGAGGCTGGCACCAAGGCTGGCAGGCAGGCAGACAGCAAGGCTGGCAGGGAGGCTGGCATCAAGGCAGGCACCAAGGCTTGCAGGCAGGCAGACAATAAGGCTGGCAGGAAGGCTGGCAGGCAGGCTGGCAGGGAGGCAGGCACCAAGGCTGGCAGGAAGGCTGGCAGGCAGGCAGGCACCAAGGCTGGCAGGCAGACATGAACCAAGGCTGGCAGGAAGGCAGGCAGCAATGCTGGTAGGCAGACTGGCTGGCAGCAAGGCTTGCAGGCAGGCTGGCACCAAGGCTGGCAGGGAGGCTGGCAGCAAGGCTGGCAGGCAGGCTGGCAGGCAGGCTGGCAGCAAGGCTGGCAGGGAGGCTGGCAGGGAGGCTTGCAGCAAGGCTGGCAGGGAGGCTTGCAGGCAGACATGCAGGCAGGGCAGGCAAGGCAGCCAATCCGTCCGGCAGCAGGTCTTTCCTCTGAATGGCGACCTGCTTCCGAGCTGCTTCCATTATATCCGCAGGGCTGACACAATGCATCCCCCCCGCATGCGCAATTAATGCCAGGCATCCATTAGGCTTCCGCTGTGCATCCGCTGTGCATCCGCTGTGCATCCGCTTCATCCGCTTGGCTTCCGCTCTGCATCCGCTCTTTCCGTTCTGCGTCCACTTTGCTGCGGCCCCCCGGAAGCCTTGCGGACGTGCCATCCGCTCCCATCCGCTCCCATCCACTCCCATCTGCTGGGCTTCCGTTCCGCATCCGTTTTGCATCCACCCTGCATCCTCCCCGCATCCGTGTTATCCACTCCGGTTATGCAAATTTTTGCCCCTTTTGAGAGCGGATCACAACGGATGGAACATTTTGCTCGTCCGCTGTGTCCTTTTTGCATCCGTTGGGCAGTGTGACATGGGCTTAAGGAACATTGCACATGATGTAATATTCATTGGTAAATCAAAATCTTGAAAGTTAGTCTCTCTGCATTCCTTCTTCAGGAAATAAATGTAGAATGTAGAATGTGTATAGGAGCTGACATTTTAAAAAGTCTGAAGAAGCCTCTAGACTCCTAGAGGTTCCAAAATTCCAGATAGACTGGAGGACTTTTTCTCTAACAAGATCTCATGAAAGAAACTCAAGGATTCATCCTGGGAATCTGGTAAATTAATACCAGGAGACATCCTGGCCCCAGGAAAATACATTCCTCAGAATTAGGAGACCCAATGATCTCAGATATTGTATATTTTCATTTATAATTTCTGTAATTTTGAGATAATTTTAATATCTCTTCTTTTTCCTGAGTGAAGAAATTCCAATTTTATTTCAGTTCCTTGTCCATTTCTTCCATTCCACCTGATGCTCGTACAGTTTGAATCTCAAATTAATATAGTTTGTTCATAGTTAAATTTTCACATTGTTGGGTTAGGTAGTGATTTACCTAGAATTTTGTATGACTAGGCAGATGAAAAATATTCAAATTATATGCATTCTGGATTTTATAATTTGAAGAGTGCATGGTTGTGTTCCTGTGATAGCATCACATATTAGTAGGAATTGGATGGTTCACAGAAGATCAAACTGGGAGTAGCATTTATGAATATTTATTGATACAGAAATTTACTGATTTCTCCACCGAGCCAAGATTCTCCATAGTCATCTTCTATAAGATGACATCATAAAATGTATTTCAAAAAATCTATATTTTATTAGAGTGACAGAGACATCACCTCAGAGAAAGGATGTAGACATGGTGACAGAAACAAAATGATGTTTTAAACTCAGAAAAAATGAAAATCCTGAGAAAAAAGGTCTCATTGGCTCCATCCTCATTCACTCAGGTATAAGAGACTGAGTCAACCTTTCAAGATTTTGTTATTATAACCTGGATCAATATGGTAGCATCTCATTCAACCTGATGGAATCTATTTCTGACTTGGGCTACATGGAAAGAGTAACATCTATATTTCATTAACAAACACCCAAACTTTCCACTAAGCTCAAAATGACATCCCAATGAACAATATTCTTCACTTACCTAATACTCTCTGCCTTGGAAGACTTAGGAAAAAGAAGCATGTACTAGCACTTCTGAACATTGAAAGGAAGGAGACCATACTAACTGGGTGAGACAAGGTCTTCCAGAGGGAAAGAAACTACTGACCTGGCCTATTTCAGACAGTTATTCAAATCACAATAAAGGAGATCTATATGGATATTAGATTTTGATATTTGTTTTTATGTTAAAAGTTTTACCATTCTCATATACTTTGTCAACCCTCTTACTGAAACACTGCTATGGCTCCAATCTGTTCTGGAATGACATTTAGAGAATATTCAAAGAAACATCTGGATTTCTGCATTCAATGGCAGAAATGAAGATCAAACTAGCTACCTCCTTGCATAGTTGTTAGGTCACCTGAGCTGTAACTACTCCATCTGTAGATGTTCAATCGGGAATGCAATAAGTTTGTCAGTGAAGAAAGAGAAAAAGAAATATTTTAGTAGAGAAAAATAAAACATTAATGTCATATCAATGCATAAATGGATGGTAAGAAAAAACAACAATTATGGTACATTATTTAATTCAGTGCTCAGCTGTATATGTAGCAATAGCACTTATACTGATATACTGCTTCACAGTGCTTTACAGCCCTCTCTAAATGGTTTACAGAGTCAGTATATTTCCCCCAACAATCCCAGTCCTCACAGTATTTGAATAAATAATATTGCCTGATGTTCCTTGATCTCCCTTTCCGTGAAAATAGTAAATGTCACATGCTAGTATTTCTGCAATACAGGTTAGAAGTTGCTCAGCCAAATATATCTTCCAAGCAAAAATAAAGCCCTAGGACAGCTGTGTAATTTCAAATTATGCAATCATTTCTTCTACAAAAAACTCTTTTCGAGAATAACTAACTATCCACTCAGGCATAAAACTTTGCAAAGCCAAGAAATGATGGTAAACTTGGAGAAGGGCAAAATAGCCCAAATTGAAAAAAGCTCTGGGAAAGCAAAATATTGTAATTCCCTACACAGAAATTGTATTTATGGAATAATAACTTCTTGTGTCTTTAAAAAAAAAAAACCAACCCAATTTATCTTGATAGTCTTCTCCATTGCTTCCCTTGATTGCTACTGATCCCTCAAAAGCACCTTTTATATCCTTCTTTTTTCCTCCCTTTTCTTTAGACTTTAAGAACAGTAGCTTTCCTTTTAAATAAATGGGCTATCAACCTTTATTTTAATTGTACCACAATAATAAACTTATCCTTCAGGGCTCTCTCCTTGTTTAAATCAACCTGTCTGAATCATTCTGCAGTAAAGGGTAAAATCTCTCACTGATAACCCCTGGAGTTCATTCTACCCCATAAATATGTGCATGACAACTGCATTTGTTGAAAACATCAATCCTATGGATCTACTTGAATTACCCTATTAAGATCTGTGTCCTTGCTATAGATTTCATGAAAGCAGATTTTATCTCTTTATTCCTCAAGCTGTAAATGATGGGATTTAAACTTGGAGTCACTACTGTGTAGAGCAGGGCAAGGAACCTGCTACTGTCCATGGAATATTCTGAGCTGGGACGAATGTAGGTTACAATGCAGGTTCCATAGAAAATGCAGACCACAGCGAGATGTGAGGAACAAGTTGAAAATGTTTTGCGTCTGTTCTTGGCCAACGGCATTGTGAGAATAGTTGAAATGATGAGGATGTAGGAAAAAAGGATGAGCAAAAGAGGCACCAGAATGAATAAAACTGTTATTGTGGCAATGGCCACTTCATTTTTGTAAGTATTGGTGGATGCCAGTTTCAGAATAGGAATAAGGTCACAGAAGAAATGGCTGATTCTATTTGATCCACAGAAGGGAAGTGTGAAGATTGAAACAGATTGCCCCAGACCCACAAAAACACCAATGGCCCATGATGCAGCAGCAAGCATAGCACATTCCCTGAGATTCATGATATATGTGTATTGCAAGGGTTTGCAAATGGCAACATAGCGATCATATGCCATAGCACAAAGAAGACAACATTCGGTAATACCAAAGAGAATGAAGAAACACATTTGACACCCACAGCTCCAAAAGTATATGTTCTGATTGTCTGATAATAAGTTAACTAGCATCTTTGGGCTGATGGTGGAGGTGTAGCCAATTTCCACAAAGGACAAGTTGCAGAGGAAGAAGTACATTGGGGTGTGAAGGGTAGGACTGAAAACAGTGAGAATCAAAATCAGACTGTTGCCCATCAAAGCCATTAGGTAGAACATTAGAACCAGGCAAAACAGAAGTTCTCGCATAGACTGAAAATCTGAGAAGCCTAACAGGACAATTTCGGTCAAACAGGTCCAGTTCTCTTTCTTCATTTTCAAAACCTTAGGAAAAGAAGGAAATGAATAATTAAATAATTCTTCAAAACATTTTTTAAGAATGAATTATACTTGCTATCCTTGAAATCTACATGACCACGTTCCAGTATACTGCTATTAGTACATTAGATCAATAAAACCCTTCATGGAGTTATACAACAGGAAGAATCAACCCACCAAACATGAGCCAAGGGAATGCATTGACCTTATTATAGATTTGTTTTGTAATACATTTAAAAACATGAAAAATTTCTTCCCATAAAAAATCAACAATGCACTAAAAAATTAAGATCTTTAAGATTGGCTAGCCAAAAGTGACCCTCCATGTATTCCTTTCTAAGGAAAAAGAAGTATTTTTTCCAATGCAGACATTTCAGATCAGACATCAAAGGAGTAAAGGAGTCTATAAATCAATTGACTCCTAGAGGATCAGAAATTCTATAGAGACTAAAGGACTTTTTTCTCTAACAAGATCTCCTTAGAGAAGCCTGAGGATTCATCCTGGGGGTGTGATTAATGAATACCAAGGATAACCAGAGCCTTAGGGAAAAGTTTGTTTCGAAAAGGTAGAAATCCAGGGCCCTCAGATACTGAATATTTTGCCTCCCATTTCCAGGATTCTCTGTCCATTTCTTCTGTTGATTCTGTCTTATTTTATTCCAAAAGGCCTACTAGTGGGATAATTTATATTTTTCCTGAGCACACTATCTGTCATGATGATCAATAACCACATGAAAAATCTGCAAACCAAGAACACTTTTAATATGTCTCTTCTTCCCTGGCTGTAGTAATGACAGTGTATTTCATTCATATTTCCTCCAATCTGAAACAATGGAGATTGTTTCATAATTAAATTATTCATTCTGCTGATTTGTTATCTTTATATATCTCATGCATGAAGGAGATCCATGGCAGTTGCCTCTACCTGGTACATGGATCAGCACCGGGCTGGAGCATGCCAGAAACTGGGCAATGCAAACAAGCGAAGCCTCATCTGAGGGATGCAGGCAGCATGCAAAACCATGTCCATGGAAAAACCTCTCTCCTAGAAACCAGTCCCTGGTGTCCAAAAGATTTGGGGCCACTGATCTACAGCATATTTTCTTGACTTTTATGCCCAGAAATCCCTAAAATAAAATATATCTACATTAAATTCCTAACTCCTACTGAAAAATCATTTTAAAAAACAATATAAAAGTCTTTAGGTAAATATCTACAGAGGGAAGATATTGTGTTTATATAATTTAGGCATACAGTGATTTCTTTTTTAGATTGTTCTCTGATAATGTTCATATAAGTGATAAAGGTTCACCAGATGAAATACAACTTTCCAACATTTTGGGGAAACCAATAGCTGGAGTTTCTTGTAGTACAGAGAACATTTAACCCGTCCTTTTCTCTAAGGAAGTTATTGATTGGTCACTTGCTGATTAGACGACTGCAAACAGCTCCATAAGAGACTGGCTTGAATAGAGCTGAAACTGCAGCTGGTCCAGAATGTCCCATAATGCACAATGTTGAGTGCAACATGGAATACTAACATTTCATTGTGAACTCATGATCGCTTCCTGCCTATCATAATAACTATGCCCAGTACTTTTCTCCTCAGCTTTATTAATGTGTTATCTTCCCATTCCGGAGGAAGAGGCAAAACTAAAACAGTTTTGATTTTGCTATGCCCATTGCTAACATCAGTTAAGATCCCCGTCCCCCAATGCCATTTGGAAAACAGCATCCTCATTTCCCATCCATGAAAAGCTACCTGTCCTCCCCTTCTCAATAATGCTAGCTGGAAGGAAAGCTCAATGTTGCAAATATAATTAACAGAACAGAATAACAGATCTGGAAGGGACCTTGGAGGTTTTCTAGTCCAGCCTCTTGCTCAAGCAGGAAACCCTACACTATTTCAGGTTGGCCAATCTCTTCTTAAGAACTTCCAGTACTGGGGCACCCACAACTTCTGGAGACAAGCTCTTCCACTGATTAATTGTTCTATCAGGAAATTTCTCCTTAGTTCTATGTTGGTTCTCTCTTTGATTAGTTGCCACTCATTGCTTCTTGTCCTGCCTTTGTGCAATTGCTATATACAATGTACATAACAAATACATGTTTTCTGTGGCATGATTTCTGGGAGAAACTTCATACATGACAAGGCAATCCCATAATTCATGCTCCCTCTAATAAAGTGGAAAGTCAAAATTGAGAAGGTCTTTTATGTTTCTCTTGAGGAGATGCTGAAGATGGCCAATAAAAGTGCAGGAACGCTACCATAATAAAAACCAAAGGTGCCAAGATTAGATCTGAGCTTTATTCATGGGATACACATCTCAGGTAGGATGGCTCTTCTGCAAGAAGATATTCATAAATGAAATGGTTGGTTCCTTGGGTCTGCAAAAATGTGACATGGTCAATATCTGAACTATTGGAGATACTACTGTATAGCGAAACCATAAGTAGCTTATGGTAAATTTTGTTTAATTTTATCAGAGTTAATTTCTTCTGTTTGGGCATGGATAAATAATTTTTAAATCCCAGTAACCTAAACCTAAACCTAGTTTTTGTTTTAACTTTTTTCAGTTTTGGGGGGAGGGGTTGTTGCAGGAAGAATACTGGAAATAAATAAAATATTAAAAAGGAAGAATAAGCAATAAAGGAAATAATGCCATATAAAAGACCACTAATCATTTTATATTAACCCTACACAGGACTAAGAAATAAAAGACAATAGGAAAAATGCCAACTATTGCCATTTGTACTAATAATTATAACTTTATACTCAAAGCTTTAATCTTTTTCTTCATGCTGTAAACATGACTGCTTTTTGAAGGCCAACAACCAAAATGCATTCAGCACTTTTTAATGACTTATAGACACAGATGTTTCTTTGGTCATGAAATGACTCTCTTCTTGACCATGTCAGCAATGACACAGTATGGGCAGGAAATGAGCATTGAGCCAATAACTGAGAAAATATGAAAGAAACAGCTACAGTGGTATGGCCATGCCCTCAGCCACTATCACTTACAGTTGCCTGTAATACCCTTTCACTTTAACAGATGGCCATGGTCAAATGGATATCTAAAGTAAAGATGTCAAAACACAATAAATGTAGACATAAAAATTGCCCAGATGGACCCAGGTGCTCCTTTGATCATGCAAGGTAGTGTTAATCAATCCAAAAAATAGATTATGCACTTACAGGAATAATGCTAGGAAGATATTGCTGACAATAACATTTATTTTCTATATTGTAGTTACATCTACTTCCTGTCTGATTGTTGTGTTGATGTACATACATATGTACATGATATTTGTCTTTTTACGTTTTTACGGGTATCTATACAGAAGCCTGATGATGGCAGGTGAGATTCTGCCGAAACATCGCTATAACTTTAAAAGCACAACGATAATGATGTGGGAAAATCCCAGAACAAAGCTGAATACCATACATATGTACATGATATATATACGTGTGTGTGTGTGTGTGTGTGTGTGTGTGTGTGTGTGTGTGTGTGTGTATTGAGACAATATATCACGTATGGGAATGCTTATGGATTCTGTTGACATTATTGTTCTAAGAAAATGACCAATCAATATTTCTCTAGCATGTACTCATAATAAATTCAGACTTTAGTTCCGGTTTCATCCCTTATTAAGTCTATCTCCAATGGGAATCATTCTAGAAATAAGAGTAACATCAGCCACTGGCATTTTCCAGAGTTCCTTCTTTCCCATAAGTATGTGGATGAGATGGTGATTTGTTGAAGAGAAGAATGATTGATATCAATAATTGTTACATTGAATTATAAACTAAAGGAAACCTATTTCTTTGACATTAATGTTTAGAATGAACTTTTTATCTCTTCATTCCTCAAGCTGTAAATGATAGGATTCAAACTTGGGGTTACTACTGTAGTAAAGCAGGGTAAGGATTCTGTTATCATCCAGAAGATGCTGAATTGGGATGAATGTAGGTAACAATGATGGTTCCAAAGAAAATGAAAACAATGATGAGGTGTGAGGAACAAGTGGAAAATGCTCTGTACCTGTTCGTGGCCACTGGCATTGTGAGAATAGTAGATATGATGAAGATGTAGGAAAAGACAATGAGTAAAAGGGGAACCAGGCCAAATATAAACAGTTAGTATGAACTGGTGGTTCTATTTCTTTTTCTGGCTGTTACAACTCTACTTCCTGGGGTCTATGACAGGGACTGAATTCTTCCTCTTGGTCATCATCATCTATGATCTCTATGTGACTTTATGCAATCCTTTGTAATATGCGCTTATTAAGAAAGACTAAGGGAAAAGACAGTTGTATTGATACAGACATTTTCATGGACACCTATGTCATTAAGGCTGCATAATACCCTGCAATCTATTGAAATTATTTCCATAGTGTGTCATATCACGTGGATCCTACTAATTTTCATATCAATGAAGTGGTTTATGGTGGGATTATGCACATAGCATACACTCTATATACAGCATACATAGAAAATACTGTTTTCTGCCAAGTAATATTCTACAAGATACTTCATACATGGCAATGAAGATCTCAAAATTCATGTTGACTCCAATAAAGTAGAAAGTCAAGACTAAGAAAATATTTTATGTTTCTGATGAGGATATGCTGAAATTGACCAGAAAAAGTGCACCAAAATCACATCTGAACTAGGGAGAGGGACATCCATCTCAGGTAGGATGGCTGTTCTGCAAGGAGAAGATGCTCTTATATGAAATGGCTGATTCCTTGGGTCTGCAAAAATGTGACATGGACAACGTCAGAACTGCTGAAGAAACTACAGCAAGACCCAGTTATCAGGAAACAGCTATTACCTGAGAGAAGACCTTGAAGTTTGTTATGATCTTATAAATTAGTAGTGCCATGATCATAATGGGTTAAGGCTCACTGTAAACCAAATATTGTATAATTGTTCTGACCCAGATCCCCAAACATGACAAACCCTCTGACATGAACTCAAAAGATTTCTTTATAAGGAGTATCAGCAGCCCTGGCAAAAAGCTTCTCTCACAGATTAACAAGTCCATCCAGCTGGAAGATGAATAGTTGTCTGCCACACCTATTCATCTCCACCTCCTGCCTTCTATCCCCATAACTAGGGTGGGGTCTTGCTCGTAGCAGTGGCTCTGCCTTCCCCAGGATCGGCCATGACTTTCCACTGCTCTCTTCTTCTCTGCCTTCTGCACAGCTGCGCCTCAGGCACTGGAGTCAGGTGTTCCTCCTCTTCTTCATCAACCACCTTCAGACCTGGGGGCTGTTGATTCTCCATTTGAGATCTGATTGATGGCCAATGGAGATATACTGCATATACAGAATTTCTAACACCTTCTAATTCTTATACTCACATGACTGATTTGAGTTCAACCCATAGTTCACTTGATAAAAAAAAATAGAACAGTGATTTACAATAAGACAATAAATTTTAATTATTTTTCAGGACAGAAATCTAAGTAGTTCATGGTAAAACTATTTAATTTCATCTGTTTGGAGATGAACAAGTAATGTTTTAATCCTAATAACCCAAACCCAAATCTCTTTTTCTTTTACCTTTTTCTTTTACCTTTTTATGATTTTTATTTCAGCAAGAATATTGAAAATAAACAGAATAGAAAAATATAAAGAATAAACAGAAAAGGAAATAATGATATAAAAGAAAACCATTTTTATAAATCCTAGACAGAACCAAGAAATTAAAAAAACAATGGGAAAATACCAACTATAGAAATTGTCCTAATAATTTTAATTTCATCTTCAAAGCTTAACTCTTTTCTTAAATGCTATGAATGTCACTACAATTTAAGTTTCCTGCTTGCCAAAACAAGAGCATCTGTATATATAGTGTTTATTCAAAATGGGTAGCCAATCAATTTGAATAAAATACATAAATAAATAATGACTTTATGGTTTAGAATAAGTATCATATTATTTTTCCTCTCATTGCCATGTAGTTATCATAAATTTAACCCCAAGATAATTGAAAATAGATATAATGTTATTTCCTTTCTGCTTGGTTGTTTTCCTATTAAAGAAAAAGCTCAGAGAACATAAAAGTGAGGCACAAGGTTTAGTTTATTTTATTTATTTGTATGATTGTTTTATTAAATACATAAATATCCTAACATGTTGCTAATATATGTATATTTGCAATTTACTCAAACTTTTGAATTGTGGTGCACTAATTTATACTTGATTTGAGGAAAACCCTTCAAGACATTTCTTCTTCCACACATAGGATATCAGAAATTAGAGAGAACATTCTAGAGAGGAGATAAGGGGATATTGGATATGGAAATGGTTTGCCCAGTAATTTGGCATTAAATGGGGAGGAAACTATGAGTGGATCAGGAAGAAAAATAAATGTGTGTGTGTGTGTGTGTGTGTGTGTGTGTGTGTCTGTGTGTCTGTGTGTGTGTCTGTGTGTCTGTGTGTCTGTGTGTCTGTGTGTCTGTGTGTCTGTGTGTGTGTGTACATACTGCATATATGCAAATATATTTAAATGCACATATTGAAAACTGTCACATTCATGAAAACGTTTATTTATAAATGTTTATTTATAGATTTATAGATGTTTATTAGTTACATCTACGTCCTGTCTGATTGTTGTGTTGATGCGATAATAACAATAATAAAAGGGATTTATAAACATATGTGGTTTAAGTCATATACATTACCTGTGGGGATCCTTATAGCACTTGTTTTTTCTTGATTTTGACATCACCATTCCAAGAAAATAAGCCAGTCAATCCTTTTCTTGCATTCAATTATTGTAATAAATTTAGCTTTCCTTTCAAGAGCAATGGTGGCCCTGCAATTAGAATGCAGTATTTTAAGATAACTTTGCCCTCTGCCAGGAGTTTGATCCCAACAGGCTCAAGGCTGACTCAGCTGAATTCCTCTGAGGCTGGTAAAATAAGGATCCAAATGGTTGGGGGCAATATGCTGACATTGTAAACCTTTTAGAGAATGCTATAAAGCACTATGCAACAGTATATGCCTAAATGCTATTGCTACTACTATTTAGAATTCTTCCTTTCTTGAAATAAATCTATTCCCAGATCTGAGTAATTCCAGAATTAAGGCTAATATCAGTCCCTGGCATTTTCTACAATTCATTCTATCACGTAAATGTGTGACTGCAATAGTGATTTCTTGAAAAAATGAAACTGATTGATATAATGGGATCTTATCAATTATTATTGGATTATGATGCTGGATTATTACCTAAAAAGACCCACTTCCTTACTACTGATGTTTTGAAAGCAACTTTTATCTCTTTGTTCCTCAAGCTGTAAATGATGGGGTTTAAGCTTGGGGTCACTACTATGTAGAGTAGGGCAAGGAACATGTTATTGTCTTGAGAATTTGCTGAGTTGGGATGAACATAAGCAGCAATGATTGTTCCATAGTACAGAAGAACAACAGTGAGATGTGAGGAACAAGTGGAAAAGGCTTTGTGCCGACTCGTGGCCACTGGCATTGTGAGAATAGAGGAGATGATGAGGAGGTATGTAAAGAGGATGAACAAAAGGGGGACCAAGACAAATACCACAGTTAGTATGGCATTGGCCACTTCATTTTTGTAAGTATCAATGGAAGTCAATTTCAGAACAGGAATAAGATCACAGAAGAAATGGCTGATTCTGTTTGACCCACAGAAGGGAAGAGTGAAGATTGAAATAGATTGTCCCAAACTTACAAATGCCCCAGTGATCCATGAGATGGCAGTTAGGTTCACACATTTCTTATCGTTCATGATAGAAGGGTATTGCAAGGGTTTGCAAATGGCAACATAACGGTCATACGCCATAGCACAAAGAAGACAACACTCAGTGACACTAAAGAGAAGAAAGCAATACATTTGACATCCACAGCCCCAAAAGGATATAGTCTGGTTTTCTGAGAGCAAAATCACTAACATCTTTGGACTGATGGATGAGGTGTAGCCAATTTCCAAAAAAGACAAGTTCCAGAGGAAGAAATACATTGGGGTGTGAAGGGTGGGACTGGCAATGGTGACAAGTAAAACCAGACTGTTGCCCATCAAGGCTATGAGGTAAAATATTAGAACCAGACAAAACAGAAGTTCTTCCATAGACTCGAAATCTGAGAAGCCAAGCAGGAGAAATTCAGTCAAACAGGACTGATTATCTTTCTTCATGGTATCATTCAGATGGAAGCCTGAAAACAAAAAAGGAACATTAAATAAAGAATTAAACAATTCTTCTGAATAATTATTAATAATTATGTAGCTTACTCAAATGAGACACCTATATGTTTTCATTTGCATACTCAGAATTAGTAATTTGGATTAAATCCTTGGAAATAGGAAAGAAACTTTACAATTTTAATTTAGTGACCAGTGAATTTATTTGTGATTATATTATCTTCGTGAATCACACAACCACTCTAGGACCTTTTCTCAGAATGGAGTACTTCTTGGATTCTCAATTGTGGATGTGAATGTGTGTTTCAACTGGTTTCCCTGCCATGTTGTAATTTCTGTTACTATTTCAAGGATTCTATAAATAATGAAAATTCAATAACAATTACTAACATTTTTACACATTTCCCTTCAACAATGAAAACTTTGCATTAATATTACATCTAGGAAATAAAAAGTACTAGTGGTTAAGGCATCAAATTAGAAACTGGGAGACTGGGAATTCCAGTCCAGCCCAAGGCACAAAGGCAGCTGGGTGACCTTTAGCCAATCATTTTTTCTCAACCATAGGAAAGAGGCAATGGCAAAATACTTCTGAAAAAACCTTACAAAAAAACCTGAAGGAACTTGTCCAAGCAATCTCAATGGAATCAAACAGAATTGAACAGAAGAAAAAAAATGTACGGGAAGGATTGGAGAGTGGAGAAAAGTGACTTAAATCAAAGGAAGCTTAATTTCCCATTACGGTAGAACCTCTGGCCACAAACACTTCTGACCACAATCAAATCAGGCTCTGACCAAAAAATTCAATTTTCTTGCAGCCGATTTCCCCTTCCATGCCATTTTTTATTTTTATTTTTTTGTAAGCACCAAATTTCCAAAATTAGATTTGGGTCACAACCAAATCAAGTTGTGACCAAAGTTACAGAATGAATTATGGTCGTGACTAGAGGTTCTACTTATATTTGGCTCCATTATATACCACCAATGACCAGCTATACCCGTTACCTGTTGAATGGTCTTTTCCATTTAGACAGAGCATCAAAAATTACAGACTCAAAAGACTTAAATGTTAAAGCATAAATGAAAAGCTGACAATAAAACTCTCTTAATATTCCATTGAATATCATTTAAAAATAAAACTTCTCATGAAGTTGCATAATGTGAGGAACCAAACTATAAAACATGACCTTACTTTGTCAATCCTTTTCTGATTATTTTTAGGGAGGCAGGAGACTTCTTAACAAAAGCCTGAAATTTTGTAATATTTGCTGAAAATCCTGAAGATTCCTGTACCATAGAAGAATCTTCATATTATCTTTCCTCTGGAAAAATAAGTGTTTGATGTTATGGAGGCTGTTTACATAAACTCACATCAAAGAATCTGAAGGAGCCATGGACTCCTGAAGGATCAAAAACTCCAGAGACACTGGAGGACATTTCTTTAACAAAATCTCATGACAGAAGCCCCAGGGTTCAACCTGAGGATTTGGTAAAAGAATATCAGAACACAGCTTAGAAATAACTTTATTATTTCAAGGGAAATAACTTCTTTGTCTTCCTGAAAACCTTAAAAATCTAGTTCTTCCCTCATTCCTCGAGGCAGGATTCTAATAGATGCTCCTATGGGGTATTTTAGATTATGTTGTAGGCAGCCACAATTTTTTAAATTGGTGTTACTTTTAGTTTTTATCCTGTGTCAGCTGTCCATTTATTTGGCTAAGATGGAAATCCATATACATCTCTCCCCCCCCCCAAAAAAAAAATGAAAAATGAAATGTTTGCAAGGTTAGCTAGCATTTTCTTGTCCACATGACAGAAGTATTATGAACTATATAAGGATCTCAAACAGTAAATGTCGACTTCTCATAGCGTTTCCTTCAAGGATGGACTGAAGACTGCGATTGTGCTAGCTTTGGTCCATATTGTACCTTTTAGAGGGCTCCAAATGGGGCTGGAACCACTTTGGAGAGGTGGGGAAGAAGGGGGAGACTGCCTGTCAGGTTGAGAGGAGCCGCATCTTCCCTCCTTGGCAAGTAAACTTCCCTCAAAGATGGGCTGCAACAGTAGAAAAATATGTCCACCCTGAAGAAGGAGGGCTAACCGGGACAAAGATCATTCAGAAGTGGTGAAGAGCATAGTGTGGAGACCAGGCACACCAAGCACAATATCTGAACATAAGGTACCCTGGATTTAAAACTTTAAAGAGTTTAAAAAAAAAAAAAAAAGATTGGAAAAGCAGTGACCAGAGGGAGTGGAGGTAAAAAAAATTAAGTGAAAGTGGCTTTGAACTATAAAAAGAATTACATTGAAAGAGGAAGCTAGAAGAAAATTGCTGTGCAAATTGAATTATACTATACAACTGGCACTAAATAGGCATACTTTAAAGCTGAACTTGAATATGCCAAAAAATATATATGCAATAATTAGATTTATTGGATTTTTTAAACTTAAAAGACCTAAAAGTGAAAGAAAAGTGAAAAAGAAAATGTGGAACTTGGACATAACAGAGAGCGCCACCTAATGGTAAAGGAAAAAATTCAGTGGCTCTTTAAAAAGTGTTTGGTTCCCTAAAAATTGGAATTTGATACAAAGTTAAGAGGAATATTGAAACAATAAGACAGAAACCCTGAAAAATAAAATTAGCATACTATAAAGGAAGAAGAAAGAAGCCTGAACCCTAGGAATGCTATTTGTCTTTGAGAAAAATTTAAAACTCATCAGAAGGAACTTAACAATAAAAATATATGAATACTGGACTATTTTGACCCTGGAAAATTGAAATAGAATTTAACAGAAGTGAATGGTTAGAAGCTGGTTTAAATTAACTGCTGGACAACTAGACTGGACTTAAATACTGAAGAAAGAGATAAAATAAATAAATTTAAAAGAGGTGCACAAAAATGGCAGAATACTGTCTGGAAATAAAATTGGACTTAAGTATAAGGGAAATGATATGGAGAAAGACGGAATTGTGCAGCATTGCTTTTCAAATGCTAGAAATAGTATTGTTGCAAAATAAAGATGAACAAGAAGGGAAGGAGTTGATTAAAGAAGAGGCCAGCCTTAATGAACAAATGACACAATGAACATTGAAATGGAGAGGGAGCATGGAAATTAAAATTTGGAGATCTGAAGGGACAATTAAAGAGGTAATTGTTTGAAAAGTCAAACAAAGAAAAAGGAAACAGCTGAAAAGGGAATTACAGGAGAAAGTCCAAAATAGATAGAAACTAGAGCCAGAAATGGGGGAGGGGGGAATAAAGGAAAAGACCAGAAAAGATGGAGATATAGAAAGCCAAAAAAAAAAAAATGAAAAGAAGTTACATGGCTAAAAGACCTAGATATAATGGTTAGACAGAAAATAAGAAAGGGGATTCTACAAGGTAATGCATAAAGAGGTATAAAAATATAGATTGTAAAAAATAGAATGATTGGAACTGGTGTTTTATTTTTCTTTTTTATTCTATTTGATTATTTTTTAAGAATCATTGTTAAATTAACTGGAATATAAGTAAAGTTGGTTCTATGATAAGAATGTCAATTACATTAAATAAAATGAACTATGAGAATTGTAATAAAAAGACAAATATCAGTTTCTACAATTAGCTGAAAAGATTAATCTATTCAGAAAAAGTAAATGTCTTAGAATAAAGAAAAGATGTGGAATGTAACCTAAAATGTATATGTGATGTGTAGTACTTCGGTGATAACTTAAGCCCCTGTCACACTGCACCAACGGATGAAAAGAGGATGTAAAACGGACAAAAAAGCTTGCCATCCGTTGGTTAATGCGATATATTCACTGCCTCCGTTTTGCTTCCTCTCTATCCGTCCAGCATCCATTTATTGACGTTTCATCCGCTCAGAAAGTTTTGAGCTGCTTAAAACTTTTGTGCGGTAAATGTATCCAATTCGTCCATTCTGCATCCGCTACGCATCCTGTACGCATCCGTTCTGCATCAGTTACGCATCCACTATATCTGCTAGGCATCCGTTCTGCATCCGCGCAACTCGCATCCGCTCGGACACAGGGAGGAAGCAGAACGGATGCAGAACGGATGCAGAACGGATGCAGAACGGATGCAGAACGGATGCAGCACGGAAACAAAGCATTTAAAATGGAAAAAACGTTCGCAGAGGGGACCTATCTCGGATATTAAGGATGTCTAGAGGATGCCTAGAGGATGCAAAGGGACACCTATACTGCCTATAAAAAGGGGGAGCAACTCACCTGCATCTCACTTTCAGACCAGCAGCCTAGCTGTGCAGACCTCTGCAGCCTTCATCTGACTCTTGCTCTTCCACAGCATCCAGTCATGTCCACCGTGGATCGTAACACAGTCCTTTTGGCAGCCACCATCCTTCTGCAACAGTGAACTCTGTGAACTCTACTACGGGAAGAAAAAGAGGCGGCCAAGAAGCGTCTGGGTACGAAGATGGTTTGCCAGAAGAGCAGAGTACGGACTGTACAACAAGCTAATGGTGGAGCTCAGGAACGAAGACACTCGTGCATTCCAAAACTTCAT
>BLBF01000050.1:12118279-12152214 GCA_015471245.1 Laticauda colubrina | reverse complement strand
TATATAAAACACCTGATCAAAATTTGGATGCTTAACAATTGGTTCATATTTGTGATAATTGCCCAGGGCTGGGATTCAAATTTTGTAACAACCGGTTCTGTGCGCACAGCTAGATGGATGTAACTAGGTGGGCATCACCATGTGACTGGGTGGGCATAGCTTTTTTTTGGCAGCAACCCTCTCTGTTTTTTGCGCCTTCCTGGGCCTCAGGGAAACCTCCTGTGTAAAGCAGTAAGTAAGCAAGGGGAATCCTGGCACAGCTGATTGTAAAAACAGCTGATCATCAGGAAGGGGAAAGAAATATTTTAAGGAGTGACTGGGCAGGGAAGAAAGCAATCAGTGATGTCAGGCATGCGATGATAAGGACTGACTGGGAGGGAAGGGGTGGGCGGAGTGGGGCGGGGTGGGGCCAGCCAGGAGCATGATTTGCTGGTTCTCTGAATTGCGCAGAACCATCACAACAGGTTCTATGGAACTGGTCCAAATAGGTAGAATCCCACCCCTGTGCTTGCCATGTCCTGGGGTCATGTGATCAACTTCTGTGAACATCTGACAAGCAAAGTCAATAGGAAGCCAGATTCACTTAGAATTGATTACTAACTTATTATTTGCAGTGATTCACTTAAGCCCCTGTCCCAATGCACCAACGGATGCAAAGAGGATGTAATACGTTAAAAAAAGATTGCCATCCATTGGAAAACGCGATGCATCCGTTGTGTACTCACTGCATACGTGTGTCACATGCTCTATCCCTCCAGCATCCATCCACTGAGATTTCATCCATGCAAGAGACTTTGAGCTGCACAAAACTTTTTGAACGGATGAACTTTCCGCTGCGTACGATGTACATCTGCGACATATATGGGCAACAAACATTCTATGTCCGTTATCACCCGTGAAACATCTGCTGTATCCGCTCCGCATCCTCTGGACATCCTCGCAACTCACATCTGCTGCAGCTGAAAATGGAAAGAGGGAGGAAACAAAAAGTACACGGAACGTCCACACAGAGTTAGTAGCACGGAAATAGAAAGGATGTAAGTATATGCATCTCATACAGAAAGGATTAAAATGGACAAAACATTTGTATCTGGGATGTATCTCAGATATTTAGGATGTCTGGAGTATGTCTAGAATATGTAAAAGGACACCTAGTGGAAAACCAATATTTCCTATAAAAAGGGGGAGGAAATCACCTGGATCTCAGTATGAGTCCAACAGCCAGGGTGTACAGACCTCTTCACCCTTGGTCTTGCTCTTCCACATCATCCATTGTTCTCCACCATGGATCATGACACAGTCTGTATGGTAGCTGCAATCATTCATCACCAGAACCAAGCCCTGTTCAGACTGTTTCACCTTTTATACAGAAGGAGAAGAAGGAGACGTCCAAGAGCTGTGTGGGTCCGAGGATGGATCAGGAGAAGAGTGGAGTTTGGACTCTGTGACCAGTTGATGGTGGACCTGAGGAATGAAGATCCTTGTGCATTCCATCACTTCATGAGGATGCCACCAGCCATGTTTGACGAAATTGTAGAGCGTCTGCGACCCAGGTTGACCAAGCCGAGCACCAACTTCCATCCCAACCTGGACCCTGGACTGAAGGTGGCACTGACTCTGCGGCACCTGGCCTCTGGAACCACATACAGAAACATGCAGTACGCGTGGAGGGTGCCAAACAACAGCATCAGCAAAGTGGGCAGAGAAGTGGTGCAGGCCATCATTGAAGAATACGTGGAGGAGCTCCTTCATTGTCCCACCGCTGAAGAAGGCTGGAGGAAAATTGCAGAACAGTGGTATCAGAGGTGGAACTTTCCCCACACCGTTGGAGCCATAGATGGGAAGCACGTGGCCTGCAAAGCTCCAGCAAACTCAGGGTCCACTTATTTCAACTACAAGGGCTTCTTCAGCATCATCCTCTTTGCCATGGTTGATTCTGACTACAACTTCATGTACATCGATGCTTCAGGAAACGGGTCAGCTTCAGATAGCCAGGTATACAATGCCAGTGACCTCAAAGATGGGCTGGAACGCAACCTCATCATGGGTTTTCCAGATCCAGACCCCCTACCCAATGACACACAAGATGTGCCCTACTTCATCGTTGGTGATGATGCCTTCTCCCTCAGAACCTACCTCATGAAGCCCTACACTTCAAGATACCTCACCCGTGAAGGGAGGATCTTCAACTACAGGCTGTCCAGGACAAGACAGGTGGTGGAGAACGCCTTTGGCATCCTGGCCAACAGGTTCCAGATACTTCTCACCATCGTGCAGCATCACCCGCAGACTGTGAGGAGCATCGTGGAAGCTTGCTGCATCCTGCACAATCTCATGAGCACCCACAACCCAGTGTTGCAAATCAGACTTGTGGACTGTCAACAATGGAATGGGGACATGGAGCCTGGTGAATGGAGGCAAGGATGAAACTTTATAGACACTGTGGATGTACAAGGCCCCAACAGAGCTTCACATGAAGGGAAGAAGCAGCGCAACCTATTGAGACACTGGTGCAACTCCCCAGCTGGAGCAGTGGAGTGGCAAGACAGGATGATAGATGGTTAATGGATGCTTCCTTGAAGCTGTCGCATAACACTGATGGGATTGTGCCATGTATGTTGAGTGGCCCTACAATGAATAGGGCATTAATAAAGAGCTTTGTTTATTTTGAAATGTGTTGATCAATTATTAAATTTTTATTGATAATAAAGGTCCATATGTGTGGCAGATGGGAGGGTGGACCAAACAGTCCCACTATGCTTGCACTGGGGATTTATCTATCCCACAACTATCCTTATCCATCCCACAACTATCCTTACCTATCCCACAACTGTCCTTACCTATCCCACAAGCATGCAAAGGCTTAACCCTTTTTCAAAGTTTTCACCAGCACTTTTTTAAGTAAAAAAAATGAACCAAGTGTGTTAAGCAAAGATAACCTTTATTAATAACTGTCTTAAGTAAACTGTATGACTTTATTAAAAAAGTGAAATGAACCAAGTACAGTGTCTTAAGCAAAGATAAAGTGAACAAGTAACAACTCAGTCTCTGGCACTATTCTCAGTAACTCTGAGTCATGTCCATGGTCTCAGCTGTTAAGCGTGCAGGGACTATGGAGGTGGCTGTGGCTTGAGTACTGGTCTGAGGCGCCATTGGGATGCTTGGCCCCGAGAGTACAACAGGGGATGTTGTGTTCAGGAATTTCTCAGAGAGCTGACTCAGTCCTGTGGGATGTCAGGCACAAGACTGATCTTTTGCTTCTTCATCACCTGGTACTGGGCCTCGGGCATATTCTTCAAGGTGTGGCTCACGTAGGTGATGAAATTGTGGCGGCTAGAGGATCCTCTGTCCAAGTGGACCAGCTGAGAGAGCAGTTCTGTGCTGGTCCTCATTGTGTCCCTGATCTCCAACAGGACAGTGTGGCTCTGGCCCTCCAATCTGCCTCTCTGCCTGCATCCTGTGGACCTGGGGGTGGGGGTGCATTGGTCTCTGGTGGCTGCCACTTCTTCCTCCATTTGTGACAGGGGATCCTCCACGTCCTCTGGCATGGGGAGTGCAGCTGTCGGGGAGGTCTCTGCCATGGGGCCCTCTGAAGACACCTGCCTGGACAGGGCAGCTGGCTCCTGGCTGGAAGAGGACTGGCTGTCTGTGGGCTGTCTGAGGGAGATGGGTGTCAGAGGGGCTGCTCCTCGGTGGCAGACCTCACTCTCCAGGAAGCTGCACTTGGCCATGATGTACATCTCCCGGTCAGTAAGCTTGATAGCGGCCTGGCCAGATTTTTTGAGATGTAGCTTGCCATACCAGGTGTGCTTCCACCATCCCAGGAGTATCTGCAGTGTACCCCAGGCTCTCTGCCTTGTCTCTCCAAGCTGCCTGTTTTTTCTTGGTGTCGCGATTGAGTCTGTGGCCCTTTCTCCACAGGTACTCGTTCTCCCTCAGCCATTCCAGCACCTCCTCCTCATGGTCCTCGGAAACAGTGAACTGTTTCCTCTCTCCCTTCTCCTTCCCTTGCCTCTTCCTCCCTCTGGCAGGGCCTTCAGCAGCAGGGCCTTCAGGGGCTTGAGCAGCAGAGCTTTCAGGGCCTTGAGCAGCAGGGCTTTGAGGGCCTTGGGGCTGGTCCATCACAGCAGCAGCAGTTGCAGTAGCAGAAGCAGTAGCAGCAGCAGCAGCAGCAGCAGCACTAGCAGCAGCAGCAGCAGCAGCACCAGCAGGAGAAGCACCAGCAGCAGCAGCACCCGCAGCACCAGCAGCACCAGCAGGAGGAAAAGCACCAGCAGTTTCAGAGTCAGTGTCAGGGGGTGGGATGCTGGTTCTGTCCTTCTTGCCAGGGCTGGCATGAGTAGGCACGGGCTTTCTCTTCTTCCCTGACTGACAAACCATTGTGTTATTTGAAGATGTATGTGGCAGCATGTCTTTCCTCTGAATGCTGACTGCGTGCGAGCTGCATCCTTTTATATGCATGGAGCTGATGCAATTCATACTCCCCGCATGCGCAGTGAACGCTTTGCATCTGATATACATCCTCATGGCATCCGCTTTGCTTCCTATAGACATCCGTGATGCATCCGTGTCATCCGCTATGCATCCGCCCCTTCCACTGTGCGTCCGCTTTGCTATTCTCCTCCGGAACCCCTGCAGATGTGTCATCCACTTACATCCGCTTTCATCCGCTAGGCTTCCTACGAACATCCATTTAACATCCCCACTACATCCTACCACCATCCGTTCTTTTCCATTCTGTTTATGCAAAGTTTCACCACTTTTTGGAGCAGATGACAACGGATGGAGCCACCCCCGAAATTTTGCTCATCTGCTGTGTCCTTTATGCATACGTTTTGCTTTCGTCGGCCAGTGGGACAGGGCCTTTAACAAATAGAATCGAATAGAATTGTTTATTGGCCAAGTGTGATTGGACACACAAGGAATTTGTTTTGGTGCAAATGCTCTCAGTGTACATAAAAAGAAAAAGAAAAAAAAGTACATTTGTCAAGAAGCATAGGTATAACATTTAATAGTAGTCGAAGGGTACAAATCAGCAATCAAATCATACTAGGAAACATAATAATAAGCTATCAAATCAAAGTATACTCATAACAGTCAATTTAAAAAATCATAAAGATATAAGCAACTAAGTTATATTCATGTAGTCGTAAGTGGGAAGAGATGGGTGAAAGGAAGGATGAGAAAATGAATAGTAGTAGTAATAGTAATGCAGACTTAATAGATTGTTTGACAGTGTTAAGGGAATTATTTGTTTAGCAGAGTGATGGCTTATGGGGAAAAACTATTCTTGTGTCTGGTTGCTCTGGTATGCAGTGCTCACACACCAACAGTTTCTCCAAATCATTTAAAATGCCAAAAACAGTGAGACTCGAGATGAGGCATGAAAAAAAACCAGATTTTATTTATGGCCAGAAATAAAGATGTGGGTGTACTATATCCAGGACATACAGATGCAATGCATGTTAGGTATAGTCACATTGAGGGGAAGATCTGGCTTGCTTTTATATTTTAAATATGGAAAGGTTGTAAAATGGGGCAAAACTCACTTATCAAATGTCTCATTTAGCAACAAAAAATTTAAGTTCAACTGAAAATGCCAGATCAAATACGCACTAAAGGTCAATGGGAAGCATGAACTCAGTTTACAGCTTGCTCTTCTTCAGTTTGGTTCATTTTGGCAATTTGGTTTTCTTTGCCCTTCCTCCAAACATGGCTGAGTCTAGATTTGGAGTTAACAGAGGTGCTAAGGAAGAGTTATTAGATCTAGAATGCAAAATTCCAAAATGCCTCTCAATGGCAACCCTGCTGTTATCTTGAAGTCATATGGATGATTGGAGATCAACTTTGGTAGTGTGATGGAATATTGTCTAGATTTTCAAGATGAAGGGTATGCATTCCAGAAAAACAAGGGACAACACAGTTTAGATAGTGTAGGAGAAAGAGAATTAAGACAACTCCTCAATAGTTCCCAGGGTGTAATTTTAATGTTGCAAGTAGTCTGCTTTGATTTGTCAAGGTTTATGCCTATAGGCAAGGAAGAATAAAGAAATCTGCTTAGACTGTGTCTTTCTTAGTTTCTGGAGCCTGACATAAATCTTGACCATTTTGTAACAGGATGTAGTAGATGACTAGGTTGAGCTAGAGGGTGGGGTCAAATGCATCATTAGTTTGGAGTCTCTAAACAGTTGAACTGTGTGCACATATACGGGTGTGCCAGGCCGCCACTCATGCAAGTTAAATTGCACACAGTATATATGCCAGCCCAGCACAGTTGCAAATAAAACAACAAACAAGTGGTTGACCATGGCCTGGGGTTGGGGACCCTTGCTCTATATCATTAAGAGACCTAAATCTAGCCCCTTTGAATTCCATTGACTCTTATTTGCTACCAATTTGCCTTGAGTTCAGATTCTTGTATATAGGTAGCATGAAATAAACCCGCAGTACTTTTGAGCATTATCCTGGCTCCTGATGTCTTGCACCTGCCATAGCATCCACCAGTTTTTACATGTTCTGTTAGCCCAAAAGATTGGAAACAGCTCTATTAAGACAGGATGTAGGTTATTTGGTTTTGGAGTGGTTTAGCGCAGTCTTTGTCAACCTTGGTAAGGCTGGCTGGGGAATTCTGAGAATTAAAGTTATCATCAAGTTGTCAAAGTTGAGAAGCAGTGGCTTAGTATATGACTCCATTTCTAATAATAGTTTACAACTTAATGTGAATAATTATGTTGCATTAATCAATCACAATTTAACAAAAAATGGGTTTAATGCAATGGGTCCTCTCATCCAATGCGTTGACATATAAATTTTACAGCTGATTAAATCCAACTGCTCAAGGAGAACAAAAGAAAAGTAAGTGGTGCAAGGCCTAATTAAGACTCCCAGCAGGCCTAATTAAGACTAATGAACTTAATGGCAAGAAATTCATTTCCTCTGACAATGGAGCATTTCCTCTAAGAGCCTCAGAAGTACAGCTAGGTGAATAATTGTATCTCCTAAGCCAAATGGCTCAAGGTTCATAGATCTTCTCCAGGGTTCAATTTGAGAAAAGTGAGTTTTCCTTACACTTTATAATTCCATCCCTATTGTATTATTACCCCCATTGTGAGGATGGGACTGTTCCTTGAATGCAACTTGGTCGAAATTATGGGGATGGGCACTTAAGATCCTTGGTTGCATCCCTTGGAGATCACACTTGGCAGGAAAACACTAAGAAATTGTTGCAATTTTCTACCAATTTTCAAAAGAAAGCTGTATTAAAGATGTATTAAAATCCAATGCAGAATTGCATTATGGGGAGGGAAGTGACATATGCATTGTAATATTATTGATGTGTTGACTCCATGTCATAATCATGGCTTACATTAGATACATAGAGATGCACCCTTTTAATAGTTAATTCCCATTGGGGAAATCACAATTAATCACTTGAAAGAAGATTTATTCATTCATTTATTCATGCTCTCAAACTTTGATTGGAGAATACAAAGCCCACTCAAAGGCTGACCCTAAATTGTAATATTTTTATGCGACAAAAAAGAGAATGTCAGCTTTGGAAGCCATATTTTATATAGAAGCTTCAAAGTCACCACATTTTTGGTGCCTGGGAATTTGGGAGGAGGGATTGCATAGAGTTGTGGTAGATTAGACTCAACAACATTCTTCTCATAAAATCAAGGACAAATTATTCTGCACCTGGGAAGGAATGTCTGGAGGAATGCCTCCAGTTGGGAGGGTGGTTGATTCGGCCATGTGATGTACTGATGGGTGCAGGGGATGGGTTTGTGAATTTCAATTGAGAAGGAAAAACCAGGAACTCTCAATTTGGGTTTTCCCAGATGTGCTAGTATGACTTCTTCAATAAATTCTTACTTGAATGAACTTTGTTTCTGAGTGCTGAATGAAATGAGAAATTTCATTGGAATGCTGACAGAGACATTATTTAACACATAGGATGTGTTTGCATTAACTGTGTGCTGATTACCAAAATGTGGTATATTTATATCAGGAACATCTTCACTTTTAGACTGGTTCTCCAGCTGGTCCTTTGTAGTTTGGATTACACTGGATTGTTACCCAGATCTTTTATCTCCATGCAAAACAACAGAGTAGTTTAACAGAGTAAGCCATAAGTCTCATTAAAGAAAAAATATAATATATAATATTATATTGTATATAAAATATATAATAGAAGAATTATAATGATTTTTTTTGGAAGTGGGAAGTGATGGGTATGAGAAATTATCTGTAAAATGAAATGAATTGTAGAAGAATTTCCCCAGATGTAGCTTTTAAACCAGAGACCAGGACAAAATGACACTGAAACACAAATTGGTTTATTGGGGTCAAAGACTAAGAGAGCATGGGATACACTCCCTCTTTCTGGACTTTTGGAAAATGGAATAATGTATCCAACAGGAACATATTTGCTGGGATCTGCACATCATGAATCTAGTGAGGTCGACAAAACAATTATGAAAGCATGGGCTGGATTATAAAAACAAGGTGGAGGGGGATTCTTGAAAGAACATAAGGCAGTATTCCATCAATTGCGCTTATTTTTTCAGAAGGTCCTTGATTTACAACCAGTAATTTAATGACTGGTTGAAGTTATAATCAACCTGAAAAAAGTTTTTTTATGATCCAGATCCAAAGTTCCACCTGTCAGACCTACCTTTCCATGGTGAGGTGATTGCATGCACTTCAAGTGCTTGGCAACATAGATGAATTTATTATTATTTGCAGCGTCCCACGGTCATGTGGCCGTGTTTTATTTTATTTAATTTTTTCCAACATTTTTTTAATTTTTAACAACAAACATAAACAAACACAAACACAAAACAACAAATAAAACCTTCTTTCAGTTGTACAGTGTGTCAGTTGGTACATATTTCTTGTGCACAATATCAATAATCTTTTCCTCTTGAATTTAAATTTGTATTCATGTTGTATTAATCAACTTTCCATGTTATATTATATAATTATTATATCATTGTTAGACTTTAATTGCAAATTCACATTATTCTTTTTGAGCCTACTTCAATATGTGGCTGTTTTTATGATGGTTTTGTCAACAAGCTGCATTTCCACTAAATAATAGGTTTGTTTAATAATCGTAATGTTTGCTGTGCAATCATCAGACTGTAAAATTGGGTCTGTTGTGTGACTGATCTGTTGAACAATCAAAATTATGACTTACAACCATAATGAGCAGGCTCCACTACAGCTATAGGTTGAGGGCTACCTGAAATGGGTTACTTTGTCTTAGACTATCCTTGTTTCCCAGTATGCACTCTGCATCTCCTAGTATCTTATCCCAGCCAATCAGCATTCCTTGAATTTTGAGCCATGGCTGAGCTGAAAGTTCTTAAGGTTACCTGGAGGTTTATCTGTCTCATCAGGGTCAAAAAGGCTCCATACCCATTTGCACCACTCAGGTGACCTTAACAACTCATTAAAAGAATGCAAATGACCAGCTGTCTGCAAGGAATATAAACCCTTTTATTCCTCACCATCCAATCAGAGCTGAAGAAGCTTCTTAGATGAAAAGCAAAACATCTTCAAAGAAAACCAGAAAGTTCAGTTGCCTCTTGAAAAAGCTCCTTTGGGTATCACATTAATTCAATCCAGATTAAAACTAGCATTAAAAATAAATAGGTAGTGCTTTCTTGACTGTAAAATAGAAGTGGTTCATCCTTGCTTGCTTTTAGGAAATTTGTTTTTTGGTTTTCCAGTCTACGGTCTTGGGACTTCCAATGCTTTTCCATCCAAAAGCTAACCAAGGCTGATCTGATATCTAACTAGATGGGACTACTTACTGAGGATACTTCACTGTTTCTAGATTGCAATTATTCAGATTATTTATCTGGTGAAGGAGTAACAACCAACCAACATTTATATATTTGTCTCAGCAGAGATACAAAAACATAACAATGTAGGTGATAACTAGTTTTGGTCAGAAAAAAAAATTCACAGTAGAATTATATAGACCTCACAGGATAAAGAACCATTCCAATAACAATCACTTTTGATCTTCTCCAGAGCATAGTTTATTACTCATCATTCTTCTCAAAGCCACCTTAACCTCCTTGTTCCTCAAGCTGTAGATTATGGGGTTCAACATGGATGTCACCACTGTGTAGAACAGGGCCAGCAGTTTGTCACTCTCAGCTGAATAGCAGGATTTGGGCCGAAGGTATGTGATGATGCCTGACCCGTAAAATAGTGAGACCACAATGAGGTGAGAGGAACAGGTGGAGAAAGCTTTCCGACGGCCCTCAGCAGATGGGATCTTCAGAATAGAGATGACAATATAGACATAAGAGATCAGGATCAGTAAGAAAGGTGTGGTAATAAAAAGGACAGCCACCATGTATACAGCAATTACATTTCTGGAGGTGTCACCGCAAGCCAGCGTCAAGAGTGGGGGGATGTCACAGAAGAAGTGGTTGATCTTATTAGGGCCACAGAAGCTCAAGCTAAAGACATAGTTGGTCTGACCCAGCCCCACCACCAATCCTACTGACCAGGATGCCACAGAGAGCTGGATGCAGACTGTTGGGCTCATGATGATGCTATAACGCAAGGGGTTACAGATTGCCACATAGCGGTCATAAGCCATGGCAGCAAGGAGACAGCATTCTGTTATTCCAAACAAGGTGAAGAAATACATCTGAGTAGCACAACCCCAGACAGCTATCTTCTTCCCCTGCTCTGACATCAAGCTTGCTAGCATCTTAGGAACAACGGAGGTGGTATAGCATATTTCTAGGAGGGATAGGTTAGTCAAGAAAAAGTACATGGGAGTATGAAGGACCGCACTGAGCCTGATCACCGTGGTGATGATAGTATTTCCAGCAAGGGACATGCCATACATGGAGAAAACCAGAACAAAGAGGAGCACCTGCAATTGCGGCCGTACAGAAAACCCAGCAAAGATGAACTCGGTCACAAGAAAAGAGTGGTTGGACATAATTCATATCAGACGATGATTCATCTGCAGAACATAAGAAAAAACAAAGAATCACCAATGGAAAAATTATCTGTCTCTTTGTTTGCTGCTGCTGTTCAATAGAAAGATAGACTTATCACCTTGGTGGTAACACCCTCTGAGTTCTCACCCTAGTTATAGAGTAATCGCACAAAAGTGAGGAGGAAACAAGGTTGCTACATGCAGCATGCACAGAGAGAGACAGAGAGAAACAGAGACAGAGTGAGTGTGTGGAGAGAGAAAACAGAAACAAAGAGAGACAGAGAGACAGACAGAGACAGAGACAGGAGAGAGACAGAGACAGATAGACAGACAGAGACAGGGAGAGAGAAGAGAGAGAGAGCAGAGACAAGAGATAGACAGAGAGAGAAACGGGGAGAGAGAGAGGCAGAGAGAGAGAGAGACAAGAAAGAGAGAAGAGACAGAGATGGAAAGAGAGAGAGAAACCGACAGAGACAGAGAGACAGAGACACAGAGACAGATGCACATGCACACACAGACACAGACAGAGAGACAGAGAACCCAATTGTACTTTATTTACTTATTTAAAACAAACCATGGCTTGATGCAATATATATATCCAGTTATATCTATTCCTAAATAAATCTAGATTTCCTAAATCTCCTACTCCCTTTTAAGCCACAGTACCATTTTGAGGGGTTTCTGTTATTTATAAAAAGAGAATAAATTGTCACCTGCAAATTAACTTCAGTTCATTCTACTGAATATTGGAGGACAACTTACATAAATGATAATGCTAAATGTACAGATCCCATCAAAGGCATCTCCCAAAGTTTTTCAAAGGAAGGACTTGGATAGTCTAACTTTAATCCAAAGAGAAAAATCTCTAACTTAAAACCAGTAGACCATAAGCAGAATTACGTGGAGTTCAGCAGGATCGAAATAGTCGTAGTAAATAAAAATTTTAAAACTTAAGATGAATATATTTGTTTGGATACGCAAAACATTGATATTGACTTATTCCATGTAGCAAATCACAATCTCCTACAAATTCCCACTGAATCACTATGAAGTTCTGCAGATGTATTTAAGGATGGAATGTTTGCCATCGCAAGTAGTGAAGTGTAAAAAATAATTCCAGCATCTTGGAATGAAAAGAAAATGATTGTTTTAGCTGAGATTCTATCAAACAAGTCTCTCTCAAATGGGCTTTCATGAACAATTGCAAACAGCATGACTAAGGTCTTTTGGAACCTAAAAAAAACTTTTTAAGTATTTTTTTCATCCTGAAATTATATTAAAAAATTAAGACAGTCTATTCACTCAATTCACAAACACTTACCTTTGCACTTATCTTTGAAAATCTGATCCAATCTATTATCAAAGAAGAAAATCTGTGGTTGGCTCAACCAATATCTTTCTATATCGCTGTGTTCCCCATGAGGCTTCCCCAGTGAACACATATACTTTCTCTCCCAGAAGTAATGACAAGTTCCCCTAAGTGTTTGGCTTCCTTAGATACTTTTCAAAACACAAACTTTTTTTTGAGCAATCAGAATGCTATTATTGTTTGATTTGTAGGACTGGAAAAATCCACTTCCTTTTAAGGAGAATAAGCCGCATCTGCTGCCTATGTGAAACTTCTCGTTTCTCAAAATGTCTTCTAAATGAAGACATGTAGTCTGCTAACACAAATTTCAAGAAATTAATATGCAGATTGGGAGGGGAAAAATAGACAAGAAATGCTGGTCCCATAAAATAGGAACTTGGCTTGACTTAATTCAATGTCATACGTGAGAGCACAAGGTTTTCAAATGGAATGCAGTGAACTTACGGTTGAAATGGGGATTGTTAAGTATAGTCCAGGAGTCTCCAAACTCGGCAACTTTAAGACTTGTGGACTTCAACTCTCAGAATTCCCTAACCAGCATGGTTGGTTGAGGAATTCTGGCAGTTGAAGTTCACAAGTCTTAAAGTTGCTAAGTTTGGAGACCCCCAGTAGAGTCAAAGGTTAAGAAAGCTGGTCTGCAGAAGAACATCCATTATAAGTAAACCTAATCTCAAAACTTTCTACAGAGTCCTTCAGAACCTGCTGATTGATTGTGTTTGAATTTGTGGGAATATTTATTTATTTATATTTCACATTTCTGAACCTCCCATCTCCCTCAAACAAGGACTCTGGGCATTGTACGATGTAACATTGTTACTTCTTAAATGTTTTTTTTTTCCCTATATATAGAAAAGTTCAAGCCAACTTTCATGTGGTCCCATGAATAGGCTCAGTTCCACCAAGTTTCAACCGTGTGGCATATTAGGCATTTTCAGACTATTCACAACTGAAATAAAAGTCAATGCAGAGCCCAATAATTCTTACATTAATCCTTGCTAGATCCGTGGGCACAGGAGGCAGAGAGGTGCACCGTTCAGGCCATCTTTGTTGACCCCGGGGCTAAACATGGGATACAGGCACTCGGAGAAGGCATCAATAAAGGTGTAGATGTGGTTCATGGTGTCAGCATCGTAAAAAGAGACTTGTCCTCCTTCATAATCCAAATAAACCCCTACTTTCTGAGGCTTGATCTTGAGGAACAACTGCTTGGAGGGAGAGTCAAGGGCCTTGTATTCACTGCCATTCCTTAGCCAAATGGCCCAAAAACCATTGCTGGGCTTGACAGTCACTTTGGCCTCCTTCCTGTTCACCGACTCCTTGGCCACCCCAATATCCCAGCTAGTTTTATTTCCAACTTCTACTTCCCAATAATGGCATCCTGAAGTAAACCCCTCAGAACCCAGCACACATACAGTCTTGCTAAATCTTTCTGGACCATCCGGGACCACTTCTTCGGGATTATCTTCCAAGCATACTGTATCAAGATCCTTGGAGAGCACAAGGTTAGGATGGTTGGTAGCAGGATCCAAGGTTATTGGGAAAGGGACTATTTGGGAGGAGAACAATAAGAGGGTTATCTCTATTTGACAACTTTGGAAACATTCCCCCTAAGAAGATGTAAAAAAAAAAAAACACCAAAGTTTATGCCAAGTAGACAATTCAAATTCACATCAGTTTTCAGCAATGCCAACCAAGAACTCCTGTTATAGTCCTGCTAAAATCTAGACAAATTTCAATAAATTTGAAGTCTATTGCTTCCACCCCCAGAGTTCTAATTTGGTAACTATAAGTAGTCTTCAACTTATAACCATTTGTTTAATGACCATTTGAAGTTACAACAGCATTGAATAAGGTAAACTATGATCATTTTTCACACTTACAACCGCTGCAGCATCCCCATAATCGTGATCAAAATTCAGGTGCTTTGCAACCGGTTCATACTTATGACAGTTGCCATGTCCTGGGGTTATGTGATCACTTTTGACGACCTTCTGGCAAGCAAAGTCAATGGGGAAACTAGATTCACTTAACAATGCTGTATTAATTTAACAACTACAGTGATTCACTTAACAACTGCAGCAAGTAGAATGGAGCAAAACTCACTTAGCAAAAGAAATTTGGGGCTCATTAGTGGTCATAAGTTAAGGACTACCTGAAACTTTATTAGTTGGTATGCCTCTGGACACACACATGATTTTTTCAGCTTTCTAATTGATGAGCTGGTATGGTATGGTATGGTATGGTATGGTATGGTATGGTATGGTATGGTATGGTACCCAAATTCCCTGAAGATATCTTCTCCAAGTTCTACAAGGTGATAATTCTGCATAATTCTCCCCTTGAAATGATTCTTTAGTGATGGTGTCCAAGAAGAAGCCAAACGCTTGCAAAGGAACAAAAGAATAACCTTCAACAAAAGTCTGGTAGAACAATAAAACAAATATCATTTTAAAAAACATTTTATATGGAATACAGAAGCTTCAAAGGTCTTCTAGTCAACTCCCTGGGAATATATAACAGAGTTGGAAGGGACCTTATAGGTCATCTAGTCCAACCCCCCACCCAAGCAGGAGACCCTACACCATTTCTGATAGATGGCAGTCCAATCTCTTCTTGAAAACCTCCGCTGATGAAGCTCCCCCAACTTCCGAAGGCAACCTCTGTTCCATTGGCTGATTGTTCTCACTGTCAGAAAAATTGCCCTTATTTCAAGGCTGAATCTCTCCTTGATCAGCTTCCATCCATTATTCCTTGCTTTGGAAAATAGTTGACTCCCTCCTCTCTGTGGTAGTCCCTCAAATATTGGGACACTGCTATCATACCTTTCTGGTACCACTTCCTATGACGATATAACTCATGGCTGAATGTTCTGCAAACCACCAGCCAGTTCATAAAAGCTTTTGTGGCAAAGCACAAACACTTGAACCTAGTAAGTTCAACTTTGAGGTAAGTCTGAAAGTTAATCAGTGTTACAATCCTCTTCCATAAAGATGGAAATAAATTCTGAAGAGGGAAGGAAGGTGGGATCTTCCTTCCAAAGAGCTGAGATGAGTTATACCTCACTCGTTCCCATGCAATTTTTACCTTTTCCTCCCAATTATGTGAAATAAATTAAAGCAAAAGATGGCACCAGGATGAAGGTCAGTTTTTGAGCCTGACATCCTCAACCTGCTTCCACCCATGGGTTGGGCACTAGTATTCCCATCATCCATAAACATGAAGCACAATGTTATGCTCCTTGGCAGCTGCTTATCATAATTCTTTCCAGCCACAATTTTTTCAGAATTCATCTGAGCAGCATGTTTTGAATTGAAAAGAATGGGCTTTGCAACCATTTCAGCTACTGAACTGTTTAGATCCAGGGTGTACACTAAGGATAAAAGGCTTTTGTTTTGTTTTTTCAATTTCTTTTCTAACAGATTTCCTATGTTCTGGAAAAGAGGTGTGCCCTTTCAATGACAATAGAGAGGCTTGCATCTGTCTATTTTCATAACAGCTTCCTGAATCTTTTATCAGCCTGGGAACCAACCCGTTATCTGCAGTTGATGGGAGTTGTAACCCACAATATAGGGAAAGACCCATTTCAGAGAAGGCTGCAGCTTAACTTAATACTCTAACCACAGATCCAAAGCTCTGTTATCGGTTGAAGAGGTTTTCAGGAAAGCTTTGATGGCCGCAGAAGAAGTTCCTGAAGGTCTCTGACAGTGAAAAGGAGGCTAGGGGCGAGGCGCACAAGTGAAGTTAGTCAGTAGATGACATCCCCGTAAAATAAAACCTGGTGCCATTTTTGATGGCAATCAATTAATCAATCAATCAATCAATAAAACAGGATCTTATTTTTGGGGAAACTCAGTATCAATGCTGTTCCCCCATGATACTCACAAGGTCTTAAGGCCAGTAACATCTCTCTCCAGACCTTGTACTGAATAGGCCCTTTAAACTGACCTAAATTGAAATCACGAGAAATCACAGGCAACGGACTTGCCTTGTCTTCACGGGGACAGTATCTGCAAAGACAGAAAAATCAACAAGTTTGTGCAATGCCATGGCTTGATTTTGATCACCATCTGGTGGCTATATCTGGGAATTTCTGAGGCTTTCAATATTATCTTTCCTTTCCATTTAAAATGATGCACTGAAGAAATTTTATTAGTAGTATTATTATAGTAGTATTGTTGTTGTTGTTAATTCATTAAACATGAAGCTCAGTCAACTGAATATTTAAAAATGTATAACAAATATCATTGATTGGCATTGATAGTTGATATAGGTTGCTGCCAGCATCCTAGGTATCCACCAAGTATCTTCTTAAAATGTATGAAGTTCTGAGTAGCACAGTTTTTTGCAGTTCTGCTGGTATTATGGCAAGAAGCTGCAATTACTTAACTATTTTGTAAAATTCTTGGACATGGTACCTAGTGGCCTGATGACAACGTGTATCACTGTTACGTGTTTCATCTGTAATCACATAACTTCGATGGCCAGATTGCAATATCTTGTTCTTTTTCTTCGACTCTGCTGTCTCCTGGTACAGCGATATCAATAAATTGTACACTTCAATTTTCAACAACTATGATATCTGGCATGTTTTGTTCCAAATGACACATTATTATTGTTGTTGTTGTTGGGTAGTAGTAGTATTTTGTGCTTTCAAGTCAACATTGACTTCTGGCAACTGACTGTACAGGTCACTGCAATTTTCCTGACAAGGTTTCAGAAGTTTGCCTCTTTCCTAGGGCTGAGAGAGAGTGACTGGCCAAGGACCCAGCTACTTTGTGCCTAAATAGGACTAGAATTTATTAATTTGTTAAATTTATTTGCCACCTATCTTCACAGTCTCCAGTTTTCTAATCTGGTGCCTTAACCTCTACATCAGATTTGCTCTGTTGACCAATCATTTTATTCTCTATAACATCTTGCAAGGATGCTCTGAAATTTGTTCACAATTAATATTTTTGGGCAGATCCTTGAATTTGGAATCAGAGGCAGCAGGAATCAGGAATGAAAACAGCCAGTGTCGTGCTGATGTATTCTACTGATTCAAGGAAGAGCACAGAGCACTTCAACTCACAAGTGGGGGAAAGCCCCAAGCCAGACAAAGTACAGAGGACAGTGACTTTATAGTAATTATTATAGATAAACCAAATTAAAGTAACTCAACAGAAGTAACTCAACCAATTTATAAAGGACCAACAGAACATCAAGACACTGGTTCATCGAGAAGAGATACTCACTTTTCTATGAAGGCTTTGATATCCTGTGGAAGGAAATAGTAAGAATGATCAGAGAAAGGCCAGCTGTTAAAAATAGTTTCCTGTATTCTTTAGCCCATCACTTTAAACTAGTTCCACCAGAATTCATCTAATGGAAGCAAGAGGAATGCCACCATCTTTCCCATTGAATCATGAAATCATAGGGCTTTTGAAGATCTTCTAGTCCAACACCTCTAGCCAGAGTAGGAATTCCTAAACCATCCTCGATTCATGTTTGTCCAACCATTGCTTGCAAACCTGCAATGAGGGAGCTCCACAATTCCAAAGGGCAACCGCTAAGTGCTCTTATAGTGAGGAAATGTTCTCCTTATTTTGAGTTTGGTTGTTTCCATATACTGTAAAGCTTCCACCCACTGTTTCTTCTTCTACCCTTGGTGCCTGGGGAGAATGAATCCATACCCTCTTCCCTGTAACAGCTTTTTGAAGTGTTTGAGGATAGATTAGCGGAAAGTAAATGTCCTTTTTGACAGGAAGACCACACAACTGAGGGAGACTTGGTTAGATGGCAACTTCCTAATGCCCAGGTAGATTATTTGGAAAGGAAATACTAAGTTGGATTAAAGGTTGGCCCTGCTGATAAATTCATTGTGATAGTAGTCTGGTTGCAAAACCGGAAAGGCTTGAGTTAGATACAAGAAAACCTGCACGTGATCTTGAATAGTGGAGATAGACAGGTAGTCCTTGACTTATAGCAATAGCACTTAGGCTTATATACCGCTTCCCAGTGCTTTACAGCCCTCTCTAAGCAGTTTTACAGAGTCAATGTATTGCCCACAACAATCAGGGTCTTCATTTTACTGACTTCAGAAGGACGGAAGGCTGAGTCAACCTTTGAGCTGGTTAGGATCAAACTGCTGAACTGCTGGCAGCCTTAGGACTAAAAAATTCATTGTTAAGTGATATGAACACTAAGTGTGGCATCATGTGGCCACATCCAATTACATAACTTTTTCCCCCTCCTGGTCATTAAGTGAGACATCATGTGACCACAAGTTTTATTTATTTATTTGATTTGTCAATCGCTTACAAAATAATAGGTATAAGTATATACATAGTTATGAATACATGAAATGGGTACATATAAGAAAAATAAAAGAAACAATGGGACAGGGGCAGTAGGCATGTTGGTCCACTTATGCACACTCCCTACAGACCTCTTAAGAGAGGGGTGAGGTCAATAGTAGAAAGTCTAAGGTTAAAGTTTTTGGGGAAGAAACCACAGAGCCAGGTAGAGTATTCCAGACATTGACCACTCTGTTGCTGAAGTTGTATTTCCTGCAATCAAGTTTGGTTTGGTTAACCTTGAGTTTGGATCTATTGTGT
This sequence comes from Laticauda colubrina, assembly GCA_015471245.1. Lineage (NCBI taxonomy): Eukaryota > Metazoa > Chordata > Lepidosauria > Squamata > Elapidae > Laticauda > Laticauda colubrina. The sequence goes on along the minus strand of BLBF01000050.1, from coordinate 12,133,274 downwards.
GCTTTTGTGTTGTTATGGCTGAAGCTGAAGTATTCATTGACAGGTAAGTCATTGTAATGTATGATTTTATATACCATACTTAGATCAGACTGAAGACGGCGTAATGCAAGGTTTTCTAGGTCTAGAATTTCAAGTCTGGTGGCAGAAGGTATTCTACAATGAGTAGAGGAGTGGAAAACTCTTCTTGTGAATTACTTCTGGACTTTCTCAACTGTGTTAATATCAGGTACGTAATGTGGGTTCCAGACTGATGAGCTGTATTCGAGTATTGGTCTAGCAAATGTTTTTTATGCTCTAGTTAGTAGTGTGATATTACCAGAGAAAAAGCTACGTAGGATTAGGTTAACAACTTTTAACGCCTTTTTAGCGATGTAGTTACAGTGGGCTCTAGCACTTAGATCATTAGACATGAGTATTCCAAGGTCCTTTACAGAGCTTGGATCATCAACAAGGTCTTGACTATTCAGCTTGCATTTTATTTTCTGATTTTTTTGCCAATATGTAAGACAGAGCATTTATTTGTTGAGATTTGAAGTTGCCATTTGTCTGACCATTCTGATACATAGTCAAGATCTTTTTGAAGGGTAGCAGTATTGTCTGTGGTATTGAACAGCTTTACATCATCAGCAAAGAGAATGCAGTTGCTCCTAATATGATCACAGAGGTCACTTATGTAGAGTATGAAGAGAGTTGATCCTAGAACGCTGCCTTGGGGGACTCCACTGTTGACAGGTACAGAATTTGATAGGACACTCCCAACTTTGACCATTTGTTGTCTGTTTGACAGGAATGCTTCTATCCAGTTATGCAGATGTCCAGAGATACCATAAGATTTTAGTTTTAGAAGTAGTTTATCGTGTACCATTGAATCAAAGGCTTTACAGAAGTCTATGTAGATTGCATCTATTCCTTTGCCCAGATTGAGTTGTGTAGTCCCTATGTTTTTTCAGTGTAAGAGTTGCAGATTACAGGATAGTTTTTTTCTGAAACCAAATTGTTTATTGAAGAGGAGGTTGTTTGTCTCTAAATGGAGGATAATGGATTGGTTAATAATTGATTCCATGACTTTACAGGTGACGCAGCAGATTGACGCAGCAGATTACAGATTGGTCTGTAATTTTCAACTCTGCTGGGGTCTCCCTTTTTGAAGATGGGGATGACTGTGGCTTGTGACCATAGGTTAGGCAAGGAACTGGTCCTGAAGGATTTTTCAAAGATTATGCTTAGAAGTTCAGCTATGGCAGTGGATAGCTTTTTCAAGAAGTAGGCACATATTCCATCCGGTCCAATAGATAGAGATGGTTTTAGATTGCATAGTGCTTTTTCAACACTGTCTTCTGTAAAATCGATATGTATTAGATCATTGTAGATTTCTGTGGTTCGTCTAGGAAATACTGGGCATGATCCATTGCTGTTTACAAATATTGAGCCAAAGAATGTATTGAAGATGTTGGCTTTAATGGTGTTGTCATTGCAGTCTTTACCATTTGGTTCTTTTAGGGGTAGGATGGACCTTGAGTCTTTTAGTTTGTTGTTTACAAAATTGTAAAAAGTGCGGGTAGAATTGGTGCATGGAAGGTTTTCCTCTTGTTTATGTGATAATTGGTACATTCAATCTTTATCTGGTGGCATAAATTTTTGTGTCGGCTTTTGAAATTGGCAACGTGACCAGATTTGTTTTTCCGCCTGACTGATCTGTTTTTGGATTGAAGTTTCCTTATTGTTATGGGTAGTCTATTTTTGTTTTGTTTTGTTTTGTTTTGGGAGTTGTTGTTGGTACATATGGTTTGATGACTCTTTTGACTCCAAGTAAAAAGATGTTGTAATGATCTTCAACAGTATTTCATCCAGTGAATAAAGATTGCCAATCAAGGGATGAGAGATCGTTGTCTATAAGATCATAGTTGCCTTTTTTGAAGTTATAATTGGGGATTACATCATTGTGATGATTTTGTGTGGGCATATGTTGAGACAAAAGTCAATCATATTGTGGTCACTGTTGGAAAAGGGTTATTTAGTTTGCATTCCGTAAATTAAATTCAAACTATTGCAGAAGATGAGATCGAGGAAGTTGTTAAGTCTAGTGTTGTTGGTTACTAGTTGTTCCAGTCCCAGATTTGTAACAGCATTGTAGAAGGCTGTACATTCATTTCAGGTCCAATCAATATGAGGTAAATTGAAGTCACCAAGAAAGATAAAAGCATGTGGGCAGGATGCTGCCCATGTTAGTGGTGTATTTAGCTTGTTTACATGTTCGGTGTCATAATCAAGTGCTCTGTAACATAGTAAGAATCGAAATGTGATATTCAAGGATAGTTCACAGATGATGGTCTCAGGAAGAGCAAACTCCTGGATAACTTGGATGTTTTTTAGATGTAAGGACTTTTTATAGAATATAGCAACACCACCTCCTCTACGAATTTCACGATCTGATCAGTAAACATGATAATCTCCTACTGTGGTAATGAAGTCAGGGAGAGATGCATTGAGCCATGTTTCACAGACAAATATGATGTCGAATTTAGCCATATTTAGTTAGAGGAGAAATTCAGGTATTTTATTCACAAGGCTTCTTGCATTGAGTAGCTTGCATTTAAGGCCAGCTGTAGTTGGAACTGAGGTAGTTAGGGGCATGTGTGCCTAGTCTTGGGTGATGGTGAATTGATTAAAGTAGGGTTGTGGTTGAAGATTAAAGCTGAGTTGCGGGTTGTGTGACTTACTTTTGATACAGTCAGCACAGTAGTCAATGTACAGGTCCTTCTCTCCATTGTCTAGACATTTTTTCAGTTCTGTGCGGAGTACATGGGAGCAGGCACATTGCTATATGGTTAGGTCAGGGTGAGAACAGAGGTTCTTATGATTGGTGTTGCTTTTGGCAAGTGAATTTATAGTATAAATGAATTTACATTTGCTTGATTCATCTTTGCAAATGACCCTGCAGAAGCATGGAGCCACAGAACCATCTCTGTTTTTGAGCTCTTGGCCAATGTGGAAAATGTATTTCATCAGGGGAGATAGTTGATGCTTGATAATCACTGATGATGTTTCGGACAGTTGTGATGTCAACATTGTCATTAATGTCCTCTAGACCAAATAAGATGGCGTTTGGACATTTCCGTTCACACTCAACAGCTTCTCTGATGAGGATTGGGATATCATTATTTGTCTGATTTATGTTTCTTTGTGGATTGGATTGTGGATTGGGTTGTGCTTGTTGGGTAGAGATGTGGTTTGTATGTTGGATGTTGGATTGTTCAGGTTTTGGATGTTCAGGTTTTTGTGTTATGTCTTTTTTTTCAAGGTTGGATAATCTTTCTTTTAAAGCATCCAGGGATGCTACTATGGTGTCAAGGGATGTTATTCGTGTTTCTGTGGTACCAACTCTTTCAAACAGATCCAGTTTGGCTCTGCATGATTTGCAGAGAAAGTTGGAACTTTCCCCCATTGACTTTACTTGTCTGAAGCTGGCTGGGAAGACGGCAGTTGGCAATCACATGTCTCTGGGATATTGCAATAATCATAAATGGCAGCTGGTTTGCAAGGGACTAGACAGCATTCCTGTGACTGCAAGATTGCTGCAACCGTTGTAATTGTGAGGACCAAATGGTAAGTTATTTTTTCAGCATCATTGTAACTTTGAACAGTTATTATGAGCCTCTATGGCACAGTGATTAGAGTGCAGTACTGCACGCTGACTGCCGTCTGACTGAAGTTTGGCAGTTTGAATCCCACCAGGCTCAAGGTTGACTCAGCCTTCCATCCTTCTGAGGTCGGTAAAATAAGGACCCAGATTGTTGGGGGTGATATGCTGACTCTTAAAGAGGATTGTAAAGCACTGTAGAGAGGGTTGTAAAGCACTATAAAGCAATATATAAGTCTAAGTACTTTTGCTAACTCTGTCCACTGCCAGGAGTTTGATCCTGACCAACTCAAAGTTGACTCAGCTTTCCATCCTTCTGAGATGGGTAAAATGAGGACCCAGATTGTTGGGGGCAAGAGGCTGACTCTGTAAACTGCTTAGAGAGGGCTATATAGCACCGTGAAGTGGTGTATAAGTCTAAGGGCTATTGCTATTGCTGAACGAATAAGTTGAGCCCTACCTGTAAGAGAAAGACACATACACACCTAGACAGACAAATGCAGATATGGTTTGAGAAATACACTGACCTGAAGGAAGCTATCAGAGTCCGGTGCCATTGCAAGCCGAGCCTGGATCTTAGCTATTTGCTCATTGGCTGTGCGGATCTGCTCTTGGCTGTTTCTTTGGTTCCTGTCCAGTTCACTAAGCAGCAGCTTCTCCTCTCTCTGGATCTCTCTGATCAATGCAGATTCCTTCTCCTGAAGCCACTGATGGAGCTCCATGAACTGGGCAGAGACATTTTGCTCCAGACACAGCCGTTGGGCCTCGGGAGGAGAAGGAAGAGGAAGGTGTGAGATTCTCACCATCTCTGCTTTTAGAAACTACTATTTATCAAGAAGGCCCCTTCAAGTTACCCTGTGGTGTAGTTTAATGAAAATAAGGTCAAGTCTCCAACTAGTCAAGCTCTGTTTCCAATCACATGGAATTGTCTGTGACATTTATTTGGATTTTTTAAAACCTGCTGTTAGGGTTCTTTATAACTTTTCTGTCTAATCTGATAGTTTTAGTGGTCTCCCATCAGACACTAACCAGCCTCAATCATGTGTATCTCTCCATTCATTCACCCATCCATCCATCTACCTATCTACCTACTAGTATCTACCTACCTACCTATCTACCTACCTATTTACCTATCTCTATCTATCTGACTATTATCTAGCTAGCTAGCTACCTACCTACCTATCTACCAATCCATGTATCTGTCTGTCTGTCTGTATGTCTATCCATTCACCTCTATCTCATTTATGGACTGATTTTATTGATAATTTAAATTTGTATTTCCCAAACTTGGCAATTTTGAGATGTGTGGACTGGAATTCCCAGAATTTCCCAGCCTATACTGATTTTGACTGTATGATCTCTGTATATATATTCCCTGTTTATGACCCTATAATCCCTTAATTCAGGGTAGGCCAACTACTAGACTGAACTGAGCATTTACTGGCCAGATGCCTTTCCTCACTCCACGTGGAATTTGCAGAATATATTTTCTCTTTGTGCCTTAGGAGAGAAAGGTCTGCTGCTATCTAGAATCAAACTCTCAACCTTCCAAGTGGGAAGTGAGCATCTTCACCACTCGGCCACCACACCACTCAACTCTATATCTGCATAACATTAAAAGATTAATTTGGAACCAGTGCATTATCTCTACCTTTAGTTTCATTTGCCTTCTAAAACACTACTGATGGCTGAGCATGTCAAAAATTTGCTCAATAGATTCAGCAGCATGGAAGATTTGACTTACTGTTATTTCTGGAAGTTTCTGGGACTTCTGCTCTTCAACGGATCTTTCTGCTTGGATTTTGGATTCCAGCTGGGTTTGAGATGCTGTTAAGATCCCCTGAAGGCAAGCAGAGATACCACAAGATAGAATCAGATTACAGTAACTCGTTCACAGTTATTGCTCATCTGAGGTCAATGAAAACAGATGTCAGAAAAAACAAATTGCCATCATCAAAGTAGAAACATAATTTGCACTGGAGTCCAGATCTTATGGGGACTCTCCACCTTGGACACTATAGATAGTCTTCCGCTTACAACCACAATAGAGCCCAAAATTTCTGTTGCTAAGTTGCTTGTTCACTGAACTTTTTCCTGTTTTATGATTTTCTTACCACAGTTGTTAAGTGAATCATTATGGTTGTTAAGTTAGCAACATGGTTGTTAAGTGGCTTCCCCATTGACTTTGCTTGTCAGAAGGTCACAAAAAATGATCACAGGACCTCAGGAACAGTGCAACCGTCATAAGTATGAGTCAGTTGCCAAGTGTCTGAATTTGACCCCATAACCACGGGGATGCTGCAGTGGTCATAAGTGTGAAAAATGGTAATGTCACCTTTTTATAGTGCTGTTGTAACTTTAACTAGCCATTAAACAATTGGCGGTAAGTCAAGAAATACCTGCACATTGGAAAAAATAACCCTCGTGCATTCATGTATTTCATACACAGTACAAAATAATTCCATTTCATTCTGCATACAGTTTACAAAATTGGAAACACACATGCCTTCATTTGGGCAGTTTACCCCAAGACAATAGCATTAGCACTTAGACATATATTTTGGGGGGTCTTCTAGTCTAGCTTCCTGCTCAAGCAGGAGACATTGGCTTATATCATTTCAGACAAATGGCTGTCCAGTCTGTTCTTTAAAAACCTCCAGTGATGAAGCACCTACAACTTCTGAAGGCAAGCTGTTCCACTGGTTAATTGCTCTCCCTGTTAGGAAGTTTTTCCTTAATTCCAGGTTCCTAATCTCCTTGGTTAGTTTCCATCCATTGTTCCTTGTCTTGCCTTCTAGTGCTTTGGAAAATAACTTGACAAAAAAAAAAACCTCTTTTTTGTGGCAGCCCCTTAAATACTGGAATGCTGCCATCATGCTTTACAGCCCTCTCTAAGAGTCAGCATATTGGTTCCAACAATCTGGAACCTCATTATATCAACCTCAGAAGAAAGAAAGGCTGAGTCAAACTGAAGCTGGTCAGGAAAAATGTTTGTGCCTGGAATATTTTGCTCATTTTTCAGTTATGTTAGAGATGATATAGGTGGTATCTGGATGGACACTCAGAACTCATCTTTCAAAAAAAAAAAATATTTCAAACATGAAAAGAAGGACCAGGGGAGGCATGAACGCAGTGTTCCAACATTTATGGGGCTGCCACAGAGAGGGAGAAGTCAAGCTATTTTCCAAAGCACCTGAAAGCCAGACAAGGAATAATGGATGGAAACTGAACAAGGAGAGATTTAACCTGGAAATAAGGAGAAACTTTCTGACAGTGAGAACAATCAACCAATGGAACACCTTACCCTCGGAGGTTGTGGGAGCGCTATCACTTGAGACTTTCAAGAAGAGATTGGACAGCCATTTGTCAGAAATGGTATAGGGTCTCCTGCTTAGATGGGAGGATGGACTAGATGACCTACAAGGTCCCTCCCAAATCTGATTATCTGCATCTAACCAGCCTATGTGGCACCTGACTTCTTCTCAGGGTTTAGAAAAGTTTTTCTTGTGATTATTGAAATAATAATAATCATCTCCCAACAGGTAGTAAATTCTCACTTAATGTTCAATATGCAGCAAAGGAGAAGAGATGAATAAAGCAAATGTGATTTCCCACAGATGAGCAAAGCACAGTCAGTGCTGGGTGTGGTGGCCAAAGGTTAGCTTACATGGTGAAGAATGTACCAAGGGACTGAAACAAAATCACATCCAGTATGGATTGTTTGTCCGGAGTTGTGCAACAAGAGCTCAAAGTTTTTTTAACCTGAAGGAAAAGTATGTGAACAATTGTTTGTGAATAATTGTTTTTTTAAACCGAAGGAAAATATGAGCAATCAGTTGGCAGAGGCATGTGAGAAGCGTATTAATAAACCGATCATTGGACCGAACCCAACACAAATTGCAATATTTCAATCTACTGTTAAGTAATTCTCAGTTGTGCTACAAATGATTAGTGTGTGTTTTTTTAAAAAAAATCCCTAAGATATACAAAGGTAGTGTAGAAGACTCACGCTCTTCTCATTATATCTGCTTTGTGAATTAACAATTGTATACAAAAAAGGATGGGAAAACCTTAAATAAGTATCTATAGCTTACAATAGCACAATTCTATTAGGACTAATTATAATATTCTGAATGCACATGAATAAAACAACAAAGTTTCCAGAGTCCCCTTTTCTATTTCCTCCTAACATCCCTAATTTTCATTTGGAAAAGAGGAGAAAAAGATAGAGAGAAAGAAGGAAGGGAGGGAGGGAGGGAGGACAATTATTACAAGGGCAGGCAAGCTAAGCCACTTTTAAATAAACTTTGGCTGAACTATACAACTGCACAATGAGCACCACAAAACAGAATCTTTCCATATGGACACAGCAAGTTTTGTCTTAAGAAATCCTTGAACAATTTTCCCTCAATCTGGGGCCCTCCAGATGTGCTACAGTCCCATTTCCCAAGAAGTCTAATCCAAATGTGGTATACATGTCACAATCAGTCTGGCAGCATACTGAGGAAGGCGTTGGTGGAATTTAAATCAAGCATCTCAAAAGCTGCTCAGACTTTGCGACTCTAAACACTATTGGGCATGAAGACAAGATGGTCTCTCAAAGCACAGAGGGATGTAACCACTACACAATCCTAGGTAAAGACAGGGGTGCTTTAAAAAGTTTTGCTGCAAAATATATGGTTGCTTTCAAAAGTAAAGCCCATGTCATACTGCCCAACGGATGCAAAAAGGACACAGCGGACGAGCAAAATGTTCCATCCATTGTTATCCGCTCTCAAAAGGGGCAAAAATTTGCATAACCGGAGCAGATAAAACGGACACGGGAGGACGCAGGGCGGATGCAAAGCGGATGCGGAACAGAAGCCCAGCGGATGGAAGCGGATGGGAGCGGATGGCGCATCCGCTAGGCTTCCGGGGGACCTCAGCAAAGCGGACACGGAATGGAAAGAGTGGATGCAGAGCGGATGCACAGCGGATGAAGCGGATGCACAGCGGATGCACAGCAGATGCACAGCGGATGCACAGCGGAAGCCTAATGGATGCCTGGCATTAATTGCGCATGCGGGGAGGATGCATTATGTCAGCCCGCGGATATAACGGAAGCAGCTCGGAAGCAGGTCGCCATTCAGAGAAAAGACCTGCTGCTGGATGGATTGGCTGCCTTGCCTGCCCTGCCTGCCTGCCTGACAGCCTCCCTGCCAGCCTTGGTGCCTGCCTTGGTGCCAGCCTCCCTGCCAGCCTTGGTTCCTGCCAGCCTCCCTGCCAGCCAGCAACCCCACAACCATGCAGAAGCACAGCAAGCCTCAGCCATCTGCTGCCAGCCCTGGCAAGAGGGACAGGGCTACCATCCCGCCCCCTGGCCCTCACTCTGGTTCTGCTGGGGCTTCTGCAGCATGGGCTCGCTCTTCTGGGGCTGGAGCTTCTGCTGCTTCTGCTTCTGGAGGAGCTGATGACAAGCACTCCAGCACCAGCCACCTCCACAGCACCTGGACCCTTCACCCCTGAGACTGAGTGACCAAGAGGAGTGCCAGAGACTCATTTTTGTTTTATAGCTTCTTGTTAATAAAGTCTAGTTTTGATTCACACACTTGCTTCATTTCTTTTTTTTAATAAAGTCTTGCTGGAAACTTTTAGAAATGGTTTAAGCCTTTGCATGCTTGTGGGATGGGTTAAGATAGCTGTGGGATGGGTTGAGATAGCTGTGGAATGGGCAGGGATACCTGTGGGATGGGTAATAGCTGTGGGATAGATAAACCTCCAGTGCAAGCATAGTGGGACTGTATGGTCCACCCTCCCAGGTGCCACACCTATGGCCCTTTATTATCAATAATAATGTAATAATTATCCACACATGTCAACTTAAACACAACTCTTTATTAAAGGCCCTGTTCATTGTAGGCCAACCAAACATACATGGCCCAATCTCATCCGTGTGATGAGACAGGCTGAAGGAAGCATCCATTAAGCATCTACCATCCTGTCTTGCCACTCCACTGCTCCAGCTGGGGAGTTGCATCAGTGTCTCAGGAGGTTGCGCTGCTTCTTCCCTTCACGTGAGGCTCTGTTGGGGCCTTGCACATCCTGAGTGTCTATCAGGTTTCGCCCTTGCCTCCATTCCCCAGGCTCCATGTCCCCATTGCCTTGCTGGAGGTCCACGAGCCTGTTCTGCAAGACTGGGTAGCGGGTGCGCATGAGATTGTGCAGGATGCAGCAAGCTTCCATGATCCTCCTCATGGTCTCTGGGCAATGCTGCATGGTAGTGAGAAGTACCTGGAACCTGTTGGCCAGGATGCCAAAGGCGTTTTCCACCACTCACCTTGCCCTGGACAGCCTGTAGTTGAAGATCCTCTCTTCACGGGTGAGGAGTCTGGAAGTGTAGGGCTTCATGAGGTAGGTTGTGAGGGAGAAGGCGTCATCCCTCACGATGAAGTAGGGCATATCTTGTGTGTCGTTGGGCAGGGGTTCTGGATCTGGGAAGCCCACGATGAGGTTGCCTTCCAGCTCCTCCTTGAGGTGACTGGCATTGTATACCTGGGCATCTGAAGATGACTTGTTGCCTGAAGCATCGATGTACATGAACTTGTAGTCAGCATCGACCATGGTGAAGAGGATGATGCTGAAGAAGCCCTTGGAGTTGAAATAAGTGGACCCCGACTTGGCTGGAGATTTGCAGGCCACATGCTTGCCATCTATGGCTCCAACGGTGTGTGGTAAGTTCCACTTCTGATACCACTGCTCTGCAACTTTCTTCCATCCTTCTTCAGTGGAGGGGTACTGGAGGAGCTCCTCCTTGTATTCTTCGATGATGGCCTGCACCACTTCTCTGACCACAATGCTGATGGTGTTGGATGGCACCCTCCAGCCTAGGAGGTCCCTGAGGCCAGGTGGCGCAGAGTGAGTGCCACCTTGAGCCCAGGTTCCAGGCTGGGCCGGAAGCTGGTGTTTGCCTTGGTCAACCTGGGTATCAGCCGCTGCACAACTTCATCAAACATGGCTGGAGGCATCCTCATGAAGTTCTGGAACGCCCGAGTGTCTTCGTTCCTGAGCTCCACCATCAGCTTGTTGTACAGTCCGTCCTCTGCTCTTCTGGCGAACCATCTTCGGATCCAGACTCTTTTTGGGTGGCTCCTTTTCTTCTCGCAGTAGAGTTCACAGAGCCTGCAGATGGCTTCGCACTGTTGCAGAACGATGGTGGCTGCCGAAAGGACTTTGTTACAATCCACGCTGGACATGACTGGATGCTGTGGAAGAGGAAGAGCCAGACGAAGGCTGCAGAGGTCTGCACCGCTGGTCTGCTGTTCTGAAAGTGAGATGCAGGCGAGTTGCTCCCCCTTTTTATAGGCAGTATAGGTTTTCTGCTAGGCATCCTCTAGGCATCCTTAATATCCGAGATAGGTCCCCTCTGCGAACGTTTTTTCCATTTTAAACGCTTTGTTTCCGTGCTGCATCCATTCTGCATCCGTTCTGCATCTGTTCTGCATCCGTTCTGCATGCGTTCCGCTTCCTCCCTGCATCCGGGCGGATGGAGTTCTGCGGATGCGGAACGGATGCCTAGCGGATATAGCGGATGTGTAATGGATGTGGAACGGATGCGTAGCGGATGCGTAGCGGATGCAGAACGGATGAACTGGATACATTTTCCGCATAAAAGTTTTGGGCAACCCAAAACTTTTGGACCGGATGAAACGTCCATAAACAGATGCTGGACGGATAGAGTGGAAGCCAAACGGAGGCAGTGAGTACATCGCGTTTTTGAATGGATGGCAAGGTTTTTTGTCCGTTTTACATCCTCTTTGCATCCGTTGGTTCAGTGTGACATGGGCTTAAAGCATTGCATACCATATCAAAGAAGACAAGAATCTGATAAGACTTGAGCATGGGTAGATAACACAGTAATTTAGCTTTAGATTCTTTCTGATCCCCTACCTGATGGCCTGTAGCAAAGCTTACTTCCAGCCTCCTGCTTGAGAAGAATGTCAGATCATTGTAAACCATAAAGCTTTTTGGAAAACATTAGAAATGAGAGTTAACAGTAGTTTAGTGCCATTCTGTCTCAGAAAAGAAAAACAACTGACAGAAGGCTGTGGAGCTAAAGGCAGGAGGAAGGATTTCAGCAGTTTCCCTTTTGAAAAATGATGTTATGCAACCAATCATACACACAACCCTGACAGCCGCTTTGTGAATCAGCAGTCACACCCACATACATTTGCAAATGCAAAGGCCCACAAGATGTTTAACATGCTTACTGGCTCCAAAGGTTGGACAAGACCCAGTTCAAGACAATTTGTACAGTATGATGCACTGTGATCCAGGTGCTGTGGATAGCCAAATGTTTCTGAGGAAACCCACTAGAAAAACGCCCCCAGACACTGTTATTGGTGGCACATTGTTTCTACATATCATGAATCCATTTCACCATAATCTTGATGGACTGTGCACAACGGATAATTGGTTCCTGACCAATGATGCAGCTATTCTGACTGCTACTTTCTGGTCCTAAAATGATGTTACATAAGTGTTTTAAATTCCTTCCATATTTTAATGTTCATATTTGTTATATAGTTGTTGAATTTTTTTATTTAGACTATTATACTAATTTAAATATTATATCTTTCTTTTAATGTAAGGTGCTCAATAAATAAAACTATCCATCCAATCATTGTTTGTGTGACTAGTAGCCAATGATAGCCTTGCTATCTTCTTCAGTATATCGACAGATAGCTCTCACTTAACAGTCATAATTGGGACCAGCCACTCTGTTGCTAAATGAAGCAATCATTAAAGAAAAATATTGTGTGATCTTGCCTATTTATGATAGCAATTCCAACTATCTTGGCTGAGGTTATGAAGTGAAATATCATACGATTGTGATTTCCAACCCCTTGCCAGTTTCACTATTGACTTTGCATGTCAGAAGCTGGCTGGGAAGGTTCCAAATGACAATCTCATTGATCACAATTGCCATAAATGTGCAACCCTTGCCATGTACCTGAATCATGAGCATTTGACCATGGAGATACTGCAAAGTTCATAAATGTGTGGCTCATTTTTTTACGAATACCATTGTAGCTTCAAATGAATGGCTGTTAAGCGATAAGTTGTACTTCCATTTCAAAAATTAAAATTGCCCTCACTGCCTTAATCAGTGGTGAAATTCAAAAAATTTCACTAAAGGTTTTGTGGGTGTGGCTTGGTGGGCATGGCAGGGAAAGGTTACTGCAAAATCCCCATTTCCTCCCCTTCCCACTAACCTGCTTTTCAGCTCCGTTCTCCTGTGCAAGGCAACCAAAGAAGACCCAGCCAATCAGCTGGTACTCAGGAAGCAGAGAATAGATGGGGGCAAGGCCAGTCAGAGGTGGTATCTGCAAGTTCTCCAAACTACTTAAATTTTCCACTACCGGTTCTCCAGAAATGGTCAGAAGCTCTTAAATACCACCTTTGACTCAGTTGCTTTGTCTTGCTTCCTTTCAGATAACCTATATTTTAATTTTAATTTTTTATTTATTTTATTTGGTTTGTCAATTTCTTACAAGATAATATGTATAAGTGAAAACATAGTTATGAATACATGGATACATATAAGAAGAATAAAAGAAACAATAGGATAGGGATGGTAGGCACATTAGTGCTCTTATGCATTCCCCCTACAGATCTCTTAGGAATGGGGTGAGGTCAATAGTAGACAGTCTAAGGTTAAAATTTTTGGGGTTTGGGGAAGAAACCACAGAGCCAGGTAGAGTATTCCAGACATTGACCACTCTGTTGCTGAAGTCATATTTCCTGCAATCAAGTTTGGTGCAGTTAACCTTGAGGTTGTATCTACTGTGTGCTCTTGTATTGTTATGGTTGAAGCTGAAGTATTCATTGACAGGTAGGACATTGCAATGTATAATTTTATATACTATACCTAGATCGGATCAAAGGTGGCGTAGTTCTAGATTTTCTAGGTCTAGAATTTCGAGTCTGGTGGCATAAGGTATTCTGCAACGAGTAGAGGAGTGGAGAACTCTTCTTGTGAATTATTTCTGGACTTTCTCAACTGTGTTAATATCAGATACTTAATGTGGGTTCCAGACTGATGAGCTGTATTCGAATATTGGTCTAGCAAATGTTTTGTATGCTCGAGTTAATAGTGTAATATTACCAGAGAAAAAGCTACGTAAGATTAGGTTAACAACTCTTTATATCTGCTCATTTTCCATCAGCAACCCCAAGAACATCTGTTGTGGACCCCTCTTCCTAGTCACCGAGTCCTCAAGCCCCTTCTACTGACCTTGAAGTGCTCTACAGCTTCAGCTAGAGGGAGACACTGATGACCCCAGTGGTCTGGTTGCAAAGCTCTCACCAGGCACCCATCTTCAGTACAAAACAGCTTGTCCCCCTGCATCTCCTCGTCATCTTCATCACCGTTGGTCTCTTCACCACCAGCCTGAACCAAAAGAGATTCCTGGGCTTTGCCAGCCAATTGTCCCAGCACCCTATTAGGTGTATATTTGCCACCGGGAATCTCACACCGACACTCTGGGCAAGTAGGAAGTGTTGGGGGCATGTTCTCCTCATGGTTGTTAGGGATCTCAGCCCAGAACCGTGTGATACAGACCTGGCAATAGTTGTGCCCGCATTCCAGTATGACAGGATCTGAAAACAGCTCCAGGCAAATAGAACAGCTCAGATCCTCAGCAAAACATTCTATGCCTGTTGGGGCAGCCATGGAGGAAAGAAAACCTTTCCCAAATCAGAAAAGGATAGAATTTCTTTTATAGCTCCTTCCTGTCTCCTCAGAGGAATTCAGCCCTTGCTGGTTTTTCTGGGCTTTCGTTCCTTCGTCCTTACTTCCTCATTTTCTTTCCCTTCTTGGTGCTTTTTTAAAAAAAGTATTCCAGTGGTAATAAAACCGATTTTAAATAAAGGTAAACAAAATGATAGTAAAGTCAGTCTCCTTTGCAAAGCTTGTTCCTGCCTTGTCTTTCAAAATAGGGTTCTCTTAATGGATTCTTCTCATCCAGTCAACCCTGCCCAGACAAGTCTCAGCATACCTTCTGAAGAATTCTCGATTGTTTTTAAAAGGTTTTCCACTGAAGCCACACCTTGAATCTGATCATTGTCTGTAATCTCTTCCTCTTTTGACGAAACTTTGCACCACCCCATCTATAAGACTGCCTTTTTACACAAACTGGGGGATGGACGGACAGATGAATGGATGGATGGATGGATGATAATTGGATGGATGGATGGACACATGATAGATAGATAGATAGATAGATAGATAGATAGATAGATAGATAGAAAGAAAGAAAGAAAGAAAGAAAGAAAGAAAGAAAGAAAGAAAGAAAGAAAGAAAGAAAGAAAGAAAGA
>BLBF01000050.1:12086377-12116733 GCA_015471245.1 Laticauda colubrina | reverse complement strand
TGCTTTATTGATATCTGTTTATCTCTAGTTCCAGAATGCAGGTTTTGTATTTGAATATTCCACCACTACAGTATTGTCATCATGGTTCAATGGAGCACTGCAATAGGCTAATACACATCCCATGGACTGCCATTTTATATATCTAAAATGTGGGGAAAATAGGAGCTGCAAGTTGGATGTTTGCTGTTGTTATTTGTGTGTGTGTACAGATAGATATATATACACATATATACAAACACATACATACATGCATACATACATTATCTTTGTTATTTTTCAAATAATACAGCAAACATATCCAACCCACCTTCCCCCTACTATTTTCTTCACAATAACCCTGTGAGGTAAGATGGGCTACAAGAGAGTGATTGGCCAAGGTCACCTTTCATAGTTAAGGTGGAACTAGAACTCCCAATCTCCCAGTGATTGTCTCAAGTCACCCAGCTGGCTTTCATGGCTAAGGAAGGACTTGAACTCCCGGTCTCTTGCTTTCTAGCCTGGCGCCTTAACCACTAGACTAAACTGACCTTGGGATTCAATGATTCACTAATGAAAAAGCAGGAAATTCTCTGAACTGGTGCCAATATTTTTACTGTATTGCTTTTGGGCAGAACCCATTATTTCTTTTAAGCTTCTTTTGAAAAGATTGGGAGAACAAAAACCGGAAGGAAAGGCGAGGCACAAAGTACTCCCGAAAGAATCATCTCTATTCATGACCATGTTTTAAATTCTAGCTATACAGTATTAGAACTACACAATTTCTGAAAGTTGTAACGCTTGGGTATCAAGGATGGACATTCCCAGAAGTAATGAAATATGTACAAGGTTCTATCCTAAAGCACTCTCATAAGTTATCTTTGCAATATTTGTAGAAAATGTACCAGTATTTATCTTGGGTTTCTCCTTGTTTGTTTTTAAAATGTCTGGATGTTGTTGTTTGTTTGGTCTGCTTCTCAAAAATGAGAAATGGTGACAGGTATCTAGCAAGCACCATGAATTGAAGGTGTTCAGAAATACATGCTTTCCATAACTTTCTTACACTGGTGTTTTTCTGACATTTGGATTACAACTCCCATCACCCTCAGTGGCCATACTATCATAAGATCATTTGAATTGTATAAACATGAGGGAAGCATGTTGATTGCTAGAGGGCAATTTTTTCAATTTCCTTCTTTCCCTCCCTCCCTTCTTCCATCTATCCATCTCACACAGTCAACCACTTGATTCTGTGACTTGAGCTCTCTTGCACAATACTTGACTAGAGTGGAAATCAGATAACAGATAATCAGAGTTGGAAGGGACCTTGTAGGTCATCTAGTCCACCTGCCCAAGCAGATGATCCTACCCCATTTCTGATAGATGGGAGTCCAATCTCTTCTTGAAAGTTTCAAGTGATAGTGTTCCCAACAACTTCTGAGGGCAACTTCTGTTCCATCGGCTGATTGTTCTCACTGTCAGAAAGTTTCTGCTTTAGAAAATAGCTTGAGCCCCTCCTCTCTGTGGCAGCCCCTCAAATATTGGAAGACCTCTATCATGTCTCCCCTGCTCCTTCTCTTCACGAGACTAGCCAAGCCCAGTTCCTGTAACCGTTCTTCATGTTTTAGTCTCCAATCCTCAACCATCCTGGTTGCTCTTCTGTGTACTTTTTCTAGAGTCTCAACATCTTCTTATAGTGTGGTGTAGAGTACTGGATGCAGTACTCTAGGTGTGGTCTTACTAAGGCTTTATAGAGTGGTATTAATGCCTCACTTGATCTTGATTGTATCCCTCTGTTAACGCAATTTAGGATTGCATTAGCTTTTTTTGGCTGCTGCTGCACACTGCTGGCTCATATTTAGCTGGTTCTCCATTAAGACTTGAAGATCCCTCTCACAGTTACTACTATTAAGCCTGGATTTACGTGTATATGTGTACTTTTGGTTTTTTTGTGAAGTGAAACATTGCACACTAAATTTGACCACATATAAAGCCAATTTTCCCAGCACACAGAGCTTTAACCAACACATCCCCCTGCAGTGCTTTTGAGCAAAAATCCAAAGCATTGCATTCCTGAGAATTTTGCACAAAGTTACTTGAAGCTTTTCAAGCTTTATTCAAAGTCTTTATCCTGCTGCTGTGTCAACACCAATAAAAGGGCTCCACCTCAAATGTTGTAATGCTTCAAAACATGAGACACTTCCAACTGCGATCTTATTGGAATTCAAAGCTTTGGTTGGGAAATGTGCATATTTCTCTGAAATGAATAGCTTCAGTTTTTGATCACACATATCTGATGTACAGAAAAAGCTCAAAGCAAGGGAATTGGGAGACCCGAGCAAAATTATTTGTTTTCTGTCCATAACTTGTTGAGGAGTCGGAAGAAATATTTATTCTATGTATATTTTGATTTGCAACCAAAAACTTACGGTTTGGGAAGTCTGGGAGTTGAAGTCCACACATCTTTAAAAAGTTGCCAGGTTTGAAAAACATTGCTTTAGATGGAGACTGATCAGGCTAGGATTGGGATACCCATCTAAAACAATTGCAGACAAAAAAGATATGACATTTTGGAGAATAGAATAGACCTAGAAGGGACCTTGGAGGTCTTCTAGTCCAACCCCCCTGCTCAAGCAGAACTTATACCATTTCAGATCAGTGACTGTCTAGTCCGAATATTGGCAACCCATCACTCTGGAGCCGCATGCATCTCTTTCGGCCCTCTGCTGCGGCTCCTGATGCCTGCCATGAGCAGCACTGTGAATGTTAGCGCGCTTCACAATAGGGGAGACGTGGTCCCCTCCTCCTCCTGGAGCCCATTACAATGCAGAGCCACAATGTGTCCTTCCCCACTTGTCCCTGGCAACAGTGGCGACATTATCTATGGCAGTGCAGGATGGGCCAGTGTCTCAGAGCAGAGTAGGTCACACATAAAGCACCAACCAAGGCAGGAAGTAGCCACCTGCCATTGCCTACTGCAGTCAGGCAGCGAGAGACAGAGAAACGGATTTGGCTCGATTCGGCTCCGTCTGCTATCCCTCTCTCCACCTTTGCTCAGTTTTGCAAGGATGTGGCCAAGCGTCTTGGGGGGGGGGTGCCTGGGGACTATATTTTCTGGCCACATTGGACCAAGCTGCAGGATGTGTATGTGTGCCTGTGTGAGTGTGCTGCTGCTTGGGATAATGCTTCTCTGAAGTGTGTGCAGCAATCTAAGGAGGCAACCTCATGGCACTGTGATGTAACAGCTGACAATCACTCCTTTTGCAATGCAATATTTATTTTTGTATCTTTCCAGAGACAGAGAGAACGTGGCTGAATTTCCTTACAGTTATTCTCTGGATGTGTGAGTTGGGAAGTGGGGGTGGGGAAGAGAGAGAGAGAGACAGAGACAGAAAGAGAGAGAGAAAAGAGAGGCAGAGAGATAAACAGAGAGGAGGGGAAGAGAGAGGGAGGAAAAGAGACCGAGAAAGAGAGAAATAAAGAGGGAGAGAGAGAGAGAAAGAGAAAGCGGGAGAATGAGAGAGGGGGGGAGAGAGAGAGTGAAAGAGAGAGGGGGAGAGAAAGGGAGGGAGAGAGACAGAGAGGAGGAAAAGAGAGGCAGAGAGAAGGGAGTGAAAGAGAAAGACAAGAGACACAGACACAGTCATATGACTGGATGGGAGTGAGTGACATTGAGTTGGCCACGCCCACCCAGGTTTTGTGGCTCCCGGTATTTTTTCTATGGGAAATGGTCCAAATGGCTCTTTGGGTGTTTTAAGGTTGCAGACCTCTGGTCTAATCTTTTCTTAAAAACCTCCAGTGATGGAGCACCCATGATTTTTAAGGCAAGCTGTTCTACTGTTTAGGCAAGCTGTTTTACTGTTCCTGTTAGGAAGTCTCTACTTAATGCCAGGTTGCTTCTCTCTTTGATTAGTTTCCATCCATTGTTTCTTGTCCTGCACCCTGGTGCTTTAGGAGAATAATTTGACCCCCTTTTCTTTGTGGCAGCCCCTCAAATACTGGAGTACTGCTATCATATCACCCTTAATTTTTTTTTCCTTTAAACTAGCCAAACCCAAATCCTGCAGCCGTTCTTCATGTTTCCGTCTCCAGGCCTTCATCTCAGTTGCTCTTCTCTGAACTTTTTTTGTCTCAACATCTTTTTTGTTGTAAAGTTGGTTCCAGTATTCCAGGTGCGGTTTTACAAAATGGAACTAATACCTTCTGTTATCTTGATTCTATGTCTCTGTTTATACAACCCAGGATTGTATTAGCTTTTTTGGCTGCTTCCACACACTGCTGTCTCATGTTTAAGTGATTGTCCATTAGGACTCCAACTTCCCTCTCACAATTACTTGATTTGAACCAGCTCTCGCCTAATCTGTACTTATACCTTTGATTTTTTTTCCCTGCCTAAATGTTAAACTTTGCTTTTCTCCACATTAAAATCCATTTTGTTGGATAAAACCCATTGTTCAAGTTTGTCAAGATCTTTTTGGATGTAGTTTAGTCCTCTACATCTTCTAGAGACTCTTAACTGAGATCCAGATAATGTTTTCTTGGTTTTTTGTTATTTTGGAGTTTTGTTTTGTTTTGTTTTTTTAGTGTCCTTAATATCATCCTGCTTCTTCCATCTTTTTTTTTACTTTTCAAAGAAAGAACCAGAACAGGTGTCTCCAACCTTGGCAACTTTAAGACTTGTGGACTTCAACTCCCAGAATTCCTCACCCAGCTTTGTTTTGAAGTCCACAAGTCTTAAAGTTGCCAAAGTTGGAGACCCCTGAACTAAAGCATCTATGGGAAATCTCAAAAACCAAACGTCTGGGAGATTATTTAAACTTAGCCATATAGTACAACAACACCGTTCTGACATTTTACAAATCACAATTTTAATAGAAAGTTTAATGGAGAATTTCTTTGTTCTCAGACATCACCGGGGGGGGGGGGGGGGGGGGGAGAACACCACACCAAAGCACCACAGATAACGGACACAATGCTCAAAGCACTCCAAACAAGTTTCACATACTAATTCAAAGCTGTATCCACTTGATCCCAAGTCTGACCTCTGGATCTTCAGAGGTGAATTTTGAATTACTCAGAAAAGTATACAGGTGTCCATATACAGGTAGTCCTTGACTTACAACCATTCATTTAGTGGCCATTTGAAGTTATAACAGCACTGAAAAAAAGTAACTTATGATCGGTTTTCAAACTTACGACCACTGTCAGCATTCCCATAGTTATATGATCAGAATTCGGGCACTTGGAAACTAAAATAAATTTATCACAATTGCACTGTCCCAGAATCATGGGATCATCATTTGTTAACCTTCTCAGCTGGCTTCCAAGAAGCAAAGTCAATGGAGAAAACCAGACTCACTTAACAACTGCATGGTTCACTCAACAGCTGCAGTGATTCGCTTAACAACTGTGACAAAAGATTGTAAAATAAGGTACATCTCAACTGCCTCACTTTATGACAGAAATTTTGTGGTTGTAGTTAAGGGCTACCTGTATCAACTCTCAAATCCACACACTCCCATCCCCATATGAAAGGCAACTAGGGGTGAAGATGGAATTAGTGTAACAATTAGGCCTTGTAAATATTTTAGGAGCAAAGAGACTGTTTTGTTACTTTGGAAGTAACAGGAAAATCTGACCAACTGATCTCAACTAAATCCAAGTTAATTGGACAGCAAATAATATTACCAGCCATACCCTATGAATTGAAAAAGGAGGTTTTCTATTAAACAACGTATTTTGTATTTCCATAGAGCAGTGTTTCTTAAACTTTCTTTTCCCAGGAATTCTTCCTCCTTTTAAAAATTATGGAGGATTCTCACTCCACCCCACCCCAAAAAAAGCTTTTCTTTGTACAAGTTGTATTTATCGATATTTAAAGATAAAGGTTCCCTTCACACTTACGTGCTATTTGTTTCCGGCTCTAGGGGGCGGTCTCTTACAAAGCCGAAGAGACAGCACTGTCCAAAAAGGTGTCCATGGTCATGTGGCTGGCATGACTAAATGCTGAAGGCACATGGAACATTGTTACCTTCCCACCAAAGGGGTCCCTATTTTTCTACTTGCATTTTTACATGCTTTCGAATTGCTGGGGCAAGTAACGGGAGCTCATTCCGTTATGCAGTGATAAGAATTCGAACCATCAAGCTGCTGACCTTGCTGATCGACAAGCTCAGGGTCTTAGCCACTGAGCCACCACGACCTTCTCTCGATATTTACTCTATTACAAATTAAAAATGATATATTCATTGCCTTTATCGTTTCTCATAATTGTTTGATGAAATTTTATTCAATACACTAAAACTCCCATGCTTGTTTATTTGTAGCCTTTAATTGGGCAAAATGGTGCATCATAGAGCAATAATTTTTGAATCAACTCACTTGGGTTAACTTTTAAAAATGCATTCCAAATCCAGGGCCCATGATTGCACCCATGGGATTTGATAAAGTTGTGGCTGCTTCAGCACCGCCATGTTGCTGTGCCATCATTGTCAGCTATGATCACATGATCTTCACGGGTATACACCTGCCTTTCTTCCCGCCTCCCGCCGGCTCCTGTGTCCAATTGCTGGCACTAAAGGCCAACGGGAAAGTAGTTTATTGGATACTCTAGAATTTAGGTTGAAATCTGAAACATTTTAATGACGGGTCAGTGAAGGAAGGGCAACACAGATGGTTGCTGCTGAGATAAGGCTGGCTGGAGATGTCTATGTGTGAGCTCTCTTCCTCTCTGGAAGGAAGGGGGCCTTGGGGGACAGGCTTTTCTCACAATCAATGGCTCCCATTGTTCCCATTCCTCCCAGCAAAGTGGCAGGCTGTGCCACGGGTCAACCAAGGAAGAGGAAGGACTCTGATGAAGCTTATGAGGGAGGAGAAATAGTGCTGGTCTATATTATATGTGAAAAAGAAATATGACCCTATCAATTGTTTAGCGTTACATTATTTTTCAACATAGGCTGGCAAATAATTTTGAATTTGAGGACCCCTGAAAGGGTTTTGGGAGACCTCCAAAGATCCTAAGACCACATTCTTTAAGAAAGAATTTCTTTAGAGCAAAGGTCTCCAAGCTTCGCAACTTTAAGACTTGTGGACTTCTGTTTCCAGAATTCCCCAGCCAGCCATATTGGCTAGGGAATTCTGGAAGCTGAAGTCCACAAGTCTTAAAGATGGCCAGTTTGGAAACCCCTGCTTTACAGAAACACAAAAGCTTCTCACCCAAGATTTTGGGCTACATATTTGGGGGCAGAGGCTTGTAAATAAAAGCCTTCTAAATTTTAAGATAGGTAACTTAAATATTGGGATAGTCACAGCTAGATAATCAGCAAGGCTCCTTTGGTCACCAAAATCTTGCAAAAGCATTTCCAGGAGTGTCATCATTGCTGTTTTTTCAGCAATAACAAATATATTTACTCAAAATCAGGTGCCATCAAGTCCGAAGAGACTTTTACACTCAAGTAAGTTTCACCTTCATACATCTTTGATGGAACATGCTTAACCATAATGCATGGGGGGGGGGGGGAGAATATACCCTCACATACAATTCGATGGGGGCCATAGAAGGAGCGTTCACGTCGCGGCCCCTGTCAGGTATCTGTTTACCTGCGAATCCTTCTACCACGCTACACCAACCTACACCAACAGTGTTCTACAGTGGCTGGGAAAAGTGTAGCGACACGAGAGAAGAATACAATTCGATGAGTTGGTTCAACATGCTAAGCCGTGGTATATGAGCTGCAACATGTTCGCACAACCAGAGTCAAACAAACCACAGAATGCTTAATTATATTAGATGAGATCAACTTAGCACTGGAAGTATAAAAAAATTAAGGCTGCTCCACAGAATGCCCTGTGCTGGTAAGATGGCAGCTTAAAAGAGAATCAGGGTTTGTTTAACCAAAGCTTACCTGCGGGGCATAATAAAACAGAAACATGTCTACCCAATTTGATATGATAGCAATAGTAATAGCACAGACTATATACCACTTCACAGTGCTTTACAGTTCTCTCTAAGCAGTTTACAGAGTCAGCATATCGCCCCTCTAAAATCTGGGTCTTAATTTTACCAACCTCGGTAGGATGGATGGCTGAGTCAACCCTTAGCCGGTGAGAATTGAACTGCCAACAGCTGGCAGTCAGCAGAAGTAGCCAGCAGTACTGCATGCTAACCACTGCACCATCACGACTCTATAAATAAAAGATATAGGCAAATACACATACAAAAAATACATACACACACATTAAAGTGGCAGGCCATGTTAGTTGCCAGGCTGAATATATGCAAGGTGTTCACAAAGACAGACAATGATGGTCTTATCAGGAGTATTATAGTTGGGATGCAAAAATCTAGATGACGGTAAACAGGGACCAAAACTCTCTGCCTGCTCAAGAGTCACCCAGGTTTCTGCAGACAAGATATGATAGCCTTATGGAGACACTCTTACATGGCCACTGTCCGGAGGCACATGGATATGGCAAGTGGCAACCAGGATTCTGGAAAAAGCCTTGTCCAACTACCTTGGAAGCAGAGAAGGCTCTTAAAAAAGCTACTGGTACAGCAAACGTGGGGTAGTAGCTGTATAAGTTAAGAGGGAGAAGTGGTCCCTTCCTTTAGTAGACAGTACATGTATTGGTAGGACAGTCACATCCCACTCAAAGCAGAAGACATAGTTGTACAATCTCTGTCTTCAAAAACCTTGAGCGTAGGCACCATCAACATTGCATATCTTCACTTATAAAGCAGAAGGTTGCCTTGCTTCAGGGCAATCATAGTCACTGTAACACCATCAAAGGAGAAAAACCTAAATTTCTGGGACTTCCCTCCCTCATAATTTCAAGGCTTTTTTTGCATGGCAATATGGCACACTGAGGTGAAGCCAAAGAAGCCCTTGATACTTATGTCTCTTTTCCATTGGAATCTGTGGGCCTTTCTGTCCCATCCTCATCGCATTATTGAAGACAGCAGTTGCCAAGTTCTACAGAATATTACCTTGAGCAGCCACAGTAATAACCAATAAACAGAGAAGCAAAATCCTGAAGCATGTAAGGCTGAAACTTCCACTTTTGGTATTTCCAGTTACAGAAATTCAGGAAAATCCTCCATCCAAGATTTTGAAGAGGTATAGCTGGTCAGAATACAGCATATGAGATTGGACGGCCCATTGGCCTAACTCAATACAAGGCAGTCCTTTGACTTCCACAAGTTTGTAATCCAGCTGTTTCATAGTCCAGCATGCTATGAAAAAGAAATTTCCTCACCAGCGCCTTCCAAATGTACATGACCTTCAGCCTCCATTATCCCTAGGAAGCCAGAGGCCTATTCATTTAATTATTAGGATTTATACTGTAGAACTCAAAGTGACTGGTATCCATCAGCTTCCTGACTATTTTCCCCATACCTTAGGATGTGTGCTTGGACTGAAAGAGAACAACGGCCCTCAAGTCACTCAACCAGATGTTATACTTTATGGACTGAAGCTTAGAATACAGGTAATCCTTCACTTACAACAGTTCGCTTAGTGGCCATTCAAAGTTACAGCGGCACTGAAAAAAGTGACTTATGACCATTTTTCACACTTATGACTATTGCTGATGGTCATAGGATCAAAATTTGGATGCTTAGTAACTGACTCATATTTATGACAGCTGCAATGTTTTGGAGTTATCTTTTGTGACCTTTTTTATAAGCAAAATCAAATGGGGAAGCCAGATTCACTTAACTACCAGGTTACTCACTTAACAACTGCAGTGGATTCACTTAACCCGTGGCAAAAAAGGTCATAAAAAGGGCCCAAAATTCAACAAATGTTTCGTTTAGCAACAGAAATCTAAGGCTCAATCATAGTCTCGTAAGTTGAGGATTATCTATATCTGAGAGGACTGAAGGGAAGACTAGGGAAGCTGAAAACCGATACATCTGGAGGGCACCAATTTGAAAACAGTTGCCTATGGAGGAAGGCTGGATTTGATGCTTATGTGCATCTTTTTTTTTTTTTTTTTAATGAAAAGACCCAGAGAACATGTTGTACATGAATTCTGTCCTTTCGAAGAGCTTTCAATATTCTAAACAGAAAATCCATGTTTATCAGCCATGAGGTAAGGAAACACAGTGTGGGGTCAAGCAAGAAATTGACTGGATGCCTGTTTGCAAGGAAAGAGATGGTGCATCCTTTAGCCAGAGTTCTTTTGCCAGAGTTCTTCCCTGATTTGTATGCGTGTGTGTGTGTGTGTGTGTGTCTTTCAACATGCCCACAGAAGGCAACGTAGAACCAAGTCTACTTCAACTCTTATTGCAAAAGACCTCCAGTCTAAAACATCAGCCCATTTCTGTAAAGCAAAACAACAGAAATGCATAGGCACTGTGGTGACATTTCCAAACCAAGTCATTGAGAAGGCAAATCGCCTTGTTCTTTCACATCCACTCTAATGAGGCTTTATAAAAGAAAGGGAAGAGAGAGGGAGGGAGGGGGAGAGAGAGGGAGAGGTGGAGAAGAGGAAGACATTGGCCAACAGGATATCAGCTTCTCATGCATCTTGCAGGTCCGGAATGTCAGAGAGGATCATGGGAGAACCCAACTGCAGTTCTTGTTGGAGAGACTCCATGTCAGCAGGATTCATGCGATGGACTTCCAGCCAATCAGCGAGAAGCGAAGCCGAGAGTGGGGCGGAGTCGCCTTGACTAATAAAGCGAAGTACAAGAAAGAGAGACCAGGAGATGGGATGGAGACAAAGCAATGGACAATACAGAACTCTAAATTATCTGGATCAGTGTTTCTCGGCAACTCTATCATGGCTGGGGAATTCTGGAGTTGAAGTCCATACATTTTAGAGTTGCCAAGATGAAGAAACACTATCCTAAACAAAATCCTAGAGTATCTTCAGATAAAAATTTTTTCTATGGCATGAAGGCAGATCAAATTTAGTGATACCTGCCTCAGTATAGCTTTTGATGGAGCCCAAACCACTTTAGCCCTCATGAACTGTTGTAGGAAACTGAAAGGGCTGAGAGAGACAGAGATTGAGAGATTCATTTGAAAAAATTAGAAGACAAATTACATTATTATTCAGTGAATGTACCTCCTGCTTCCTATTTTCCCCACAACAAACAACCTGTGAGGTGGCTTGGGCTGAAAGAGAACAAGTGGCCCAAGGTCATCCAGCCAGCTTTCAGACCTAAGGCCTAGAGTTCAGAGCCTCCTGGCTTCTAGGCCAGCACATTAATCTCTAACTCTTCAAATTTAACTGGAAGAACGGCCAATGTAGAAGAGGAAACAAATTTAAATCATCCAAAATTGCCACATTTGAAAATGGTACTTTCCAGATACGTTGGGCCTCGTCTTTCATAATCTTCATGAGACTAGCTGGGCTTTGTGGGGGCTGAAGGGGAACAAGTAACAAAAGTTGGATTCCAACTAAGCATTGTTACTTGTCAGATCTTACTGCTGCCAGATCATGGCTCCTCCTTGTCTTCAAAAGAAGTTTGCCCTGTTTTCAATGGTATCAGAGCAGCTAAGCCAATAGAAGAAATACAATCTCTTTGTCCATTAGGGACATGTTACTTCCTGCTGCCCATCAAGATGCTAGTTCCAATAAAGTAAACATCTGTTCCTGAATGCATGTATTCTTCCACCTATTCCACGGCACAAACTTCTCCCTACAAAGTCCCAACAAACAGGATATATGAAACACTGCTCACCTCTCTCTGTTCTCCCCCACCATATCAAAAGACTGATTCAGGAACTCTTCCAGATCAAATCCAACCCCGTAACCAGCACCACTGCCTTTGGGCGTTCCAGAGAAAACAGGAGGCAAAAGATCTTCCACCTGGAATGAAGAACCCATAAAAATTTTATGTAGGACTACCAATGATTTGAAGACAAGGGACTCTCCATACAACCTTATTCCTGCAGGAATAGCTGAGTTTCTCAGCTGTCCCTTGCACCATGAGCAAACCATCTCCTCAACCTGATACCCTAAAGGGATATCGCCCTCAGTCAGCGTCTTTTTTTGGATATGCTGTTCGAAAACTATGGGTGCTAAAGCACATCTGGAGCACATCAGAAAAAGGAAAACACTAGCAAATAAAAAGAGAGGAAGGGTAGCTTCAAAGAAGTCAGCTGCATTTAACAAAAATCACAAGTCAGAGAAATAAACAAGTTTAAACTTGCTAAATTCTTTTCAGTGGGAGTGGAAGAAAATTAATGTTTTTCAAATCCAATCCAGAATAAACAGTTTTATTCAAGGCATTGTGTTGACTGACACACACAACAAAAAAGACTATATTCCTTTCTCAGACTGCGAAAAGACTTTTTCTCATCTCTGGGAGCCCCGCAAGAGAAATGCTGCAGCCTATACAGAACACTGTGGGAATTCAACTATTAAGCTTCCTGCAGAAGCGGTATTAAGTTTGCCAGGAGCATCTTCGAAAGATGCCAAGGGGACTCCCAACTCTTATGGATTATAATAAGGGAATTTATACTACCCCAAGCCATGTGTCCTCCTAATATCAAAAGGAGGATTCCCTCAAGGGCTTTTACCTGAGATTTTGACAGCTGTTGGGTTACCACGTTGATATCAGGAGATTCTGAAGGTAATCCTGATGCTACCTGGGACTGAACTGACCCTCTAGTTTCTTCTGTGGTCAGTCCCTGGGGCGGAAGTTCAGCCTTGCCTATCTCAGACTGGAACAGGGACTGATCCACCTCAGCTCTTGCCACAAAATTGACAACCGGTTCTGGCAGAGGCCTAGCAGTTGCCACCTCAGGCTGGCCAACAGGCAGTTGTCCAGACACAGCCCAATTCTCAGGCGGAGAGACGCTACGCCAAGCGTTGAGGGCTGTCATTTCATATGGGCCTTGGAAGATCTGGCTTGGGGCATACTTGACGTTCAAGAGGCACTCGGACTTGGCAGGAATGGCTTTGGGGCAAGCCGGGGCAGCCACCATGAAGGGGGCAGTCTGCGCTGGGAAAAAACGAATAACGTTGGTGTTGGAAGCCTGGACCGAGGCTAGCTCGGTCCCCACTGGGACAAGGGTGAGCTTGGGGACAAGGCTTGGCGCTGCTTTCTCGGAGAAAGCAAGGAATTCAGAAGGTGCCAGTGTGTTACGAGAAGGGACGGGAGTGACGCAGGCCGATGGGGGCAAAGGCTTGGTGGTAGAAACTGAGGG
The DNA here is from genome assembly GCA_015471245.1 of Laticauda colubrina. NCBI lineage: Eukaryota > Metazoa > Chordata > Lepidosauria > Squamata > Elapidae > Laticauda > Laticauda colubrina. The sequence continues at coordinate 12,103,594 of BLBF01000050.1, read as the reverse complement.
AAGGGCATGACTGGCCATGTTTTTCTGAGGTGGGGCTGTGGACCCATTTTGGATTGGCTTGTTCTGGGTGCGGTCCACCATCTTGGTCCACCTTTCCAGAAGGTTCCGGTCGTTCTCGGTCAGCATGTCCTTATGCTCTCGTTCCTTCTCCTTCTTCTGCTTCTCTCGCTCCTTCGCCCGTTCCTGGCGCCGCTTCCGTTTCTCCTCCCTCTCACGCTGACGTTCCTTTGCCGTTACCGGTCGTCGGATATCAAGAGTTTCTGAGACAGAGGAAGGTATATCTGCAAGACAGAAAGAGCCATTGTTGCTTGTGAAGAAGGAATCAAAAAAGTAAAGATGGCGGCTGCAAACACATAATCAAAGAAGGCCACACTTTAAAAAAAAAAAACACCCATCACAGATTAGCATCACTACAAGTACTTCTTGACTTGCAGCTTTGTTTCAGGACCGTACAAAGTTACAAAAACAGCACTGAAAAAAGTGACATGACCATTTTTCATACTTACGACTGTTGCAGCATTCAAATAGTCACGTAATCAAAATTCGGATGGACTGGTTCATATTTATGACAGTCACAGTGTCCCAGGGTTATATGTGATCACCTTTTGTGACCTTCCGGTTCTCCCAAGGTTTCTAAGCATTTTCCTGGATTCTAACCAGGTCTTACAGATTATCTTGATCTTACAGTATCCAGGATACAACTCTTTGGTATCTACTGAACCTTGGAAAACTAACAATTGCTGTGAAGTCCTTTTCAAAGCAGGTTTCTTGACTCTAAATCAAATATCTTCAAACTTGGCATCTTTAAGACTTGTGGACTTCAATTTCCAGAATTCCTGAACTAACATGACTGGAGGAAGAATTGTGGGAGTTGAAGTCCACAAGTCTTAAAGCTGTCAAGTTTGAAAACCCCTGCTCTAAAAAGAATACATGTCGTTCTCAACTTACAACAGTTCATTTTAGTGTCCATCTGAAGTTACAACAGCACAGAAAAAAGTGAGTTATGACCATTTCTCACACTTATGATGGTTTCAGGATCCCCGTGGTCATGTAAATTACATTTGGATGCTTGACAACTGACTCACATTTATGACAGATGCAGTGTCCCTGGGTCATGTGATCATCCTTTGCAATCTTCTGACAAGCAAACTCAATGGGAGGAAAGCAGATTCACTTAACTATCAGATTACTAACTTAACAATTGAAATGATTCATTTAACAACTGTAGCAAGGAAAAGTCATAAAATGGGGCAAAACTCATTAAACAACCGAAACTTTGGTCTTAAATGTGGCCGTAAATTGAAGACTACCTATATTTCATTGCTTAGTAGTTTCATGATATGTTGCGTGTCAACTAAAAAGATACTCCTTGGGTCTTTTTAGCTGCCAGAAAAAGGGAATGGGGGATAACAAGGCATTCTTGAAATGTCTAGATAATCACCCAACAGCAGCCCAAAGTTGTCGGAGCATAAGAAGGTTACTGGAAAGCATGATTGATGACTCTTGGCTATGAATGTGTTCCACTGGAGAATATACATCCTGGGGGGGGGGGGGGGGGGGGGGGAGGAAGACCAGGGTCAAGGGGAAAATGTATGATGTAATTTAGTGTTGGCTACACCCAGCCATGCGCCAACATGGTGACTTCTAATAAACCAATTTACTTTTCTCCGAGATGCAGTAAGAGACTTTTGATTTGAATGAGGGTGGATTTGTTGGAGTCCTGACACTATGCTTCTGTCTGAAAAGAACATTCAAGGTTGCTTTGTATGTAAAACAAAACAGATGTAAAAATGATGGAAGAACAAATACAAAGCTAAACAGGTGAAAACATTTCAACATTTGCATCTGTATACTTATTTGCTGCAATTACATATATCTTGTTCTTCTGGGTAGTTTTGAGCAACATAGACATTGCTAAGATGCAATGCTACCAAGATGCAGTATTATATTCAATAAACATTATCTGATTCCTTTAAAAAAAAATAGCCTTAAATTTCTTCTAAAAAGGTTACTTGATTTTGATTTGGGATGAAATTGAAAAGGAAGTCCTCAACATGAAACCATTCACTAAGCCACCCTTTGAAGTTACAATGGCATTGAAGAAAGTGACTTATGACCAGTTTTCACACAGAGAACTATTGCAGCCTCCCCAGGGTCACGTGATCAAAATCCAGGCGCTTAGCAACTGGCATATATTTATGACAGCTGCACAGTCCTGGGATCATGAGACTACCAGCTGGCTTCCGACAAGCAAAGTCAATGAGCAAGCAAATCTGGCTTCCCTTAATAACTACACGATTAGCTTCACAACTGTGTCCCCCGCAAAATAAAAATTGTAAAAAGGAAGAAATTAACTGTCTTGCCTAACTAGGTCAGAATTCCCTACCATCTCCAGCTTTGCGGAGGGGAGAGGTGGGGGAGAGGGGATGGTTGCGTGCAAATGGCCGGCATGCACTCGTGCATGTACAGCTCTCCTTGCACAAGCAGCATGCACATGTGCCTGCCGCTCACTTAAATAACTTAATATTTCCTGCTGCTCATGCAAGTGAGGATGTACTTGTAGGTGCATGCACTCACAGGCCATTTCCGTGGCCTGGTTGCAAATCCCTCACAGCCCAATAATGGCACACGGTCTACAGGTTGGAGACCCCTGGATATCCTGTCATATCACTTCCCAGGGCCAAAACCTGTACAAACCTCACCTTTGTTTTTATTCCGGAGTGCAGATTGCAAGATGAGGGCTTTGAGAGCAGCCTTGGTGTCATCCGAGATGGCACCTTCCCGCTTCGGTGGGGCCACTGGTGCCTCTACCTCAGCCTTGACTTCTGGCAACGTGACAGAGGCAGCAACCAGAGGGGAGGTGAAGTCAATGGTCTCTGTTGGGTAAGGCATGGGAGAGGCCATCGCATAATCATTATCGGCGTGTGGAGAACCAGCACTGGGCATGTCAATATCATTGCAGCGCAGTAGCAATGCCTGGTTAGCGGCCTCATCCACCCCACCATCCACAACGGCAGGCCTAAGAGAGGGCTTGAAGCTGATCTGCCGCCGGATGCCTTCCCGGCGTTCGTGGAAGTCCTTGATTTCTGCCATGATAGTCTCCTTGATTTGTTCCTTGGTAAGCACTTGTTTGTCAAAGTCAAAATCAAAAGCCGGGACACAATCCGGCTCGTCGTCCGGATCGTGATACTTAGAGAGAAACGGGTGGTTCAAGGCCTCCACAACAGAGATGCGTTCACGTGGGTCAAAGCGGAGCATCTTGGAGAGCAAAGACAAGGCCTTCCGGTCGGCATTCTGGTAGAGATTGTCCCACGGCACTGGCTGGCGTGACGGCAAGCTTTGGATGTAAGCACGCACACGGTCAGCACCAATGGAGTGGACCACTTTGGCGGGAGGAGTGCCCAGGACAGTGATAATCAGCTGCAGTTGGTGGATATAGTTTTTCCCAGGAAAAAGCTGCTTCCGTCCAAGCATCTCTGCAAAAATGCACCCTACTGACCACATGTCTATAGCCTGTGTGTATTCGTGCAGAGACAACATCAGCTCTGGGGCTCTGTACCAGCGAGTGGCCACATACTCCGTCATGAAGTACTTGTATTCAACTGGCTTGGTGCAGAGGCCTCGGGCCATCCCAAAGTCACCAATCTTCAGCTCACAGTTTTCATTGATCAGCAGGTTGCTGGGCTTGAGGTCTCGGTGGATCACATTGGCCGAGTGGATGTACTTAAGGCCTCGGAGAAGCTGGTAGAGGAAGTAGCGCACATGCTCCAAAGTGAGAGGCTGTGACGAATGGATAATCTGGTGAAGGTCACTCTCCATTAAGTCTAGCACCACATAGCTGCCAGCGGGGGAAAAGAAAGGGCACAAGTCAATAAAAGAGTGAATCTGGAGTGTTGCCCACATGCAATACTTGCTGAATAATCTTGGACCTCTCCTCTTCTCGTATGCAGACATGCAACCTTCCCTATTGGGGGTTGTTGTAAAAATAATCCTGTGCTATTTCAGAGCCAAATGGTAGCACTGCACATATGCTGATGTGCATATCACATATTGATGTGATTACCTAGAAGACTGTCCACTTGGAAATAGAGAATAAGAGAATAATAATAAAGCAGGGAGGCAGTGGATATTACAGCTCCCCTCTCCTAAGGAGGGGGAGCAATAAGAAGGGCCTTATCTTAATGTCTCCCTTCCTGAGGAACATCATCCATCTGGAGCTAAGATTGGTCCCCACTTGTTCTTATATTAAGCTTTTATTAGCTGCAAAGTCACTGAGAGTGAATAGGATGGCCATGTATATTTTCTTAAATAAATGAATAAAAAGTGACGTTCGTACATTTTGATTCTACCTCCTTGAATTGAGAAGTCACACATGCTGTTTCCAAGCCAATAAAATATTCACAATAAGCCTGGAAAATAAGACAAGAGTGACCAACTCACCCAAGGACAACGAAAAAACTATCATTATTTGAACCTGGATTTCCAAACTTTCTGACAACCACTAACATTATCTCATCTTATTCAAGAAACAGACCAGACCTTTTACTGGAAACTGTCATAGTCCCAAAGGATCTGGGAATCTGATGCAGAAAAAAAAAATCACATCCACATGTAGCAAATTCCCCAAGCGCTCACTATTTCAAAAAGCCTTCATGTCAATTAGCCAAAACTGAATTTGTGGCCTGACATCGAACAAGGTTATTGTTTTTGTTTTAGGTTAATATTGGTTTTTTAATTATTTTTAATATTTAATATGAGATACCCAGTCATATACTTGAAGATGAGCAGCTATATAAAACAAACAATTGGGGTTTTTTAATGTGAGAACTCCAAAATTATATATCCCAAAGGTCCTTTTTTCAAGAGGCAACTGGACTTTCTTGTTTTTCTTTGAAGATGTTTTGCTTCTCATCTGAGAAGCTTCTTCAGCTCAGAGCTAAAGAAGTTTCTTGGATGAGAAGTGAGATGTCTTCAAAGAAAAACAAGGAAGTCCATTAAGCATCTTTGGGACAACCACGACCTGGATGACTGAGAATTTCCATTGACACATACCAAAGTCATATACCTGCAGATGGGCAGCTATATAAAACAAACAATTATATAAGTTGTCAACTAATCCTTTAAAAAGTAGAGGTGATGTAACCTTCTGAGCTCACACTGTTTTAATCAGCTTTCTACAAGAAGAGATGAACTGTTTTAATTTATTATCTCATAAAGGCTACCGGAATTTCAGACAGGGCTAGGACCAGACAGTATTTCTCAAGCCTGGCAAACTTTTAAGACAGACACTTACACCGACTTGAATTCAGCATAAGGCACGGAAGGTTTCAGGATATCCTTGATGGCAATGATGTTATCGTGCTTGAAATGTTTCAAGATTTTAAGTTCCCGGAGGGTACGCTTGGCATTCATCACAACGTCAAAGGCATTCGGGATCTTCTTTATTGCCACCTGCTGGCCTGGTAAGTGGAAAACAGGAAAGAGGTGAGGGTACCTCTCACATTCTGCAAATCACGAATTTGTTTCCTGTTCACAGGTATGCCACTCTAAAGGTTCTTTGATGCATTCTGACAAGCACTGGGTGGTTTGTTTGTTTTTTAATTGGTAATGCGCTGTTAAATCTAATGGCTTTTATTGGAGAGAGGATTTGAGGAATGTTTTCTTAGTGCAACTTGTATTTATTTATTTTCCTTTTAAAGTACAAAAAAAGAAAAAGGAACAAAACATCAAAAAAAAATGACAAAGGACACATTTTCAAATGGAAAAAGAAATGCATTAAAAGTACTTTAGGGAAAAAAGTGAAAAAATACAGTAGAAAAAAGAAACAAGGTATAATAATGATCTAATGTAAATATTATTAAAGTATATGAATAGAATACAAAATAGAATAGAATAGAAAGAAATAGGAACAGAATAATAGAAGTCTTCTAGTCAACCCTTTCTCAGGAAGAAAATCCTATACCATTTCAGACAAGTGATTACCCAATCTGATTCACAACTTCAGGAGGCAAATTGTTCTACTGATTAATTGTTCTAACTGTCAGGAAAGTTAGACACATCTTTATTTCTAATATATTTATGTCATCGTAACAGTGTCTTGTGGGAACTCAGCCTATTCAGTCACTGTATTGCATGAACTCATAAAATAGGTAATTCACTTTCCAAACTAAGTTATTTCACAAATCCACTCCTCACACTTTTTCTTAATCACTGTTTATAAATGAACCACACATCCATGTGTGGTTCGAATTCATACAGGTAGTCCTCAACTCATGCCTGGTCCTTTAGCAATCATTCAAAATTACAATGGACAATCAAAGCTACAGTGCCTGATTCGAGAGGTCTAACAGGTACACATACACACACTCACACAGACACTTGACAACTGGCTTGCCTGCAATCTATCAAACACATGATCACAATTTATAGTCATGTGACTTATCACTCATAGGAATATCCTATTTACCTAATGACCGTTGCATCCACATAACAGATTAACCACCACTCAAAAAAAACCTCATAAAATCAAAACCAGTCATGTGGATGCCTTCTGACCATCACTGACTTACAGTGAAAATTCTGAGCTCCATCACAGTTATAAGTCGAGGACTACAAGATGAACCAAGCTAAGCAATTACATTATTCCTTAACTGAGACAGTTTCTGAATATAATCTAAAGCCATTTTATGTAATTAGGAACCTTGGCATTTCTTTGGGCCCTTATGCCAAAGCTCTGCTCTGCCTCTCAGTGCAATATATAAAACTAAGTCTCCCTATTTCCCAGACTCTGGCAAGCCTTCCCCAGCCTGGCATCAATCAGTTCCTTTGGAATTATATTTCCTAAAATTCTCAGCCAGCATGACGGAAAATTTTTGAAACTGTAGTCAGGAAAGGCTGGCTTCGATCCAGGCATCAAGTTTGAACGTGGCACAGGCAAAAGCAGTCTTAATAGAAAACATGTAGCCCGGGCAGGAAATCCTTCCTTTAAGGCAGTGTCACTATCAATATACTGATAAGATGCATACCCAGCAGCATAGACCTTAAAACATCAAGGAGGAGTAGCCTAGAACCAGGAGATTGTGAGTTCTAATTCTGCCTTAGGCATGAAGGTAGGCTGAGTGAAATAGGGCCAATTGCCAGAAGTTCTAGTCCCACCTTACACATGAAAGCTGGCTAGGTAACTTTGGGCCAATCACTAGGAAACTGTGAATTCTAATTCCACCTTAGGCATGGCAGCCAGCAGGGTGACTGGGCCAATCACCAGGAAACTATGAATTTTAGTCCTACTTTAGAAATGAAAGACAGCTGGGTAACTTTGGGCCAGTCACTCTCTCTTATGGTGGGAAAAATTTTTGTTTTATGTGGGGTTTTTTTGTGTGTGTGATGGTTAAGCGAATGCCACTGCTGTTATGTGAATGCAACAATCATTAAGTAAATGAACCCACCTTACAGGGTTGTTGTGGTGAGGAAAACAGGAAGAAGAAATATTAGGTATATTGATGGTCTTGAGTCATTCAAATATATACATTTTTTAAAAGTACAAGTCCAATAACAGTGTCTCATTAATCTGCATATTTTACTACCTGTTTTAAGACTAATACAAAAATATCTGCTACTAGTAAATTATAGGTAGTCCTAGTTTAACAACAATTCTAATCAGTGGGATGGGACAGCTCATTACAGCCAACACACCATGGCCAACTTGGTGCGGGACAAGAATTACAATAACATCGTGTCAGGATTCCAGCAGTTAACCCTATTTAAATCATGAGTCTTGAGCCAAACTTCCAAATCTTCAAAGGATTAATTGGGAGTTAACATGTCTGGCACTGCGTGAGTATAGCCGACTCTAAGAAACATAATTCATTGTCACTCTTGACCTTGGTTTTCCCCCACCCCTTTGATGTATTGTAATTCATATTCTCCAATGGGACACATCTGTACCCAAAAGTCATAAACCAGTCATCTAGTTACTATCTTTGAAAACATTTATGGAATGCAGTTTTGGTTTGCAAGCTGCTGCACTGCTCCCCTCTCCCTTTCTGTTGGCAACTCTAAAAACCATAGAAATATTTTATGAGTTGATACATTGAAGAAATGCTGGAACTGAATCATTAAAGAAAGGGTGCCAAAGGAAAGACAAAATGAAATGTGAATGAGAAAAATTAAAATTATTTTTTAATTATTTAAATAATTAAATGGTTGACTTGTCCCACAGTGAGTTGTCCTGGGGCAAGTTGACCATGACAAGTTGTTTGCAGAGAATTATCATAGCCCCAGAACCAACAATTCATCATTAAGCAAAGCAGTTAAGTGAAACCGCCACTGTGCTTATGATATGATCGTACTTGAGTTTTACAAACCTGCAAAGGTCATAAGCATGAAGCTTGGCTGCATCGTTATTTTTTCATCACAATCATAAATGTTATATGAGGCAGTGGCTAAATGAGGACTACCCATATGCATTAATATTTCAGGGTACAGTAGGACCTCTGACCACAACCAAATCGGGTCCGACCAAAAAATTCACAATTTTTTTTTAATCTGGTCACACATACTCGGGTGGTGATCAAACACGACCCCTGACCCAGAAATTCCTGAAGACGAAACATAAGAAGGCAAAGAAATCACCAAAGTTATGGAATGAATTATGGTTGTGACCAGAGGTTCTACTGTACTAGCAATAGGACTTACTTATATTCTGTTTCACAGTGCTTTTATAGCACTCTTCAAGAGGTTTATACAGTCAGCGTATTTCCCCCAACAATCTGAGTCCTCATTTTACCAACCTCAGAAGGCTGGAAGGCTGGTGAGATTTGAACTACCAAATTGCAGCGAGCCAGCAATCAGCAGAGGTAGCCTGCACTACTGTATTCTAACCACTCCGCCATTAAACCAAACTGCAGAAAACACCACACAAAGAACCACAGGACATATATTATTGATACATACCACTAAACAAGGAGAATTCTTCTATACCACACCTCTATGCAGGAGATAAACCACACAAGATCTCAACAGCCACCCAGCAGAGAGTAGCGTGAAGCCATCCAACTTACATACCTGTGTCTTTGCGTCGTGCTGAGCTCACCACACCATAAGCTCCGGTGCCAATTGTCTCAATGACTTCATACTCATCTCCCACTTCGAAAGTGACGTCAAATGACCGGGCCTTCAAAATGGCTAAGTTCTTTGCAGCCACCGTGGCCTGATGGGTGGACTCCTGCTTGGGTTGAGTTTGAGCTGCTTCCTCACCCTCGTCTTCCACTGGTGGTTCAGCCATGGTCTGTCACATTCACACACACAAAGAGACAAACATGAATTATGAAATCCTGCTGCCCAAGCCAAATGTTCCAAGAGGTTACTGCCCAATGCCTAGTTTCCTATTCTCATCTTTGTTACAGTAAATATAGCAGGTGGACACAGGCAAGCCTTGATGCTTGACGCAAGACTGTTGAAAGTAACCCAAGATAGCAACAGCATTTAGCAGATGATGAACAATGAATGGATTTTGAGCCAAACAGAGGAACACATGCCTTACCAGAGAACCAGTTTTGTTAAGAAACTGAATGGACATTCTCAGTCATGGTTGTTTAAAGGTGTTTTTTTTCAGGAAGTAACTGGACTTTCTTTTTTTTTCTTTTCAAGACTTTCAATTCTCATCCAAGAAGTTTCTTCAGTTCTGACTGGATGGTGGGGAATCAAAGGATTTATACTCCTTGTAGACAGCTGGTCAAGTGACCCTGAGGACACAGATTAAACCTCCAAGTGTTTTAATGATTCTCTAAAACAGGGGTGTCAAATTGTCACAGCAGCATCATGTGATGTATTGAGACTTTTTCCCCTTCACTAAACCCGGTGTGGGCATGGCCAGTACATGATGCATCCGGCCTGCAGCTCTAAAAGAATGCAAATGACCAGCTGTCTGCAAGGAATATAAATCCTTCCTTTCCCCACCATCCAGTCAGAGCTGAAGAAGCTTCTCGGATGAGAAGCAAAACATCTTCAAAAGAAACAAGGAAGTCCAGTTGCCTCCTGAAAAAAGCATCTTTGGTTAAGGTGGTTAAGGCAGCAGACCAGAAATCAGAAGACTTTTTAGTTGTAGACCCACTTTACAGCCAAAACTGAGAAATGACCTTGGGCCAGTCATGTCTTGCCAGTTGTAGGCAGAAGACAAGGGCAAATCATTTCCAAAGATCTTGCAAACTGAACGTTCAAACAAACTGAACGAATTAAAATTGGGAAATTGGGAAATTGGGAATGACAAGCAAAATATAAGTGTGTCATATTAATATGTGAAGCATATAATTGAATGTAGTCCATTAATTGTTTCTCCCTTGACCCTTTGTAACTAACTTCAGTTCGCTAGCTATGCAGATTGGGATGTGTGAGCCACATTTTTTTTTTTAAAAAGCACAAAGGAGTGCTTTACAGTTAAGAACAGATAATCAAATCTTGCACAAGTGAGTGTGCAAATTATTTGAGACAAACTGAAATTACAAGATAATTTTATACTTTATGAAAGAGAACTTGCAAGATAATTCAACCTACTGAGCCTCTTGGAATAAAGTACTTTATAAAGTACTTTAAAAGGAAAAATGGATGCAAACTTGAGGATAGAATGTGAAAGAAAGTTCCTTGAGGATAGAATGTGAAAGAAAGTTAATTTAGGAACAGGAGAGCAGTAGTCTGTTGAGTCCTTCTGACTGGGAAAATAAAATAGGGCAGCATGACAGTTTAATCTGCTAGCCTCAAATTAAGAAGAATCTACTATGGGATGGGATGGGGGGGGGGGAGAAGTTGTTCTCTTACCAATCAAAAACATTGTTTTCACAACAATTTCAGAGAAGAAAAAATAGTTTCTCTCCCCCCACTCCCATCAGTTCTTCGGACAGAGTGAGATTAAGAAGCAAGCTGGGCTGGATTTGGACAAAAAAAAAAAAAAGGAAAAGTGTCAGTAGCCAATTTTATAGAGCAAGAAAATGAAAAGTGTTTCTCTGTAAGAAGGGAGTCAGTTTGGTATGGCAGTTAAGGCACTTGCTCAAGACCGGGGAACTCCCAAGTTCAAATCCACCCTAAAAACTCTCTGAATGACTTCGGATCAGCCACATTCCCTCCGTCCAAAAGGACAAAGGAGGGAGACCCAACCCACCTTGACCTCTCGGGCAAAAGCAGTAACTGGGGGGGAGTCTTAGGGGGAGGGATTGGGGTTCAGTGGCCAAGCTGAATGTTGCCAAAGCAAAGCAGGGATGGGGAGGAAAATAAGGAGGGGGAAAGGGCTGCCGATCTCGTGGGGAGGGGCAGCGGGCTGAATTATTAGAGCTTGCAACGCAAAGGGAAAATTATACCGCTGGCCAAATCTCCTTCCAGCTGGAATCGTCCACCCCTAATGAGGAAAGGAAGGAACCCGCGGGAGAAAAAGAGTCCCCACCTGCCAAGATGCGAGATGAAGCGCCGAAGGTCTCAGGAGGTGGACAACAGGGGCGGTTCCCTCTCTGGTCCGCTACACCCTGGTGAGGATGATGGCTCGCCCGGCTGGTCAAGAGTGCCCGGATGTTACGGCTCCGACTGCTCCTCAGCCAATCAAAACGCAGGCGGGCGTGGCAACGAGGGCGAAAGCGCCCCGAGATTGCGCCGGCATCGGTACCTTTCTTGAAACAAAATGAAACGCCCCGCCTCGCCCGCTAGGAAGAGCCAATCGGAGAGCGCGGAGAAAAAAGCCAGGGTGCCAATGAGAGAGGGAATGAAATAATATTAAAATACGAGTGGAGCCGTTCTGTAGCCTTCCTTACGCGGAGGGCGGGCGTTTCACCTGTTGCCCTTCAGCCCGCTATTGTTGTGGATTGCTGCGAAGGGAACGCCTCACGAAACGAACCGGCACCCCAACATTTCGAAGATGGAAAGAGAAATAAAACATATAGCCTCAGTTATTCAGCAGATGGAAGACCAGATATAGGCAGTGATTCAATGAATGAGTTGCTTTCAGATAAAGAATAGACGTTTTCAATGAAATAGGCTTTATTGAAACTCTTGCAAAAAGTACGTCGGATAAATCCTTCTATTTTTGCTGCTTTTTTCTTTTTGTTATTTCGTTTTAGCAAAATAAAGTCGATTTTATTTAAGTTATGTGTGTGCCTATCCCTAACCTATATATAATCAATATATGTCCATATAATTCCATATACTTCACATACAATTTAGCTTAAGTCTCATGTCCTCCAGGGACAGGAATTTGATGTCAAGTTCAAACACCATTTTTCATACTTGGGTGACCAAGATGTTGATCTTCGATGCTTCACCCTCATCAATATTATAGGATACCAATACAATGAATTGAAGAGGTTGATCTGACTCATTTGATTGCTGTTTGTATAAGGGGGTGAAAGATAAGTACCTTGATCCACATGTTAAACACACGACCCAGTGGGAGGCTCATATTCAAACAACACCTTGTGTGGCCAGAATCTGAAAGCGACATTTAATGCAGCACAATTTCTGACTAAAATGGTCTGACTGAAATCAGCATATGTGGGCCTGTGACTGGGGCAGATTGAAAGGGTGATACAGAAATATAATTTTGTTATTTTATTCTATTTTACATATTTATGTATTATTGTATTTTATCCAATAAATATTGTATTTTACCCTACTCCTATTTTAAATTGTTCAGAATTTTATTGGTTATATGTGTTTGAACCTGTACATTCAAAGTTGAAAGATTGTGGAATAAACCAGTTGTAGCTGTCCAATAGTTATTGCCACACAGGTGCCATATCAAAATACCTTGGATAAAATTTAGATCATTCACAAAATTTCCCTCTGTAAATTGCAAAATGCAACCCTGCTTGGATGAGAACATATATTATGCCAATGGGGAAAGAATTCAATGAATGTGAAGGCTAACACCAGCTAAAGAACTGACAGCCACAATTTCACATTTTTGTCTGTATAATAATAACACACCAAGACAAAACAATTGAATAAATCAGTTTTCAGTTTGTATTAGTTCCAGGTTTGATCATTCTTAGTTTTACAGTGAAAATTTTATCGGAAATAAATTCATTAAACAGAAACCAGAGGATTGTGAAAAGAAAAACAATATCATAGCTCCTCCAATAAGTAAAATCATATTTATATGGAAAATCTCCTGCTGTTACCACTTGGATGTTGTTTTTATTTATCAATATTGGACAGGTTGATATTTGAGGAAAACAAAATGTTAGCCCTGAGTTATAAAAGACAAGTGCTAAAAATAATCATTTTGCACATACTTATAAAGTGGAAACCTTGCTGAACTTGCTTCTGAGTTAACACAGTTTTTCAAATTTAATGTGAGAATTCCAGTTTTCAATGAAGTTGAGACCTGAAAAAATAATTATAAAGGAGAGGAAGGAAGGGGAACAGGGAAGATAGATAAAATTCAAATTGAATATTAGAATATCATTACAGCAGCACCAGGCGGAGCAGGAGAAACTAGGCTGAATAGAAGCATCTAGAACAAAGATGGAAGAACCAACCCAGAAATCAAGAACTGTAAGAAAGGACCTACACCCAAAAAGCACCTAAGAAGTTATCATGATTTCCCATTGCTTCAATAAAACTGCATAGATCTATGATGGCAAATCTATGGCATGCATGCCGGAAGCAGCATACAGAACCATCTCTCTGGGCATGCCAGCTGTCACCCATTGATCTTCTGGGTTCCAGCATGCACATGCATGCCAGCCAGCTGGTCTTTGTGCACGCATAGGAACACCATTATCTGCTATTTGGCTTCCAGGGGGAAAGGGAGTTGTGTTCCAAACAAGAATGGCTGAGGTTTTAGTGATTTGATTTTTATCCTGCTTTTATTACTTTATAAATAACTCAAAGTGTCGAACGTATTTAATACTCCTTCCTCCTCCCATTTTCCCATAACAACCCTGTAAGGTGGGTTGGGCTAAGAGAGAATAACTGGCCCACTCACCAAGTCAGTTTTCATGCCTAAAACAGAATTAGAATTCAGTTTCCTACCAATTGGCCCAAAGTCTCTCATGCCTAAGGTGAGACTAGAACTCAGTCTCCTGCTGATTGGTCTAAAGTCACCCAGTCAGCTTTCATGCCTAAGGCAGAATTAGAACTCAGTCACCTATTTCTAGGCCTACGCCTTAACCACTAGAGCACACTGGCTCTTTGTTTCCCTTGACCTCCTTAGCAGCAAAGTTTTGGAGACTTTCTTGATGCACTTTTTCAGCTCGCCTGTATACTATACTATATATCTACCCTTAACCAAGCAAAGCCTCTACAGGCTTAAGGCCCTGTCACATTGCCCAACGGATGCAAAATGTTTGTAAAAAGGACACAGCGGACGAGAAAAATGTTCCGTCCGTTGTTATCCGCTCTCAAAAGGGGCAAAAATTTGCATAACCAGAGCGGATAACACGGAAAGGAACGGATGGGGGGAGGACGCAGAGCGGATGGAAAGCGGATGCGGAACGGAAGCCTAGCGGATGGAAGTGGATGGAAGCGGATGCGGAGCGGATACGTAGAGGATGCGTAAAGGATGCAGAGCGGATGCGTAGAGGATGCAGAGCGGATGCGTAGCAGATGACGCAGATGCGTAGCTGCATCCGCTTTCATCCTTTCTCCGTCCGTGCTACTAACGCTGCGCGTCCGTTCCACTTCCTCCCTGCGTCCGTTTACTGCTGGAACGGATTTGAGTTGCGCGGATGCGCAGTGGATGCCTAGCAGATATAGTGGATGCTTAATGGATGCAGAACGGATGTCTCCCGTATGCCTAGCGGATGCAGAACGGACGCATTGGATACATTTTCCGCTCAAAAGTTTTGAGCAGCTCAAAACCCTCTGAGCGGATGAAGCGTCAATAGATGGACGCTGGACGGATAGAGAGGAAGCAAAACGGAGGCAGTGAGTACAGAACGGAAGCATCGTGTTAACCAACGGATGGCAAGTGTTTTTCTCCGTTTTACATCCTCTTTCCATCCGTTGGTGCAGTGTGACAGGGGCTTTAGATTTAATGTTCCCTTTGACGGATAAAGAAATATTCCTGGATTTCTGGCATGCTCCAGCCTTGGATAGGACTAGGAAAAACCAGTTTCACATCCAGGCCCAACCATGGAAATTTTGATCCAATAATTCTTTTGCTCCAAACAATCTCATAGGGTGAGTTTTGTGAAGATAAAATAAAGGAAGATTCTCATGTAGGCAAATTGTTCCTAGAGGTAACGTGACATGTCAAAATCATAAATAATATTTTTAAAAAGTGCTATAGCCAAAAGGAAGCACTGCATATTATGCTTTGAGTTTAAACATTAATCCTGTGGCTTGGAGTATCACTTCCTTCAGAAGCAACCAGCCAATTTATCAGTTTTTCAAAAATATGGAGCCAAACCAGCTGTATTGTTAACAGATATGAAATGGAAGTAGTCCCATAATTTGAGATCACTGCTGTTTAATATAAAATTTATATATGACCAGATGTTATGAAGAGGATTCACCATTATGAAAAAAATAATTGGGATAGAAAATCTGTATTAATCTAAATTGAACAATGTAAGCCCTTGTTGTTACAATTATTCTGTTTCATACTTTCTCTGCAAATAGATTGATTTACAGTTGCTCTATAGTTGTTGCTGTATTCTACAGCTTTTCCTGTGACAACAGATATTAAATGATCTAACTTATACTGGTAAATTAAAGAAACCTTGACTGTTTAATCTATAATGTTTTTATAGACCATAAAATTCTATCATAAGTTTAACAAGAATCAAAAACTATGAGAATTAAGAAGACGGAAAAAGAAATATGAACATATGACTTGAAAAGCTAAAAACTAGTCATTCGATCCCATGAGCAAAACATTTTCTCAGCTACAGAAGGAAAAAAAACCCTACAAAACCAGCATAGTGGACATCTTTCCTGAGATTTCAGCCCAACTGTTTTAATTCCAGACTTATTTCTTCTTTAAAACAGTGTTTCTCAATCTTGGCAACTTGTGGGCTCAACTCCCAGAATTCTCCAGGCAGCAAAGTGACTGGAGAATTCTGGGATTTGAAGTCCATACATCTTCAAGTTGCCACGGGTAAGATAACACTGCTTTAAAAAGATAAAAACCCAAGCTGACTTTGTAGCAGCCTGAAATCATATATAGGTTTATCATCTTGGGCCAAAATCAGTTTTTGTCCAAGATCACTCATCCATTTCTGGAAAAAAAATCATAACATTGGCAGTGCTTCCAATAATCAGAAAATATTAGTATTAATTTTTAAAGACCCACTATGTTCATCAATTTTTAATTACAAATTCTGACTGCTGTACACTTGGATCCAAGAGAGATACTCATCACATATATGCACTGTCTAGAATAAGCCAACCATCATTTATTTATCATCTCTACAACATGAGACTAGCAATATAGAAAGACTGGAATATTCAGAACTTCATCAAGGAGATAAATTGTAAATGTTGCCTAGATCTACCCCTTTCAGCAAATATTCAAAATTCCTTGCTACATAAAATTTTATTCCAGGGAGCAGAAATCTATGCTGCAGAAGATGTATTTATTTATTAAATTTATATGCTGCCCATCGGGCTAGATGCCTGTTATCTGAGCATTCTGATTTACAGATACCATCTTTATTGGAGGAAGACTGTAAGTTGAAAGTTCCAAATTGCTATCAAATGTGCAATAAAATAAACCCGATCAACAGAGGATATAGAATCAGCCGTGGGAAATTCAGAAGCTCGCCAATGACAGGGAAGCCAGCATTTGGAGAGAAAGGAGAATTTCTACTTGATCAAATGTCTGTCTCTTCATGATTTTCAAGAAATCTGTTTGCAGTCAGGTAGGTTTTTCTGGGAAGCGCTAAAATATGCCAGAGAAAGAGATGGATTCTGGGGAAAAAAACCCTCATTTTCTTTTTCTATCAATTTTTTTCACACCTATATACCAAAGTTTTCATGGATTTCAATTCCCAGAATTCAATTCTGGGAATTGAAATCCACACATCTTAACGTTGCCAAGTTTGAAAAACACTGCTCTAAACTGATCATGAATTCCAATTCATTTCTGCTTCCATTCATCCATTACAGATGACAGAAATTTGAGTTCACATAATTCTTGAGGTTTTTTGCCTTGTTTTGGAGGTGGGTGGAAAGGGAGGGAGGGAGGGAGAAAGGAAAGGAAAGGAAAGGAAAGGAAAGGAAAGGAAAGGAAAG
>BLBF01000050.1:12039651-12086367 GCA_015471245.1 Laticauda colubrina | reverse complement strand
GGAAAGGAAAGGAAAGGAAAGGAAAGGAAAGGAAAGGAAAGGAAAGGGGAAAGAAAAAGAAAAAGAAAAAGAAAAAGAAAAAGAAAAAGAAAAGGAAATTTGCTCTGTTTTGTGCATAGAGAAGCACTATAAGGGCTTCTCATCTTGCACATCTGCCAAACAACAAATTCTCTTTCAGTTCTGCTTCATCTCCATATCAAATCCATAGAGTAATGTCTGTGTCTTATCTCCATCAGAAGCAATCTTCCCCAATCTGGTGCTCTCTGGGGCTATGATACCCATAGTTCCTAGCTGGCAACTCTCCTCTGATTGGCAGACTTCAAAAAATCACAATTGCATCAAAGGGCCCCACAGCTCAATAGGCCTATGCATCAGGAGGGAAAGCATCAACATGATCAAAGCTACAAGTCATACTGACATGACCTGCAACTGCAGGGCATCAAGGTTTCTCCACCGTGTGATTCTGGAGATGGTGCAGCAAAAGTGAACTGTTTCTGGAAATCTTCCTGGGCTCAGAATGCACAAAATATCTGCCTTTATCTGGCCGTATGTGGTGCTGGACCAACAGACCCCCGGAGCAGGAAGATTTACACAAGTCAAGATTAAAATAGGACTCTGTGGTCTCCAAGGATTCAGCCAAAGTCTGCTTTCCATCATCTCCATGGTCATTGGGCCGCAGCAACATGCTCCTTTCAGAGATATGATTCCCTCTCTGCAAAAGGATGGCTGAGAACCCTGTGAAGTTCTCCCCAAGTTCTGGGCTCTCCCTGTCTTTGTTACAATTCTGTTTTGGGGATGGTGGATTATGGGCCTTTCTGTCTTTCTCCACCGTGTGGACCTTCTGGTGCTGGATCAGAGCCCACCTTTCTGGGAAGCCCTGTCCACATTCAGGGCACTTCAGCAAACGTTTTTTCGTGTGGCCAATCTGATGATGAGACAAGCCATCCGCAGTGGCAAAACTCTGCTCGCACTCATGACACTTGTAGGGTTTGGTGCTCGACTGCTGGATGAGGGCGGTCATTACTGTGGATACTGGAGAGGACTTGTCTAGGATGCTAGTCCTTTGAGAGGTCTGAGCACGGATAGAGGCTTCTTTGAAAGAAGAAACATCTAAGGGACTCTTGGTTCTACAGCCATCTTGTGGATGCAAGCAGGACTCATCTTCTTGTAAGGAAAGAGATGAATGGCTCTGTGGCAGCCCACCAGAGGGTCCCCTGGAGATTCTCTGAGGTTTGTTGTTGGAAGTGTTGTCATCCAGGTTGGTTCTTTGGTGGACAGAAAGACCTGAGGAGGAGCCACAGAATGGCTGACCTTCCAGTGGTCCGTAACTGAAGTTACGGAGAGCACTTTCTTTGGAAGTCTCTTCTGTGAAGACTTCTTGAAGCTCAGTAAGAACTGTATCAGAAGGCTCTTCAGTCCGATTCTTCTGATGCACAGCAATATCTAATTCAGGACTAGAAGCTTCTTTGGATTGAAGACATTCATGCCCTTTGTCCACCAGCTGCCTCTCCTGGTGGGCTGAGGTGTCCACCACAAGCTGGCTACACTCCATACACTGATCCAGCTGCCCACACTTCTGTCCCCTCTGATGGCAAGTCAGGGCTAAAAGATCTCCAAACTCCTGCTCACACTCAGAACACTGGTACAATTTATCCAGGCTGGAGTTGACCTCACCTTGCCCATGTTCAGAGCAGACAAGAGATCTCCTGGGACTCTGCTGATGTCTCCCTAGGATTGAGATATCCTTGCAGCTTTTTCCACATTCAAGACGGACCCAAGTTGCCTGAGTTTCCTCTGGCTCCATGAGGACTCTCTCCACGACCTTGGAATTGGTGCATAGCAGGACCTTGGAGGGTTCTTGGACCAATGAACGTTTCATATTTTCCTTGCCCTTCCTGCCTCTCTCATACTGCTGATCTCTCTTGTGGTCAATTGATTTCACCCTACACGCCCCACTAATTGACAATGAATGGGTTTCTTCATGCTCAACTAGAGACACACTGTTTCTGCACACCTGTCCGCAGGTGCCACATATCCAAGATTCATGATCCTCCTGATGGCAAGCCAAGGTTCCAGCATCATCAAAGCTCCTCCCACACTCCGTGCAGATGTAAGAAGTGTGGCTCTCTTCATGCTGCGCTAACGTTGCAGCATCTCGAAAGCTCTGCCCACAAATATTACAAAGATGAGCATGGCGGCTCTGATGCTGCTCCACTCCTCCAACGTCTTTGCAGTCCAGACAGCATGTAGCACACATTGCACTGCTGTCCTCCAAAAGTTCTTCCATGTGGGCGTCATCCTCAGGGCCGCTGCCATACAAGTCCTCTGCAGGGGAAACATTGCTCTCTGGTTCTTTGGCCTTTCTTTTCTCCATGCAATTCCCATTCTTCTCCTGCTGGTGGCACTGCAGTTCCTCCTCCAGGGCAAAGCGCTGCCTGCAGCCATGACAGACATGGGGCCGTTCCTCCATGTGGATGCGTTGGTGGGTGATAAGGTTGGAGCTTTGGGAGAAACGACGACCACATTCCTCACAATGGTACGGCCGTTCACCCGTATGCGTTCGGCGGTGCTGGGTGAGATGCGAGCTTCGGACAAAGGCTTTCCCGCAGTCCAAACACGCATATGGCTTCTCACCTGTGTGGATGCGCTGGTGGCGGATAAGGGTGGAGCTCATGCCAAAGCACTTGCCACAATCTGCACAGCGATACGGTTTCTCGCCCCGGTGGATACGAGAGTGCAAAGTAAGATTAGAGGCTAAGGAGAAACTCTGACCACATTCCCCACAAGCGTAGGGACGACTTTCACTGTGGCACCGCCGGTGACGCTCCAGTGCAGAGCTGAGTCCAAAAGTCTTGCCACAGTCTGTACAGCGATAGGGCTCCACCCCCATGTGAAGCCGCTGGTGCTTGACCAGGGTAGCACCGTGGCCAAAGCGTTTGCCACATTCCTGGCACTGGTAGGGCTTCTCCCCCGAATGGGTCCGTTGGTGCTGAATGAGCTCTGAGCTCTGGATGAAGGTCTTACCACAGTCATTGCAACGGAAGGGTTTCTCTCCAGCATGGATCTTACGATGTTTTACCAGGTTAGCACTCTGTGTAAATCCTTTCCCACACTCCTCACACTTGAAGGGTCGTTCGCCGGTGTGCGTGATCTGGTGTTGAATGAGATCGGAAGAGCGGTAGAAGCTTTTGGGGCACTCGGGACAATGGTACGGCTTCTCGCCGGTGTGGCTGCGTTGATGCTTGATGAGATTGGTGCTCTGCGAGAAGGCCTTGCCGCATTCCCGGCAGACATATGGTTTCTCCCCAGTGTGGGTACGCTGATGCTGGGCCAGGTTGGAGCTCCAGGAAAAGGCCTTGCCACAGTCCTGGCAGACATATGGCTTTTCGCCAGTGTGCGTCCGCCGGTGCTGAACCAGGTGGGAGCTCTGAGTAAAGGACTTTCCACAGTCCGTGCAAGTATTGGGACGCTCGCCTGTGTGGATACGCCTGTGGCGCACTAGCTTGGACCACTGGCTGAATGCCTTCCCACATTCATTGCAGGGGTGAGGGCGTTCTCCCTTCCCTCGGGATGCAGGGGCTACATCGACTGCAGGTGCGTCGTCCTGTTCCATGTGGCTGCTGGGCTCAATGCACAGGATAATCTCCCCTTCCTCCTTATCCAGGGGCAATCCTATAATCCACCACCTGGGGAAATGTAAAGACAAGACCAGAGAAAAATCAGAAAAAGAGCAGTCTCAACAAATTGGTGTATCATCCAGAAGACAAAGCTGACGCTGTTTTCCCACTAACGTGATATCAGGATGAGGACTTTCTAGAGCAGAAGATTCTGCCTTGAGCAGTCAGCTTACTGGTTCAGCAGTATCTGTAAAAAGCCATAATGATACCAGAACAATGACTGGTGCCATCATGTCTTTCACAAAGGACATAGATTTTTAATTGTGTCATGATAAAGCCAATACAGGAGATGCGTCCATTGCAAGATGACATCATGACACACATAATTTGCTCACGTAATCTAGATACCCAGTATTGGATATTGGTCCTTCTAGACCAGGGATGTCAAACTCAAGACCCATGGGATGCTTAAATCTGGGCTGTGGACCAGTCTGGAAATATCAAAGGACTAGCATGCAGTGCCTCTGATGTCCAAAACAGGCCATGGGGGGCAGCATGTAACCCCTCCTACATGGCCCATTTTCAGCCTCCCTAGCCTCCAGCAGCACTCTGCCAGGTGAAAACAGTCCACACAGAGGCCCCACAAGACCCATTTGTGGCCAGCAGAGTGCTGCAGGAAGACTGGCTTGGACCAGATTATGTGGCCTCAAGTAAGTACCTAATCTGGACAGAAAACAAGCAACATCCTGTACTAAAGTTTAACGCCAAATTTTACATACTGTAGGTCCATTTAATCTACAATCAACAACCTATAATTGACAGCCATTTTTATTTACTATCCTGGAAATTTAACTCTGCTGTTAGATCTTATATTATCATGTTATTTATGCGATGATATTTTTATTACTAGTTGAATAATAATAAAAAATACAATAGTATAAACAGCTTTTCTGCCTGGAAAAGCAATTTACTATTAAACAATGGGATATAAATTTAGAAATAAGAGTATACCAGAGTATGAAGAATAAGTAATGAATGTTTGTCATTACTATCTGGTAGAAGAGATAAGAAAATGGTTATAGTAAAAAAAAACTGGAAAGAAAGAAGGGGGGAAAAAAGCATCTGGACCGTGTGTCAAACGCCCACCCCCATACACACACACACAGCCCCCCAAGATCAAACACAATTCTGATGTGGCCCTTAATAAAATCGAGTTTGACATCCCTGTTCTAGGCCACGAGTGGATCAGGAATTCTCGGAGTTGAAGTCCACAAGTCATAAAAGATCCATAAACCATAAAACTGATAAAAGGGCCATAGTTCTCAACATATACAGTGATTTTACTGAATCAGTGTTTTACAACCTTGGCAACTTGAAAATATGTGGACTTCAACTTCCAGAATTCCACAGACAGTTATGGGAGTTGAAGCCCACATTATCTTCTTGCTGCCCAATTTGAGAAACATTGGCCTGCACACTTACAAGGCAGGAGTGGACAAAGGTAGAGCGAGTTGATATCCAAACCCTTCCTTCAGCACCCATAAGATTCCATGTCATCTCTCCTGCATTTTTTAAAAGATTAATTTTTAGAAAATAAAATATGAAACTGTTATGCTGCCAGATGAATCACCAGGATTGACCCTCAGATTCATTTACATAAATGCTCCATTATAGGATAGAAAATATCCAGGACTATTCCACCTTCTGGGAAATGGGAATCTTATGTCACTGTGAAAACAAAGGTGGCCATTTTATGAACAGGTTAATAGGTTAACCATTTTATGAACAATGTCTTTTAGTAGCCACCCTTTAAAATTTCAAATGTGCTTTAACTCCCAAAAAGTTGTTTATTTATTTATTTATCTATCTATCTATTTATTTAATGCATTTCCATAGTACTGTATTTCCCTTGAAAACTGTAATATCAAAGCAGCTTCCAAAATAAAAAAATAAAATATGCTGTACCAAAACGATACAAAAACCTCTCAATTAAAAAGGTACAAAGCAAAACCATTCATCTAATATTCATCAAGGGGAATAAAGTATTCATAGAATCCCAGAAATTTTTTATTGGCCAATTGTCCTCGACTTACGACCACAATTGAACTCAGAATTTCTTTTTGTTAAATGACACATTTGTTAAGTGAGTTTTGCCACACATTTTACAACCTTCCTTGCCACAGTTGTTAGGTGAATCATTGCCTTTGATAAATTACTAACCCAGTTGTCAAGTGAATCTGGTTACCCAATTGACTTTGCTTGTCAGAAGGTCACAAAAAATGATCTAATGACCCTGGGACACAGCAAAGGTCATAAATATGAACGCGTTGTCAAGCATCTGAATGTTGATCCTGTGATTGTTGGGATGTTGCAAAAGTCGTAACTCTGAAAAACGGTCATGTCACTTTTTTCGGTGACAGATGAGAGGATGAGAAAAGATGAGAAATGAGACAGTGATGGGGGAATTAAAGTGTTCAACAGAGTGATGGCACAGGGGGAAACACTGTCTTTGTATCTTGTGGTTTTGATACGCAATACCCTATAGCAGCCTCCTGTAAGGAGAAATTGATGATTATGTCCAGGATGCGAGGGGTCTGGACATATTTTCTCAGCCCTCTTTCTGGTCCGTGCAAATCCTCAATGGGGGTCATTCATCAAGGGTGTTGTATTCTTTTTACTTCTCCTGCAGAGGCTTCTTGGTGGAAGAAACCACACAGACAGATGTCTATGGAGAGTCTCAGCCATCCAGGTATGGTTGTCCCAAAGGTGCTTTTGCAAGAGGCAATTGGACTTTTTAGTTTTTTTTTTCTTTTAAAACATTTTGCTTCTCATGCGAGAAGCTTCTTCAACTCCGAAGAATTCTTCAGAGCTGAGGAAGCTGAAGAAACTTCTCCAATGAGAAGTGAAACGTCTTCACACAAAAACCAAAAAGTCCAGTTGCCTCTTGAAAAAGCACCTTTGGGACACACAGAGTTTACAGGAAGTTCAGAAATGTTGTCAATTGTTGACCTCTGTATGAAGCATCTCTTGACATCATAAGAACAGAACCCTTCCAGACAGAAACTCACCAAAGATGGGTCCAGACACAGAGGATGACAAGTAGGAAGCAAATTAGAAAAAGTGACACTATTCCAAAAAAACCTGTCAAGTTTGGGAAGGTAAAATGGGATTAACAACATACTTTGCTCTTTGTGGGGCTGCAAAATTGGAAAAATCCTGCGACATGCAGATGAAACAGTAATGGTTAGAAGTAAGCAGTACATTTACAGTAGTTCTTGACTTCCAACCATTTGTTTAGTGACCATTTGAAGTTACAATGGCACTGAAAAAAAGTGAATTATTACCATTTTTCACACCCATGACCCTTGCAGAATTGGATATACGATAGAACTGCATAAATGGCAGAAATTGTGGGATAACCATGTCAACTGCAAATAAAGAAAATTTACATAAAATGTTTTATAGATGGCATTTTCCACCAACAAGATTGGTAAAGATGTTTAAATACCTTTGAAGACCTAAATGTTGGATGTGTAATCAGAAACCTGGTTTGTATTATCATATGTGGTGGACTTGCCCAAAGGCAAAAAAATATTGGACGGAAATACATACTTCATTGGAAAAAAAATGATAAAGCAACATATAGATTTGAAACCAGAAATATTTTCGTTGGGTAATCTACCAGAAATGTATGACAAAAGGAATATATATTTAATTTTACATTTACTAACTGCAGCCAGAATTGTATTTGCACAACAATAGAAAAGCAAAGAGGGTGCAATTAAAAAATATTAGAATGTGCAGAAATGGACAGATTAATGCATACAATTAAGGAAAAAGAAGGATCTGAATATTTATTTACATGCAACCTACTTTACTAATAGTTAGATAATAAAAACAGAAGTTAGAACCATGAGGATACAAAAAGGACTAATGTTATAAAGGAGATTTGTAAAGTAGATAAGTAAATTATTATTATTGTTGTTGTTGTTATTGTTGTTATTGTTGTTGTTATTGTTGTTGTTATTGGATTAATATAATTGTGATGAATATTATTGTAAACTTTTTGATTATGATTTCCTAAAAATAATTGGACACAGACAACTCAGTTTGATTGAAATTGAATTTTTACATGTTATATAAATTTAAAAAAAATAAAAAAAAAAAAGAACAGAATCCTTCCAGACAGAAATTCACAGGTGTGTTCAGACACAGAGGGCGACAAGTAGGAAGCAATTTAGAAAAAATAACACTTTTAACAAAAAAAACCTGAAAGGTTTGGGAAGGCAAAGTGGGAGTAACAACATACCTTGCTCTTTGTGAGGTTGCAAAATTGGAAAACTCCTGCGACATACAGATGAAAATGCAATGGTTAGAAGTAAGCAGTACATTTACAGGTAGTTCTTGACTTACAACCATTGGTTTAGTGACCATTCAAAGTTACCATGGCACTGAAAAAAGTGGTTTATGACCATTTTTATACTAATGATCCTTGCAGAATCACTTAGCTACGTGCATTTTCTTAATCTAATTCTTTTCTCTTCTTTCCCTCTACCCCAACTTCTCCCCTCCCTTCTACACATTATCTTCCAAATTAAAGAAGCCCAATATTCCTTCTCCAGCTGCATTTTTACAGTGCTGACTCAGAATTGTTTTAAAAAAACTTTCTCCAAGGCTAAGCTATGTATCAACAGAAGGCAGGAATGAAGGCTAAACCCGGATATTTCTTTCATAAAAGGAACTTACTAAGAACAGATAGTCCTTGACTTAACAACCATTCGTTTAGGGACCGTTTCAAGTTACAAAAGTACTGGAAAAAGTGACTCATAACCATTTTTCACACTTATGACCACTGCAGCATCCCTACAGTCACCCGATCAAAGATTAGATATTTGACTCATATTTTATGACGGTTGCAGCACCCCAGGGTCATGCAATTATCTTCTGTGACCTTCTGACGATTGAAGTCAATGAGGAACCAGATCCCTTGACAGCCATATTATTAATAAACAATTGCAGTGATTTCACTTAAAAGCTGTGGCAAGGTCATAAAATGGGGCAAAACTCACTTAACAACTGTCTCGCTTAGCCACATTTTGGCTAAGACATTTTGGGCTCAATTGTGGTCGTAAGTCAAAGACTACTGGTATCTTGTAGCCTTCACACTAAGAACAATTGTAGTGTACGTATAAAGTGTTGGACCAATGCTAGTAAGACTCCCTCCTTTAGTCGCAGAAGCATCTGGGCGACTTTGGATGTGTTATTCTCTAACAACCCAGCCTTCCCTATAGAATTGATTTGCATAAAAGACAAGAGGAAGTTGCTCTGCAAAGAGCGGGATATAAATCGTACCAATAAATACAGAACCTTTTGAAAAACAAATAGAAACCATCCCATTGGTCAATTTTTTATTTATTTATTTTATTTTATTTTGCAGATTGGATAATCAGTAGGTCTTAATATCTATGGAGATCCTCAGTCATCCAGGTGACGGTTGTCCCAATGGTGTTTTTTCAAAAGGCAATTGGATTTTCTGTTTTTCCTTCAGTTCGGTTCTTCAGAACTTAAGAAGCTTCTTGGATGAGAAGTGAAATGTCTTCCAGGAAAAATAAAAGGAAGTCCAGTTGCTTTTTGAAAAAGCACCTTTGGGAAAATTGGTCTTTGCTGCCTCCAATGGTCAGCTGGATTTTTGCAGGAGAGATATGGTCATCCTAAAACTCTTCTAAACATTTTTGACAGAAGCCAACATATCCTACCTCTATGGCCCTTGGCCATAGTACTTTCCTTCCCTTTCTTGCAAGCTGGAGGTAGATACATGCACAAATACACAGGAGCCCCAGAAAACATCATACATCATTTTTCTAGGGCAAGTGGGAAGCCAAATGCTCGCGACATAGGAAGTTTTATCTCCCTACAATGGTGGAAATCAGCACCACACTTTATTTCCCATCCCAATAAGCATCAGAAAATAATTAAAAGAATGCCATTGCAATTAGGGTGATATTGGTTCCCCAAATGCAAATCCTTTGTTTAAAAAAAACCTGTCTAGGATGTTTTTTTTTTACATTTTCAGATAGTATTTTTCCACCATGAAGAATATGTTCAGAGTAGCTCAAAATATGAAAATAATACAGGTATCATGCTTCCCTGAAAATATGGCCAACTCTGAAAGTAAATCCTAGCTTGGTTTTACATGTGCGCCCAATATAAGCCTTACCCCCAAATAAGCCCTAATTAAGATCCCTCCCACTCCAGAGTGCAGGTGTAAAAATTAAGCTAGGGTGGAGGTGGGGGAGGGGGTAGAGCTGCCCTACTACCTACCTTTGGACAGCTGTAGCCAGGCCTTGCACACCCTGACATCTGCCTTGCCGGCCCATTTCTTCTGCAGCCAGCAAGGCTAGCAAGGCTTTCCTGAAGGCCTCTGTAACTGATAACAAAGCTCCGGATTGATCCGGAGCTCAGTTATCGGCTGCAGAGGCCTTCAGAAGAAGTTCCAGAAGGCCTCCGACAACAAAAAGGAGACCGGGGGCGACGTGCACAAGTGGGGTTAGTCAGTGGATGAAATCCCCCCCAAATAAGACCTGGTGCCTTTTTTTGATGCCCCCTCCAAAAATAAGACAGGGTTTTATTTACAGGGATAGTCCTCAACTTACAACAGTTCATTTAGTAACTGTTCAAAGTTACAACAGCACTGATTTATGATCATTTTTCACACTTGACCATTGCAGAATCCCCATGGTCATGTGATCGACTCAGCCACTTGGCAACTGACTCATATTTATGATGGTTGCAGTGTCCTGGGTTCATGTGTTCATTTTTTTTGCAATCTTCTTACAAAGCCAATGGGAAAGCTAGATTCACTTAACAACCGTGTTACTAACTTAACAACTGCAGTGATTCACGTAATGACTGTGGCAAGAAAGGTCCTAAGAAGGAGCAAAATTCACTTAACTGTCTCGCTTAGCAAGAGAACTTTTGGGCTCAGTTGTGGTTGTGAGTTGAGGACTACCTGTAATATACAGACCAATACATTCTAGTATTAAATATGAAAAAAAATGGAAACAGGAATTTATTTTTAGGGTATGTGTGTCTAGTGGAAGTAAAAATAGTTTCTTTGCATTGAACTCAACTCCTGGAGACTTCATAGACAGAACCACGTAGGTCTTAACAGTTTGGAAGTTGCTTTTCAACTGCCTATTTCCCAGAAATGTGTTTAATTCTCCAGTCTAGTCTGGGTTCTTTTTTTCCCGAGTGGTCTCCCATCCAACTCTGTTTAACTTTTCAAAATGAGCCAAGATGCACGCCATTTTCCATCTATTCAGTCTAATCCAGGAATACCTGCATATTCCATTCCATCTTTAGACTTTTTATCCCACCATTTTTATTTTTATAAGTAACTCAAGGCAGTGAACATACCTAATACAGATAGTCCTCAACTTGTGATCACAATTGAGCCCCAAATTTTTGTTGCTAAGCAAGACAGTTTTGTTCCACTTTATGACCTTTTGTTCCGGTTGTTAACCGAATCACTGCACTTATTAAGTTAATAATACAGCTGTTAAGTGAATCTGGCTTCCCCATTAACTTTGCTTGTGAGAAGGTCACAAAAGGTGATATGACTTCAGGACACTGCAAGCATCATAAATATGAGGTAGTTCCAAGCATTCAAATTTTGATCATGTGACCATGGGGATGTTGCAACAGTCATAAGTGTGAAAAACAGTCAAAAGTCTGCTTTTTTCAGTGCTGTTGTAACTTAGAGGGTCATTAAACAAATCATTGTAAGTCGAAAACTATCTATACTTCTTCCTCTGCCTATTTTCTCCACAAAAACCACCCTGTGAGGTGAGTTAGGTTGAGAGGCCCAATGTCACCCAGCTGGTTTTTCATGCCTGAGGCAGGATTAGAACTCAATGTCTCCTAAGTTTCTAACCTGCTGCTTTAAATACTAGAGCAAACTGGCCTTATAATAATAAATAAATCTTCCTTAAATAATCCAATTGCCTCAGCTTAAGCAACCCAAAATAGCAAAAAAAGCTCTCTGCAAAATATATATACCAAGTCAAGTCAGTCAACTCTACAAAGGATATACAGTTAACAAGATTGTCCTCTTTCCTGCATCTGTTTAGGTTATTCTTAAAAGGGAACTGCTGCAGCAGAGATCAGTTGGAAACTTCCTTTCTAGAAGAGCCAAATCCCAATAACATACCCAATTTTTATGACTGGAAGTAACAGATGATAAATTTAATTAATACCTTCCTTATGAGCTACAGAAATGGGCTTCCACAAGTGGCAATGGTACCATGAATGGGAGTTACAATCCGATTGGGACATTTTTTCAACTTTGGCAACTTTAAGATCTGCAAACCCAACTCCCAGAATTCCCCAGCATGCATGAAGGCAGACAGGCAGTTTGAATGACAGCTGCTAAGGCATTGTGGGAGTTGAAGTCTACACATTGGAATGGGACCAAGATTGACAAACACAAGGTTTGAAGGGACACAAGGGCAGATACATAAAATCTAATTAAGTCCTTAAAACAAGTTAAAAATAACAGAATGCCTGTAATCAAGTAGCTATCTTTAATGGATAAAGTGGACTCTTTCTATGATGAGGGGTGAAAATTATCCAACACAGCCTCTGTGGAACTTAAAATACAAAGGTTTTGGACTCTTAGGCAAGGATCTTCAAACTTTGCAAGTTTAAAACTTGTGGACTTCAGCTCCCAGAATTCCTGAGCTAACATGACTAGAGGAGGAATTCTGGGAGTTGAAGTCCACAAGTCTTAAAGCTGTCACGTTTGAAGATCCCTGCTCTTAGGTTTCAGCCCCACTTTGCAAGCAGAGAAAACAAAAATGAATCAAGCTGTCTCAGGGAAGAACAGCAATCATAAAGAGATAAAGGCAAACAGATCAAGAGTCAGTCAGTCCGGCCCTGAATTTTGAATTACTGGACCTATGAACCCCATGCAGCACGTCTTAAAGGGACAGAGTCTTGAGGACAAGACTCTGGATAACAGGGCCTCAGACTGAAGATTTCTCAAACCCTAGTGTCCAAAATGTTTTGCAATTGGAAAGCCTCAGCAACTGGACCTTCTGGAAAGAAAACAGGGTTCCTTCAGCCTCTCCAAACAAGTAAGACAGCTAGGTAAATGTAAAAAAAAATAATGCTGGATTTCCACTAATTGTAACAACTTCATTGATTATCCAGCAGTGCTACAGAAACTACTGTCCTAAAATTCTAAGGGTCTAAAAGGTTTTTTTTTGTAATTTTGTAATTTTATTTTCAAGTAAATGTGTAAATTTTAACAGCAAAAGAAAACCACCAGAGAGAAAGAAAGTTGGGGGGGGGGGGGGAAAGCAGGAAGAATTTTAGGGAGACTGCCAACTAAATGCTTACAAATCCTTATTTATAATCCCAAAGAGTTTATACAATTGTGGTGTGACAGCTTCATTTCAATTAAAATTAAAGTAACACATACTTCACAAACACCAAAAGCCCTCTAAAACTTAACAAAACTTCAGAATCCATGCAGAGGAATAAAATTGCCTTAAAAGACATACTATCAATTATTTTCACAGAAAATACAGAAAATCCTCTAAGCAATAGTGAGAAGACCTGCCAAAAAAAAAAAAAAAGTGCCAAAAAGCGTTGGTCTTTGAAGTGTCTTCCCCCTACCCCACCCCACGACTGGTCCCTGTTCACTAGGAACAAACATCTCACACCTACGCAACCTGGCGCTTTCCAGCAACTTTCGAAGCTGCCCCCAAATTTTCTTCTGTCCGCTTGTTGGATCATGTGTCCTTCCATCCCTTAACTATGTCCTGGCACTGAAATCAAGGACAAATGGACAGGTTTTATATCCCTTCGGCAAGGCACCCAACCGGGGAAGGGAAGAAGAATCCTTAATCCGTGCTAAGAGAACCGCTTCTAATCTCCTTCCTGCCAACTTTTCTCACAATGTCGCAACCGAGGAACCGACCTATTGTTTTCTTCGCTTCCTTTGCAACTTAACCAAGGGGGAGCTCCGTCCCGACGAGGCAGCTTTCTAGGCCAACCCTCCCCCCCACCCCACCCCCACCGCCGCCGCCCTTCCACCTCATTGAAAAATAATAATAATGTACCCATTTCGCAGCTCTTGCAAAAAGACTCTAATCTGACCCTTGGAGCTGCTCTGGCTCAGAATTGCACCGCTTTGCAGAGATGCATTCCCGGGGATATTCCCCGCATTTATTTTTTATTTATTTATTTTTTGCAAACTAGCCTCTCCTCTTTCCTTCCTCTGCTCGCTACCAGCCCTCCCGCTCGATGCAGGCAGCCCATCTGCGCTCACCAGCAAGCAGGCTCAGGGTGACTGGGGAAGAGCGGAGGAAGTGCTTTTGGCAGCACAGCTCCCCTCTTCCGCCGCTGCCGACTGCGAGGGGGGGGGAAGGAGCCTTTTCTCTATGGTGTTTAACCATTTCCCCTTAAAGAGGCAGCGAACGGGGCCGCAGGACGCGCCACCGAAGCCGGATGGGGGGTGCCCGCCAAGGCGCTTTGGGCGGCTGTGCAAGACGCACCGCTCGGGCTGCCGCGAGGCACGGGTCGCGCATCGCAACGGATGGTGCATCATAAATAATGACATATCATCAGGGACTGGAAGCTAAAACCATTAGGGAACTATGTGAAGAACGGTTTGCTGGAATTGGGTATGTCTAAGTTAGATGAAAGGACCAGGGGTGACATGATTAGCAGTCTTCCAATATCTGAGGGGCTGCCCCAAAGGAGAGGGAGTCAAGCTCTTCTCCAAAGCCCCCTGAGGGCAGGACAAGAAGCAACCTGGATGGAAACCAATCAAGGAGAGAAGCAACCGAGAACTAAGGAGGAATTTCCTGAACAGTTAGAACAGTTAGTCAGTGGAACGACTTGCCTTCAAAAGTTGTGAAGTTTTTTAAAAGATGTTGGATAACCATTTGTCTGAAGTGGTGTAGGGGGGCTTCCTGCCCAAGCAGGGGCTTGGACTAGAAGACCTTCCAACTCTGTCATTCTATTCTGTAATGGATGGAAACTGATCAAGGAGAAATTCAACCTAGTAATAAAGGAGAAATTTTCTGGCCGTGAGAACAACCCACCAATGGAATAGGGCTGTCTTTGACAGCATTGTGGGCCCCATGCAAAGCAGTGTACTGTGGCCCCTACAACAACTACTCACAGGAATAAAAATGTAAATGGGCAATAAAACTAAACATATATTTATTTTACTGGCACTTCCAACAAAATCGGTGCTGAAACATTAAAAAAATGCTATGCAGCAACAACTAATCAGATTAATATGCCCCCCCTATGCTTGTGGGGCCCATGGGTAAGTGCCCATCAGGCCCATGCATTAAGACTGTCCCTGAATGGAATAGTTTCCCTTGTGGGAGCTTCATCACTGGAAGCTTTCAAGAGACTAGACCTCCATCTGTCAGAAATGGTGTAGGGTATCCTGCTTGAGCAGCGGGGTTGAATTAGATAACCTACAAGGTTGCGTACAACTCTGTTATTCTGTTAAAAGAATGAAAGCTTTCACGGATTGCAGATCAGTGGGAAGAGGTGCAGCTTTGCCAACGAAGGCACTGAGCACGATCTTCGCTCCACACAAATTCAATGCGGACGCTTTTTTGGGATTTCTACTCAAATCCAAATGGGAAGGTTTGGAACACTCTACCTGTCTCTATTCGATGTTGCCACATGTGGCATGCTATCACCAATCTTGGCTTCTCTCAACACAAACTAAGTAAGATCAGGTCAAGGATGGAACACCACCAGGAGACCCTGGGACACTACCATACAAGTTATTATCCAAAGCACCTCAGGGCAGGATAAGAAGCAATGGAAACTAATCAAGGAGAGAAGCAACCTAGAATTGATAAGAAATTTCCTGACAGAACAATTAATCAGTGGAATAACTTCCCTCCATAAGTTATGAATGCTCCAACACTGGAGGTTTTTCAGAAGAGATTGGACAACCATTTATCTGAAATGGTATAGGGTTTCCTAACTGAACAGGGGGCTGGACTAGAAGACCTCCAAGATCCCTTTCAACTGTGTTACTCTGTTCTGTTCCATTCTTGCATTCTTCCATTCCATTCTACTTTAGAGTGGTGGAATTCTGGTAATGGAAGTCTACACATCTTAAAAGTTGCTGAATTTGAAAAACTTTGTGGTGGACCACATAAATCTCCTTCGTGTCAAGCTTGATTCCTCCTAACTTTCTATGAATGTCATTTGCTCTAATTTTCTTTTGAATATTTTTTATTCACAGAGCAACATATGGGCCTAGAATTTCCAGCTGCTGTTCTATAAAGCACAAACCAGATCTTATTTATAAAAAACATTTGAAGGAACAAAATCAACAGTTGCAAAAAGAGGAGGAAAAGGTGAAGAGACAGTGGGTGAAAAATAAAATAGCAAATGAACAAGTTTACAATAAAATGAAGTTTGGTGTCTTTGTTTTGTGGAATTATATTTATCATGTTTACATATGTGATTGTTATTTGGCAGAAGCATAAAGGATTTTGGGCCCATATTCTTGCAAGTGTATATAAATTGACTGATAAATGAGTTCTGGAGATCATCGCAACTCTGTTCTGTGCCGATAAGGTTACAATTTGTGTCGGCCTGTATAGTTGGTTACACAGCCATATTTTTAGATTGGACTTGGCATTTTTGTTCATCAGTTGAGTCCTTCCCAATGCTTTAGGATAGGCAGATTTCTTAATAATATTAATGGAGCCACTACAGGATGTAAATTGTTCCAAGTAAAAATACCTTTTGCAATTGACTATTCTTGTTATTTTACAGTTGCCTAATGACCAGAAGCAATTTATAGAGCAGACTTTTTGAACCAGATCAATGCCACTAGGCTGGAAAAAGATATTCCTGTTGGATTGCTGGCAGTTATCATA
The DNA here is from genome assembly GCA_015471245.1 of Laticauda colubrina. Taxonomy (NCBI): domain Eukaryota; kingdom Metazoa; phylum Chordata; class Lepidosauria; order Squamata; family Elapidae; genus Laticauda; species Laticauda colubrina. The sequence continues at coordinate 12,069,821 of BLBF01000050.1, read as the reverse complement.
TATGTCGGAGCTGGAGAAGCAGGAATGTTTTCCTGGAGATAGGATTTTCTGAATCCATCTTGACTGGGTTCATGCACCAAGTTGAACCATAATTTAACTGCAGTTTGTTGAAAGAATCACATCAAACTAAACCACATTTAAACATAAGGGTTAGGATTAGTCTTTTAGCCTGCTCTTCCTATACTTCATCCATGGGCAAAACCTATTTTTATCGTTTGATCATAATATAGTACCGCTTACATTTTTCTGTTTTCAATGTTAAAAACAACTGTACTTGGAATATGTATCCCCAGGCTAGATATAAGAAACCAATTTGTAATTACACAGTCACCCTTATAAGCACACTCATAAACATTTAATTATATTTTTAATTGATGTAAAGTTTGCTTCAATGCCAAGGATTTCATCAATGCCAAGGATTTCCAAGTTCCAACATTTTGCAAAAATACCTGTTTGATTCCACCCCTGACATTTGTGGGGGACGGGAAACAGACACAGAAAAAGGAAAAAAAAACCACCAGGAATGTGCTGATGGTTTTTAAAAATGCCCAACTACGGGCAAAGCAGTGCCTTAAAGATTTAAAAGATCTCAGACAACACTTCCCCTAGTCAGCACACAAAGATAAAGGGTGCAAGATTCATGTCATACATTGCAAGATTCATGTCATCCCTGCAAGGTAGACCAGATTTAAGAAATCAATGCCCTGTAGGTCAGGATTGCAGGTAGTTCTCAACTTACAACAGTTCATTTAGTGATCATTCAAAGTTACATCATCACTGAAAAAATAGACATGACCATTTTCCACACCATTGCAGCATCATTTGGATGCTTGGCAGCTGCCATGTAATTCATGTAGTCAGTCACCTTTTGCAATCTTGCAAGCAAAGTCAATTTGGTAACTGTTAACTGCAGTGATGCACTTAACAGTGGTGAGAAAGCTCCTAAAATGGGGCAAAATTCTAATGTCGCACAGTCACTGAAATTTTGCTATGGTTTTTATTGTAATAGCAATAATAACAGAAACTTGCAAGTCTGTACATGCTTCCCGTTCCCTTTATGTGCGAACTAGAATAGGGGTTGCCTGAGATGTTTTTCTCAAATTACTTTCTTGTCTGAAGCCGAAGCCCTTTTTATCTGATCACTGCCTTCCTAGTGGCTCTTCCTTCTGTCCATCAAGACCATTCCTTCATCTGTCTACAATTTTAAAATTTTGGGAGAAGCCATGCCTACAATCCTGGCATGAAGAGAACCGTTCCAAAGGGTCACAGGAAATTGAATGGATAGTATTTATAGTCCTCGATTTACAAAAGTTCATTTAGTAGCTGTTCAAAGTTGCAACGGCACTGAAAAAAAGTGACTTTTGACCCTGTTTCACACTATCGTTGCAGCATCCCCATCGTCACGGCACTGAAAAAAAGTGACTTTTGACCCTGTTTCACACTATCGTTGCAGCATCCCCATCGTCACGTGATTTAAGCAAAGTGAATGTTACTCACGTAACAACTGTGTTACTCATTTAAGAACTGCTTAAGTAATTCACTTAACAAACGTGGCAAGAAAAGTCGTAAAATGGAGCAAACTCAATAAAGTTCTCACTTAACATAAATTTTGGGCTCAGTTGTGGTCGTAAGTTGAGGACTTTCTGTATCACCCTGACAATCATCAGCAGATAGAAACTTTTGCTTGACATTCTTCCAACAGCCACTGCAAATGGGAGTTGGTGAAGTGGGCTGTGACATTACCCTGCTTTAGAGCATCTCCTGGTGTAGTACCAAGTGTGCCCTCCTGATAAACAATACCCACCATCCAGGTGTTGAAATAGATGTTCACCTGCACAGGTCTGAGGTTGCAAATAAAGTGAACTATCCCCAAAGATTTTGAAATGGTTTCTCCCCAGAGTGGAACTATCATGAAGGACGACTGGTATAGTTATTAAGTAGTGGTGGGATTCATCTCTGGGTGGGGGGAGGAATGAGTCTGCCTACTGAGATGAGGTGGGCCGATTGCTTTTGTGGTATGGAGACAATAACTTGGTCCTCAACACCAATAAGACCAAGGAGCTTATAGTGGACTGTAGAAGGAACAGATCAGACACCCAACCTTTGCTTATCAACGGATACCGAGTGGAACAAGTGGCCACTTTTAAGTTTCTGAGTGTTACCATAAAAGAGGACCACACCTGGAGCCCTGGTCAAAGGGGTCCAGCACTGGTTGCAGCACTGGTCAAAGGGGCCCAGCAGAGATTATACTACCTGAGACTTCTCAGAAAACAGAATGAAAAATGGCTGGTGACCTTCTACCGCTGCACCATAGAGAGCATTTTAACATACTGCACCTCTGTATGGTTTGCCAATTGCACAGTGGCAGATAGGAAAGCACTCCAGAGGGTTAACGTCATTGCCCAGAGGATCATTGGTTGCCCTCTCCCCTCTTTGGAAGATATAGCTCCCATTGCCTTACGAAAGTTCAAAACATTCTCAAAAATCCATTTCATCCTGGGAACCCTTTTTTTAAACTATTACCATCTGGCAGACGGTACAGAATAATAAAAACAAGGACAAATAGGCTGAAAAACAGCTCCTATTCCAGGACAGCAGCTCTTTTGAATTCTGCTGTATAATATTAATGCAATATCAGGGGTTTTCAATTCAATGTATAGAATGTGAAGGATGCGTGTTTGTGTTTATTTTCATAGTCATAATACACACTGAAAATGGTATTTAATTTTGTTGTACGAGGTGCAAAGACAATAAAGTAAATTAAACTAGAACTGAATCCAAAAGTTTTGTAAGAGGCCACAGGTTTATAAGCTTTCCAGTTAGAGGCTGCAGTACACATTGTGTCACACAAATCATCATTTTATGTTATAGGTCAGCCTCAGTTCTGCTTCTTCCAGAAAAGTCATGGAAATGAACAAAAAAAATCATTATTTTTCTTGTATATAATTAACAAGCCCAGAAACTACATTGTTCAAAAAGATACAAAATGTGCATTCCTCTCCATCTGTCTAAAACTGGAGAGAATTTACAGTACATAAAGCCCAGTCTGAGAGTAATTGGGGCCTTTTCATTGATGACCCCTGGCTCCACTAAGAGAGAAATCAGGTTGAAGAGAAACAGTATGCAATACAGAAATATTACTGTAAGTTGCTCCTCCAGTAAGTAACTTTTTATAGTTCTCAAAAATTATTCATTTGCATAAAATGCAGGCAATGGTTGGGAAAGGATGGCACTGCATAAACAAATGACCCCTTTTCATCCATGTTCCTGTACACAGAAAAAGACCTGCGATTTTCCCAATCCTTGAGACCACAGTAACAGCATGAACAGGAAAGAAAAAGGCCTCCCACAATGTGTATTCTGCATCAGGGCCCCTGACGTGGGAAATATTTTGTATGTGGCACATCACTTATTCCAGTGGTCTCCAAGCTTTTTGGCTCAGACCAGTGGAGGTAGCGGTTGTGAAAGGGGTAATTGCATGCTACTTTCACAAATGCAGCTTTGTACGTGTGCACACATACTCTCCCACCACTTCTGCAGCCAGTTCCGAACTGGCTGCAGTGTAGCACTGGGCCACAGAGGGTTGGGGACCTCTAACTTATTCAATCTGCAAAAATCTACATAATCAGTAGAGGGCAATAAGGATATATTCTTATTGCCACCTAGTGGTCATCTGAAGGTTACAATCCAGTTATTAAATGCTGACCACACACTAGTGTAAAACTTAGTCTATATCAGGGTATCAAACACAGGGCCCACCGGCCAAATCTGGCCCATGGGGCCATCCTGGAAACAGCAAAGTACAGGCCCACAGTGCCTCTGCCAGTGAAAATAAAGCTTGGAGAGACTGCCTAGGCTCCGTTCATGGCCACCCTGAGCTCCGTTTTAATTGGCAGGACCGAGCGCGGTCTCCCGAGCCTAGTTTTCACTGGTGGAAGATTTGCAAGAGACCATTGCATCTGAAAACAGAACCTCGATGAGTGACACTGAGCTGGCCACGCCCATCCATCACACTCACCCACCATGCCCTTCAAAGTCAAACACAACACTGATGTGGCCCTGAATGAAATTGAGTTTGATACCGCCGGTCTATATTTATTTGATACTGGCTGTCTGAAAAATCTCTGCCATTATGAATATTCTGATTGAATGCATCCATGGTTATAGGATCTTGGTTCTTTTCTCCATTTGACAGGATTGTCAACCAAGTTCTAGAGATAACTTATAACAACCTTCAATTTATCCAATTCTGATGAAGGAAAATAACTATAAAACAATTGATGGAAGTTATCTAGGCAATGCAGGTTGCCTAATTGGGGTGTCCCATTGTCACTTGAATGTGAAACAAAGCATGAACCAAAAACAAAATCAGAACAAAATCTGGCACCAATGCCTGGTTCTTCAAATTCAGAATAAATCTTTGGAGTAGAAAACTGTACAATTACAAATTTACAAATGGGGGCCATCAAGATTTGTTAGCTAACTATCTCCTTTTTACATTTTACCTCTACTGAAGTAATGCTTTCTCAAGTCCAAAGATAAATATTTCCACACCAGCAATTTTTAAAAAAAAATTTTCATGAACCCCACATCCCAGTCAAAGTCACAAATTGTTCCAAATCAAACTGGCTTGGGTCAACCTAGACCATCCAAGTCAAGTATTCCAAGCCCATCATTATAACCAAGACTTCCTGCAATACAATTTGCCCAGAATTTTTTTTTCACCCATCAAGATAGGTTACAATCTTGATAGCTTTAAGAGGCTGGCTGGGGAATTCTGGGAGTCGAAGTCCATACATCTTAAAACCACCAATTTGAGAAACACTGAATTACAAAATCATTGCCACAGAATTCAGGTGAGAGGACAAAGGTATTTTGTATAGAAGCAAATGCCAAAACTTGCAACTAGTCTTGGACTTACTGGTTGCTAGAATAGTCTCTACACATTTTATTCACATTTGTTACACCAGAACAGATATTTGTCCATAGGAATGATTCAATGATCCTTTAGTGTTGTCGATGGTCATTGTTCAAATACTGCCTAAAACTTTGCGGACCTGCAAAGAGTTGGCCAAAAACACAAGCAAACTGATCTTGGTTGGCTAAGTTGGACAAACTAAAAGGATGTCAGCATTCCCAAGATATTTCAGAGTGCTCCTCAGTATGGATTCCCTGGCTTTGAGAAAAGCTGGAATTCCGACTGAGCATCTGCAAAGGATTATCTGGAAGAGTCTCATTAGTGGGTTGGAGATTTAGATTAGAACATCTACCCAATTGATTTAGTGGAACAGCATTCCATCCTGGATGAGTCAAGAGTCATCATCTCTGCCATCAAATATCTCACTCCATCTGCAATCTGACAAGCAACAAGCCAGTCAACTGGTGGGTTCCTATACTGCAACCCATAGATCAACATTTTTTTTTTTTTTTGGGGGGGGGGGGGGAAAGGGAGCAGAGTCTGTCCTTGCAGGAAATCATTAGGAAAAGGAGAAAAAAATCTGGCATCATCACTGTCCCCTCCCCCAAACCCCACCATCTCTTTATTTTCAGGGTTCCCAGTACAGAGAACCCCCAATTCTGCTGCTATGCACAACCTGAACTTCCATTGTTTCATTGGGTTTGGCCTCCAGGGTCCATCTCTTTCCTTGTGGATGCCACGGATACTGATGTATCCGAGAATGCTGGATGAGGTTACAGCGGCGAGTGAACTGTCTCCCACAGTGAGGACAGTGAAAGATGGGTTTTGCCGCAGATACTTGCTGGTTCTGGTTTTGGTGCTGGCGCAGGTTGTAGTTAAAGTAGAAGCCCCTGCAATGCGCATGGCGGTGGAAAGGTTGCTTGGCAGCATGGACCGCTTGGTGGCACATCAGTCCATGGCAATCCGTAAAGAGCTTCCCACACGTTGAGCACTGGCACTCTCCAGGTGGACGAGGTTGCTGCTGGGCCGGTTGGGAGGGCTTGGCAAGGCTCTTGGGACAACTCAAGCTCTGGCAGGGCTTCTTTCTGGAGTGGTACCACTGGTGTCGAGCCATGTCTGATTTGTTTAAGAATGCCTTGCCACAGTCTGGGCATACAAAACCTGGTATGGTTTGCTGCCAAAAGGATCTCACCCTCTCCTTTCTGGGAGAACGATCTTTGACAGTGGCACCACAACTCTTGAGAAGTTTCGGACATGTTGGTCCAGATGGCACGGCATCTTCCATATCCTTTTGTCTCCAGGCTGCCAGCCTCTCCTTTTCATTTGAAAACTCTAACTCTCCTTTAAAGGGGAAGGGGGGAGGAGGGAAAAGAATAGGAATTATATTCATCCTGGAGCACTGTTCTTTCCCATTGGTTGACACTCTGAAATTCCAGTCAAACTAGATCCTGTTAAACCTCTACTTTAGCATGCATGTAGTCCTCAACTTATGACCGGTTGCTTACTGGCCAAAGTTATGACGGACCTACCAAGGTACTACTTACCGTGTTTCTCCAAAAAGACAACCCACTTTGAAAAGAAGTCCCATCATGTTTTTGAGCGCCTGCAATCAAATTAAGCCTCACCCACAAAATTAGCCCTAATTAAGACCCCGCCCACACTGGAATGCAAGGGGTGGGGTGAGGCACACAGGTAAAAAATAAGTTGGAGTGGGGATGTGGGGGTGGAGCTTTCCTACTCACCAGGCCTCACACACCGCCTCACCTTCTTCTGCAGGTGCATCTTCTGTGGCCGCTTGCTACCACTTGCACGCATCGCCCCAGCCTCCATTTCGCCTTCAGATGCCTTCTGGAAACCCCACTGCAACTGACAATAGAGCTCTGCAAATGCCTTCTGGAAAGCATATGCAGCCAATAACAGAGCTCCGGATTGATCCAGAAGGCATCTGAAGGCAAAATGGAGGCCGGGGCGATGCGTGCAAATGGCTGCAAGCAGCCACAGAAGACGTGGGTCAGCAGCGAGCTCCTGCTGGGCAGGGCTGTCGGTGCCATTGCTGCGAGGTGTCAATAATTAGAACCCTTCAAAAACAAGGCCTAGCTGGTTTTTTTGGGTCAAAAAAAAAAAAAAGGCCCAGCCTTGTTTTTGGAGAAACATAGTACCACTATTATTCTAAATTCCGACGGTCACCCCTCCTTGCAGTTACATGACTGAACCACGTGCATGGCAACCAGGTTGCATTTATAACTGTTTACAGAATCCTGAGGTTATTTGATCTTTGTAAAGGTTCCAGACTTCCTCAAAAAACTTCCTTATTGGGTAAACCATACCGGCACTCTTTGAAGGAAAGCCAACTCTGACTTTTTTCTCAGGTTACAGTATTGGGTTAAAACCAGTGATGATCCCTTCCCCCCAGTGTCATTAATCACCATTAGCCAATTAGGCTTCACCTGTATTCCTCTCCTCCTTCCTTCACTACCCAAGAGATGACCTTGGTTCTCCCAAGAATGCTCTATGTTGTGTCTAGTAATACATTACAACTTCCTCCCCCTTCCCATACAGCGTAGCAACACTGAACCAGGAAAATGGCTTTTGCCAGGTTCTGTTAGGTGTTGGTAACCTTCTTTTACAACTGTTTTGCTGAAAATCACTATACTGTTCAGCAAAACTCTACCTGTAGCAGACCATTAATAATAATATAGGCTCCACAATCTATTAATGCAGGGGTCTTCAAACATGTCAGCTTTAAGACTTGTGAACTTCAACTCCCAGAATTCCTCCTCCAGTCCTCTTAGCTCAGGAATTCTGGGAGTTGAAGTCCACAAATCTTAACCTTGCCAAGTGTAAAGATCCTTGTATTAATGACTAGCTGCCATTTGAGAGCTTAAACAATTAACAAATTAACAAATACTACTCTTAATTGGATAAATGGCCTAGACATTAATATATAGAAAACTTATTCTATTCTTATGAATCAACATATTTTAAAATGTAATCTATAACTAAAGGACCACGTTGACACTCATGGTTCAGATACATGGATAGAAATGAGCAAACCTGTGTTTGAGAGCTGCATGCTGCCCTGGGGTAGGATGAGTTCTCGTCCTTTGCTCCAGCTCCTGCTGTGATCATGAAAGAAGCCCCCAAATGTGCATCTCCCAGGCAACGGTGATGATCCTTTCAACTCAGAAGCACCTCTGTGCTTCTGACACAAGCACGATGTGATCTATAACTTATAGTTAACTTCTTGAATTCTTCAAATCTTACCAGGCTACATATTTCCATCATACATGTACCATAGCACTATGTGTGCCTTCCATATAATTTTATTTCTGTTATCCATGTGCTCCATAGGGGTGGTGCGGTGGCCTAGAGGTGGACCTTCACCTCACAATCAGGAGGTTGTGAGTTCGATCCTAGGTAGAGGCAGATATTTCTCTCTCTGGATACACTAAGAATATATCTGTTGAACAAAACTCCATATTGGCGACAGGAAGAGCATCCAGCCATAAAAACACTCTGCTAGCCCATTCAGTTGCACAGACTCCACCCCACAAGGGATTAGGGGGTCATTAAACGAAGATGATAATATCTACATGCTCCACATGCCATATGCTAAATAAATATCAATGACTCTAAAAAATTTTCTCCTGAAAGAGGTGCCATGTCCTCATGTAGCTGCTACACATCCCAGTGGGGTAGGTACTCCAGTGTTGAGAAACTCACCTCTATTGTACATTGTTTCACAAAGGAGCCCCATGGCAACAATTCTTGCTTCTGGCCACAGAAACAAATCAAGTCAAATCAGGAGCAACCTTTTCCTCACCTGTGACTCCTGGAGATACACCTTCTGGAGATATACCGTTCTCAATTTGATCCATGTACAGTTCATGGTTCTTATTTCTCCTCATTTTGAAGGTGAGATCTGGATTGTTGGTGGGAAATCCTACCAATAAAAAAAGAAAAAAGAAGGGGGGTGGAGAAATGTGTGTTTTTCTTTTAAAAAAAGCAAAACATCTTAAAGACGATAATCCACAAGAACTTGCACAAAACTCAAATCTGCCTGCATGTCACGTTAGAATGTTTCAACAGCACAAGTTAATCCCAACTTCCAGTTTTCAATGGCAACACAAGCTGTAGGCTCAAACTTATGGTGAAGGAACCAATCAGCAGCTCCTCCCTTAGAACAGGGGTGTCGTCCCCCCCAGCCACAGTCCACTACCGGGCCTTGGACTGCTCAGAACCGGGCCGTGGGAAGTGGCGGGCGAACGTGTGGCATCCCCATTTGCACGAGCAGTGGGCGAGCACTTGTATACATGTTCCATTTGCGCTAGCAGCAGTCACGCATGCCCACTGTTCGTGCAAATGGAGTGGCACACACATCAGTGCCATCCCTTCCCCATCCCACCCACCAGAAAGGTTGGAGAATTCTGCTTTAGAAGGCATCTGGTTATGGTTTGCGGCTCAGTGATCTTACTTATTACTGTGGTGGTAAAAGATAGCCTAACACACAGGTCATATATTTTCACCAACCATATCTCAGAGGTCTTTGGCTGCTATGCTAACCTAGTAGGAAAGGATAAATACGTTTACATGGGAGGTTTATTAAAAGCCTTCCAAAGTCAGCCTGGCTAAATCTAATTTACACAGTCTCTCCCTTGTCTTGTCTTCATAATACTGTATAACAAGGCAAAGGTATATAAGCTCTAGTTCTGCTTTTGTTCAGGATTGGTCACAAATGGCCAATGCTTTGCAGAGAGCTGATCATTCGATGAACGTATCTGCACGCTTAATTTGTTGTTAAATGATTTCGTTAAGTGAGCCAGGTTTAGGCCACAAACATTATATAAGACACAAGTCTCTTTTTGACAGAGCTTCAAAGTAGTCCAGATCCGGAAAACAATACTAATACTGTTCTAAGTTTATTTTAAGGTTAGAGTAACAGCATCTTTTAAGCGCCTCTTCCTTCCTTGACTCTGCATTCCAGAGAATGCAAAAGGGCCAATTCTAAGAGGCTTTCTCCACTTCCATGTCTGCATTGGACTCGGATTTCTCTGGCTGGGGAATTCTGGGAGTTGAAGTCCACACATCTTCAGGTGGTCATAGTTAAGAAATACCAGTGTAGGCTTCAGCCCTTCCTCCTGTCCCTCAGGTTTACTCTCCCAGCCCGTTACACTTCCCCAGTCCTGTCCAACTCTCACCCAATGCTCGGACATTCTCATAATTCTCCATCATCACTTTTGTGAAAATCTTCCTCTGAGATTCATCTAGGAGTCTCCATTCTTCCTCTGAGAAATACATGGACACCTCTTCAAAAGTCACCAGAGCCTGAAACCATTGAAATGGTGAGTAATTGAGACCCCATCCTATACATATAGTCCTTGACTTACAACCAATTGGAGACCGTTTGAAGTTACAATGGCACTGAAAAAAATGACTTAGGACTATTTTTTGCAGCATCCTTTGCAGCATCCCCAGAGTCATGTGGTCAAAATTTGGCTGCTTGGCAACTGGCTCATATTTATGACAGTTGTAGTGGATCATGGGATCATGGGATCATGATCATGGGATCACTTTTTGCAACTTTCTGATAAACTTCAGCCAATGGGAAAGCCATTCACTTAAGAACCATGCTTCCTAACTTAACAATTGCAATGGTTCACTTAATAATTGTGGCTAGAAAGTCATAAAGTGAGGCAAATCTCACTTAACAACTGCATTATTTAGCAATGCAAATGTTGGGCTCAATTGTGTTGAGAATGTAGAAACAATCAGTTGTTGCAGCTTGTCCTTGATTTGCAATTGGGACCCAGATTTTCTATTGCTAAGCATGTGTTATCAACTCTGAAGCTGACCTGGCCGAAGCCATCTCAGTTTCCTTGCTGTCATACTGGAGCGAGGGATAGGGAGAGGGGATTAGAGAGAGCTGGGCTTGTGTAGTCAAAATAAAACATTTTCTCAAGACTTTCTCCTGGGAACTAAGGACCTGGCCAAAGTAAAGAGGAGTAATGTCACCAGACTAGCAGACGCTGCAGTGATTGCTCCATGTATGTGACTGATTGGGGTTAGGGGAAAACTTTTTACTTTTAATTAGGTGAAAACCAAGGGGCCCTTCAGAGTTGGTTTTCACCAGATGTGCCAATATGAAATTTCCAATAAAACTATTCTTTGAGGAATTCACCTACCTTGGAGTTTTTGCTTGCAATGGATTTATTACTTGGAACCCTGACAAGTAGGTTGTTAAGCAAGCTGCACTCAATTTTATGGGGGGTTTTTCCTGCCATGGTTGTTAAAACAATTCATTGCAGTTGTTAAATGAATCACATAGTCATTAAGGGAATCTGGCTTCCTCCACTAACTTTGCTTGTCAGAAGCCAGCTGGGAAGGTCACAAATGGTGGGTTACATAACCTCAGGTTGTTGCGACCATAATGAATACATGCCAGCTGCCAAGCACCCAAACTTTAAACATGTTACTGTTTGGACTGTACAACGGTCATAAGCATAAGGATTGAGCTAAGTCACTTTTTTTTTTAGTGCTGTGGAAACTTTGAACAGTCGCTAAACAAAGTTAGTCACAGACATATTATATGATTCTTTGAGAAGGCAGGAGCAACTGCATTCTAAATGCCAAAGGTGTGGTTTAAATCTTGCATTCAAATTAAGGAATAGCATATATATTATTTATATTAAGACAGAATCACTAAATCATGCACATTTCTTTAAATCATTTAAATGACAAGAAAGTAGGAATATTGATAGAATCCCAAAGAATACATATTAATCTATTATACTTCAATAGCATGAAAAGGGGGGGACCCTTAATTTTAAAACAATATGATTTCTTCATGAATTTATAAAACCACCTGCAAGCATCAGTTCATCCATTTGTTATATCAACTAATTGGTATAGTATTCTGCCTTGTTTTTAACAAATACCTCAAGGTAGTGAACTCAAGGCATCAATACATCAAGGCATCTAATACAACTTCCTCCTCCTATTTTCCCCACAACATCAACCTTGCCAGGTGAGTGGCTACTCATCCTTATTTCAAGAATGAGTTGTTAGAAATAGGGTGATTTGCCACAGAACGGTTTGTCTCCACCTTAGGCAGGAGCTTGGACTAGATGACTTACAAGGTCCCTTCCAACTTGTTAAAAGATGAATGAGTTCTCAAAGGTACATCACTGGGAAACACTGAAGAACTCCAAAGAGTCAGGTGACCCAAACGATCCAATAGCGATCCAAGCTTCCCTATATAAATTCCTGCTTCTCCAGTGTTCCTCAGTCTGAAAAACTGAAGATGTGATCTTCGGTCTTTGGGAAATCCCTTTCCTCATGGATAGATTGTTTATCAACCTCAAATAATGATTCTGACACCATGATGCCCTAAACTATTGAGGCAAGTGGATCAATATTAAGATGCTCTGCCTCACAGCCAATGGCCTTTAAGATCCCTTACCTTTTTCCCGTATCTCTCAAGCAAAGACAGTCCTGTCAGAAAGTTTTCCACCAAGTCGACAGCCTGCCCACAATTTTCCGGGTGTTGCTGCCATACCCAACTCTGTATTTCTTTGGGCAAGATAGCCAAAAATTGTTCCAGGACCAGCAGTTCTAGAATCTGTTCCTTACTACGGCTCTCTGGTTTCAACCAATGGTGGCAAAGGTCCAATAGTTGCCCGTAAGCTTTTCGAGGTCCCTCGGCTTCTGGGTAACAGTACCAGCGGAAACTCTGGCGGGCACTCTCCATGGCAATACCATTTTCTTTCAAGCTACCTCTCTCTTTTTCCTCCTCATTTCCCTTGTCTCCAGCTGTGAGATTATCACAAGCTGCCTCTTCAGGTTCTCCTATTCCATCAGGCTCTGTCAAATGGATCATCCCTTCTTCAGAATCTCTTGGTTTGTTTTGGGAAACCACATTGGCCTGGCAATTGCCCCGTAAGATGTCCTTGGATCCTTCTGCTTTCTGAATATAGCCCTCACAGATTTTAGCCATCTCCATCTGGGTGACTTCAGTCTGAGTGGCCTTTTCAATCTTGGAGAGGCCTCTATCTTTAACAGCTTTTGTGAAGTCCTTAGTCTTCCCTCCATCTTTGGAATCTTGTCTTGTAATAAATGGGGCCTTGTCTTGTAATTCAGGCATGGTGCAAATCTTGTTATCATCTCTGAGCTCAATCCTAGATTCTGGTGAGGACTTCCCTTGGACCTCAACTTCTTCTTCAATAGTAATCAAACAATCAAGTCCAACCTTCCCTTCAGTGTTGTCCTCCTTCTCTTTAAAGGATTCAGAAGAATTTTCAGAGGAAACCACACAAATCTGAATGTCGTCCAGCATTGTCTTGGGAGGGGTTGCATTTGTCTCTTTGTGCTGTGGAGTCGGCAGGAGGACCTGTTGCCAGACTTCCCAGCATTGGGGCCTCACCACCGTTCCACTTAGATCCATGCGGTCCCTCGAGGATGGTGAGCAATTTAGGAATTTCTTCACTGTCCCAACAGATGGTAGACACTTCTCCATTTCCACTTTAATTTAGACTTCTGGTTTTGGAAATGCAGAAAAAAGAAGCAACCAGCTTAAAAACTACTAGGAAATCAGATTCCTCAAGAAGCCATCCTTGTTATCTCTTGCTAATTTTTTGGAACTTAGCAACTTAACTTGCTTATTTTTCAGAACTTATGTTCTCCCCATGAATAGACATCCTCCAGAAAAGAGATGAAGAGGATTCTTCCAGCCTGCTGAAGAGAAAAAAAAGAAAGAAAATGTGTCTGGTCAAAAAATGTTAGCAATTTAGGCACAGAAGAGAAATTAATATAAAGAATATGTAATTATTTACTAAAATTCGACCCTAAAAGGACCCATAATAGCATAGGTCAAAAATTTCAGACATAATATTGGGCTTGAAGATTGGGAAAAAAATTGGAATAAAAACTATACAATCACAAAGTCCGGTGCACAGAAGGAAAATCAATGTAAGATGTTTATCGTTGGCATTTGGCCCCGACAAGGTTGGCAAAAATATACCCGAATCTGAACCCAAGTTGTTGGAAATGCAAACAGGGACAAAGTACCTTCTTTCACTCATGGTGGCTATGCCCTGAAGTTAAAAAGTATTTTATTAAAATACAAAAATGGTTGTACAAAATTACAAAATGTCAAATAGAAATGAAGCCGGAATTGTTCCTTTTAGGGATAATTAAGAGGAAATATAATAAAAAGATAAAATACATGATCTTGCATAAAAGCACATCAGTGAGAATCGCACTCACACAATGTTGAAAAAGGATACTATACCATCAGGAGGTCTAGTAATTCAAAAGATCTTAGATTGTGTGGAAATGGATAAACTCACCCTAGAGTTAAAAGGCAAGGAATACTTGGAGTATTATACGGTTTGGGAAAATTGGTATGAATAAGAATTGTAGAGATTAGAATAAGATATAGAAATGTATATGAATAATTAGAAATGTATGGAAATGTGTGTATGTAACAAATATGCCTCAGTACTGTTAAAGATGATTGAGATTTGTAAAATGAAAAAAGTATAATAATTATTTTTTTAAGAAATATCTATATCTAAAATCAAAAACAAAAAAATGTATAGGTAGCCCTCATCTTCCAACAATTGGATCAAAATTTCTGTTGCTAAACAATGTGGTCATAGATCAAGACAGGGAAGAGTTTTAAGTCCCAGGGAAGGAGCAAGACAATGTGCAAGAGTGTGAAAGAATGCATGAGAGGCATAGTGCAGGTTGGGGAGGGTGTGTGAGGGTTCGGAGGAGGTGCACAAAAGATGCAATCCAGATCTGGGAAGGGGTGCATGAGAGGCATGACAAAGGTTAGGAAAAGTGTGAGGGGTGCACAAGAGGTTTGGAAGGATATATGAGAAATGCAATGTGTCGGGAAAGGTATGAGGAAATGTGCAAAAAGTTGTGGTGCTGGTCAGGATGGTTGTACGTCAGCCACACAGGGTTGCACAGATCAGGAAAGTACATGAGAGGAGTGGCATGGGTCAGGAATACACAAGGGGTGGGGAAGAGGCATGGTGCAAGGATGCATGAAAGTGCAAGGGAGTCCATGAGGAAAGTAACAAGGCTCCGTGGAGGTGTACAAGAGGAATAAAGCAGGTTGAAAAAGTGCTATGAAAGTGTGTGGGGGGGTTAAAAACACAGCTTAGGAAGGACACACTAGGTCCCCTAGCTCAGCAGCCCCCAATCTTTCGGGCACCAGGAATTGGTTCTGTGGAGAGGTTTTTCCTCCGACCAGTGGGGGCAAGATTTCATGTGCTGCCTGCATCCCACAGATGGGGTTTCACTTATTTGCACGGACCAGTTTCTGGTAGACCACAGACCAGTGCTAGCCCATAGACCAGGGGTTAGGGACCCCCTACACTAGCTGTAAAGAGCTGTGGTGGCAAAATGATTAGAATGCAGCACTGCAGGATAATTCTGCTCCCATTGCCAGGAGTTTGATTCCTTCGATCCTGACTGGTTCAAGATTGACTCAGCCTTCCATCTTTCCAAGTTTGGTAAAGTTCAGATTGTTGGGGGAAATATGCTGATTCTATAAAACCACTTAGAGAATGTTGTAAAGCACTGTGAAGTGATATATAAGTCTAAGCGCTATTGCTATAACTAGCAAAGGTCTCAGAGTGCCAGTGTAAATACCAAACGGGCTGATGGAGTGTGTGCAGATGGGGAAACATATCCCAGCAACTTGCAACATCCCCTGACAGTTTCCCTATTAGATTTTCATGGTCGGTTACAATTGGTGAACATGCAATTGCAAGGAACTGCAACGAGTTGTAAGCATGAACCAGTTTCCTAGTACCTAGAACAAAGTCATAGGGTCAGAGTTGCTGGGCCAGCCAGAACTCCAAAGACCAGCCATAACCATCATTCATTCACCACTGTAGTATAACTTCAAACAGTTTACTGAATGAATGGTCTTGGGTCAAGGACTACCTGTAGAACAGGGGTTCCTGACCTTTGGTCCGTGGATTGGCATCAGACCTTGCAAACAAGTGAAACCCAATCCATGGGATATGGGCACCGTGCAAAACCACGGCCCCTCCAATCCACGGAAAAACCTCTCTCCACGGAACTGGTTCCTGATACCCAAAAGATTGGGGACCACCGCTGAAGAGCATTTTCAAGCCACAAGACGTCCAACAAAACAGAACCAGATACTACCAAATACCTGAAACAACCTAATTGTCACTAGGCTATGAAAATATTTACAGACCCCTCACATCCCGGACATAAACTGTTTCAACTCCTTCCCTCAAAACAATACTATAGAGCACTGCACACCAGAACAACTAGACAAGGACAGTTTTTTCCTGAACGCCATCACTCTGCTAAACAAATAATTCCCTCAACACTATGAGTAAATATCTCTGCTAGTTGACACAGGATGTGCAGTTGAAGGACATGTGGGCAGGGGAGCATCAGCAATACAGGTAGTCCTCGACTTACAACCACAGTTGAGCCCAAATCTCCTGTGGCTAAGCAAGAGTTGTTAAGTAAGTTACACCCTGTTTTATGGGTGGGGGGTGGTGTTGTGCCACAGTTGTTAAGCTGCAATTGTTAAATAAAGCATGCAGTTGTTAGGTCAATCTGCCGCCCCACCCATGGAGTAGGCTTGTCAGACACCAGCTGGGAAGGATATAAATAGGGATCATGTCACCCCTTGGGACAGGGCAACTCATAAATAATGCCAGTTACTGAGGGGCCAAATTTTGATCATGTGATAATGGGGAAGTTGCAACAACCATAAGTATGAAAAAATGGTCCAGAATCACCTCTTTCCAGGAGTGGTTGTAACTACAAACAATCGATTGGTTGTAGTAATAAAGGAGAATATTTGTAGTTCAGGGCTGAAATGAGGGATCCTTGGTGCTCTCTGAGCTTGCTTGTTTTCTTCCTGATGTTTCATTATCCAACTAGGTAATATCATCAGTGCTAATAAAAAGTAGTGCTTGCTGTCAGCTTATATTCTGGTGACTTGCCTGTGTGGGTGGGTGGATAGAGGCGGTCTTGGAAGATTCTTTGGTTGGGCTGCTTACTAATGGCTCTTTGATAGTTTCTTGATTAAGAACTGCCAAAGAGCCAGCAGTAAACATCCCAACCAAAGAGATTCTGCAAGAAAACAAGCTCAGAGAATACCAAGAACACACACACACCCCACAGCAGTTGGTTGTAGGTTAAGGACTCCCTATAGCAACTACCTGTTCCTGCTCCTCTCTGGAATGTGCCACCTCTTCCCTGGGAAGCTTCAGTGGTACTACCAACTTCCCCCACCCCCAATTCTCCTGATATTCCACACCTTCCATCCCGACACATTCCTTCAAGGTTAGTTTTTCAGTGTGGGTAGTCTCCAAAGTAGGATGATGTGGCCTCAAATTTTAGGCTTCATTATTAGCATTTTAAAAGGTGACACTATCCAAGTCTGACCCACTTTTTTTATCTTTAAGAAAGCATATGTCAACTCCATGAAGCATCCCTGATCTGCTCTCAAGTTGCCCTAGGTGAGAGAGATGGGGAATCGAACCTCGCAGCTCCATCAAGGACCTTGTATTTCAGTCAAAGCACATTCCAGCCGGCACATCAAGGTCATCTCCACAGAAACCCAGTGTATGGAGGAGTGACTTCCACTACCCTCAAAATTGCTTTCGTTGGGGAATATGACTGATGACATATCTTGGGGGGAGGGGGAAACAGGGTCAGAGCCAAAGGGTGAATTAAGTGAAGTCAGAGTTGGCTCCACCTGGTCCGTGCCAGCATGAAACTCCTAATAACTGGACTTTTTCTGAAGCTTGGCTTGAGGCTCATGATTTAATTAGCGCATCAGTCGGAACCCTTTCCCCCTTTCTTATCCAAGGCTACTTCTTTGATTATGTGTGAGAGCTGGCTTTTTCAGTAACTACAAATAGAGAGCTATTGTCCTGAATAACAGAATTAGCTCCACTTCATAATAAAAGAATAACAGAATTGGAAGGGACCTTGCAGGTCAACTATTCCAACCCCATCCCCAACCCCCGTCCCTTGCCCAAGCAGGAGATTCTCACCAGAGGTGTCAAATTCAAGGCCCGCAGGCTGACCCAGTCCACATTGTGTTTGGATCCGGCCCATGGGGCCATCCAATGCAAAGACCAGTGCGACCAATGCGAAGACCAATGTGATCAGACCAGTGTAGCTTCGGCCCAGTGTACCCAGTACGAAGAAAAAAGATCAGACCAGCATAGCTTTGGCCCAGTCTACCCAGTACAAAGAGGAAAGATAAGACCAGTGTAGCTTCGGCCCAGTCTACCTAATGCAAAGAGGAAACATGCCAACACTTGGGGAATGGCATCAAGCTGGCCACGCCCCCCAGTCAGCCATGCCCCATCCAGGTCAATCACAGTCCTGATGTGGCCCTCAATGAAATTGAGTTTGAAACCCCTGCTCTAAGTCATTTCTGACAGATGACTGGGCAATCTCTTCTTGAAAACTTCCAGTGGTGAAGCTCCCACAACTTCTGAATATACTTGCAATGTGCAAAAAAGACATAAATCTAACTGGAAAAAGAGTATCATCATAAACCATACATTGGTCACTTGTGGAATATTATGCAAAAAAATTTTTTTTCTATTGTTCAAACTTCACAAGCGATCAATCTATTTTAACTGATCATTAATTTATGGACTATCCCATGTACTGAACGCATGTGATAAAAGTTAAAAAGTCTTTGAATCTGCCTCTTTTTAACAGCCCTCTGATCTGGAATCGGAGGAACCCATCGCAAGTCAAAAAAATATGCTTCCTTTAAGGCAATAGATCACTGACAGGCAGGAATCTGTTGCTGGAACCAATTAACATTTAAAAGCCTTTGGAATTTAGCACCTCTGCCTGGCCCTGAAGATTTTTCCTGATGAGGGAGATAACAGCCTAAATATTTTTTAAGGCCCTCTGACTTCACACCTGTGTTTCCTGTTTCTCAAGGGTGCTTATACAACTTATACATCGAACTCTTGTGATCTCATGTCTTACACAAAGAACTCCAAATGATGCAAAAAAAAAAAAAAAAACCTCACTGGTGTGCCAGCCTGTATTGTTTTTGTAATAATAAATCTTTTTTTCCAAAAGCAGCCAGCCTCTGCATCTTGACTGCTTCCCAGCTCGGAAGGAACCCAGGGAAATTCTCTGAACACATGCATCATTTATTTCTGTACCCGACAAAAAAATTTGACCTCCCTCACCACACACACAATAAATCAATGCTTTTTGTATCAGCTGCCATCTTCGTCTTGTTTGTGCTATGCTACTCGGCAGTGACAGACAGCCTTGAATTGTGGAGAGAAGGAATGGTTTGAAAATGAAAATGCTGAATTTCTTGCCTCAAGGACACCCAGCTGAAAGAAATGGGGGAGCCGCATACCAAACTTCCCTTGGATTGAACGTTATGAAAACATCTCGCCTGATCCTGATTGGTTACACTGGGGTGAACAATGAGAGAGAGTTAAGTGAGGGGAAA
Organism: Laticauda colubrina; assembly: GCA_015471245.1. Lineage (NCBI taxonomy): Eukaryota > Metazoa > Chordata > Lepidosauria > Squamata > Elapidae > Laticauda > Laticauda colubrina. The sequence continues at coordinate 12,050,397 of BLBF01000050.1, read as the reverse complement.
CTGGAACTTCAGAATTTTGGTGCATGATTCTCAGTAGTCCTTGATTTACAACCGTTTGTTTAATGACCGAAGTTGTAATAGCATTGAAAAAAAGCAACTTATGGCCACTTTTCACAATTATGACAACAGCATCCCCATGGTCTTGTGATTTACATTCAGATGCTTGACAAATGGTTCTTATCTGTGATGCTTGCAGTGGCTTGAGGGTTGTGATCACCTTTTGAGACCTTCTGACAAGCAAAATCAAAGGGGAAGCCACTTAATAACAGTGTGACTCATTTAACAACTACAGTGATTCAGTTAACAAACAGGGCAAAAAGTGTCATAAAATGAGGCAAAGCTCTTAACAAATTTCTCATTTAATATTAATTTTGGTCAAGGTCTACCTGTACTGCAATATTCTTGGCCTCTAATAAACTATATCTTTCTCAACAAATGGAGCCAAGGATCGTGTCAGACCATGTAACTTTTGTGTGGGAATATTCAGATCTAGATTGCAAGTTGCAAGCACTTAACTTTCGTAAAAGAACCTAACAATTCAATCTAATCGGATTGAGAATCTTTCTTTCGTAAATGTCTAAGTCAGAGCAGGTCTGACATTAAGTTAGATCTGAGTATTCCAGTCCAGTTTTGCCTCTTTCCCTGGCCCTCCCGCCGAAACCAGTTCGTCGGTGTCCAATAGTATTCCTTTTCGATGTTTTGGGAAACAGCTCTGATGCTGGGTGCCTCTTGATGTAGTTTCCCATTCTACTCCCAGGCTGTGTCCCTAGCAACCAGTTTATTCCAGTTATTCCTCTGGTTCTTGTCAGCTTGTCTCCCCCACCACAGACACACACAGAGACACACACACACAGCGTCTGTCTGTCTCTCTCTCTCTCTCTCTCTCTCTCTCACACACACACACATTTGTCTATTCATCCCACTACCCCACCTTTGCTTCCTCCCCCCCCCTTCTTTTTTTAATGGCAGGATGCCATCCAAGCGAAAGAAGCTGAAGATAGCAGACCTGACAGATCGTTTCTATTTAGAGGTCTTAAGTTGTGGCAAGCCCGACATTTTGCTTTGTCCACATCGCTTACTGATTCTTACTTCGAGATGGGCAAAGAAGCCCCTTTGCACAGGTAAAAGTCTCTCTCTCTCCCTCTCAAATTCTGGGAGGAAAGTCTGATCAGCTCCACACCTGGGGGTGTGGGTGGGTACGTGTGTGGGTGTGTATGTGCATATGTATGTATGTAATAACCTGACCTGAGCAATTCCTCTCACGGGAAAAGGAGTCCAAGTTAAGAAAGACACAGAGAAACACATACACACACAAGCACACATACATATACCCTTCACGTGGTCTCAAACAATCAGAATAGAGCTGGAAGAGACCTTCGAGGTCTTCTAGTCCAACCCCCCCCCCCCCTGCTCCAGGTCCAGAGACCCTATACCGTTTCAGACAGGCGGCTGTCCACCCTCTTCTTTAAAAACCTCCAGTGAGGAAAGGTCTCAATGGTCAGATTCTCGTGTTGCCCCCTGCGAAGTAAGGGGAGTGGGGTGGGGGAGAGAGGAAGGTAGGACGCGTGGGAGAGGCTGGATTCCCGATCCAAACCGGGGATGGGGGGGGGGGACGGACGGACGGACGGACGGACGGAGAGAGCGCGGCGGCGTCGCCCGCGACACTGACGGGCAGAAAAGCGGGCAGGGAACGAAATTGAGCAGGCGCCGCCGTTTCTTCTCCATTGGAGGAAAGGCGAGGCGGCGGGAAAGGCGTCCCAGTTCCTGGCTTTCCCACCCACCCTCGGGTTCAGGGAAGGAGGGGAGGCACGGCTGGACGGTCGGCAAGCTTGGGATTCCGCGTGGGCAACGAGCCGTCCAAGGGGACGGGCACGCGAGAAAGGGATCCCGACCTGGCGCGCTCAGCGCCTCTCTCGTCGGGTGTCTGCTGCGCGCGCATTCCTTCCCGGGCATTCCTTCCCGCGCATTCTCGTGGGAATGAGGTTGTACCTGGGCCAGAGGAAAACTGGAGTTACTCACCTTCCCTCTCCTCTAGAAGAACGGAGACTCTTTGGGGACCAGCAGACCATGCCGAAGCTCTGTCTTCTTTGCCTGCGTCGGTAGGGGGGCGAGCCGCAGGAAGGGAACTCTCCTATCCCAGGAAATGCGCAATGGCCCCCTCCGGATAAGACGCGGCCTGCCCTCCCCTTCCGTCTTGCTGCACGTGGGAACGGGGGTGGGTTAAGAGGAGGGTGTGTTAGGGGTTAACTATTCCTCAGCTATTTTGCTTTGAGAAATCGGAGACGATACGCCAAGGGACCCGATCTCTGCGACCTCCCCGGCCCATCGTATTTGCATGTTTGAGCGCTTCCTAAGTTGCGTTCCAAGAGGGCACTTTTTTGATCCTCAGTTCAGTCGAGGGGATTAATTTGGCCGGTTGCAAAAAGTAATATTCAGAAATTACACACACACACACAAAAATACCAAGTGCACACACAAACACACACATACAACACGCGATCAAGTGCAAGAGAAGACGCCTTCAGTAGATGGCACCGTCAGCCTTTCTCGATAGAAAGCTATGTTGTTTAATGCCGGTGGAGATTCTCAGTCATGCAGGTCATGGTTGTCCCAAAGGTACTTTTTCAGGAGGCAACTGGGCTTTCTGGGTTTTTTTTCTTTGGAAGACGTTTCGTTTCTCATTCAAGAAGCTTCTTCAGTTCTGACTAGATGGCGAGAAGTGGAAGATATTCTTGCAGATAGATGGACATTTGCATTTTTTTAAAAGAGTCCTTGAGGCCACTTGGAGGGTTGTCTGTGTATTAAGGGTCACCTAAGTGATGCAAATGAGTGTGGGACTCTTACTGGAATTTCTTAAAGGACTGTGTTATGGAGCTGTGTTTCCTACAGCATGTTTTCTGTCCCCCGTTGTTTAAGGCAGGGGAATGAAACTAACAGCCCATGGGCCAGATATGTCAAGCACGTGCCTCACCCACCCTGGCTTTGCAAAGAAAATAAACTTCATGATATGTCATATGACATGATTGAGTTTGACCTCCATGGTTTAAGGAGTGCTTTGCCATTACATCATACTGTACAGATAAAGGAGAATATATGTAGTTCAGCGTTGAAATAAGGGGTCCTTGGTGCTCTCTGAGTTTGCTTGTTTTCTTGCAGACGTTTCATCACCCAACTAGGTAATAACATCAGTGCTGGCATCAGTGATATAGTTACCTAGTTAGCTAATGAAAAATCTGCAAGAAAACAAGTTCAGAGACCTCCCAAGGACCCCATACCATTGTCTAGTTGAATAGATCAACTGAATGCTGTTTTCATAAGCTTTAGAGCTATAGTATACCCAGCCTCTTCATATGCTAAAAGTAGCAAAAGTGTATGGGGGAGGGTGTGTTAAGTAGTAAAGAAGGCTGAAGTAGCTGCAAATATTTACTACAGCCATTTTGAAACCAGGTCCAATGTAGGGAAAAAAACTGGCTTTACCCATGGAAGCATTTGGTGTCTAGAAAAGACGCTCAGCTACAATTTTTGCACTCCTGGTCTAAATGAACAGCATGGTACACCTTTTATAGCTTCAGAATGCTTGTTGTGCATTCAGCAGCGGAAATCATTTAATCCGCTGAAATTCTGGAGGAAACTGCTTTCTGCTAAATAACAGGTCTTTAGGTCTAATTCGCCCAGAATTGCCTAAAGTAAGTCTTCCTACGGCTGGATATTTTTTGGTGAACTGAGCTGGCTTAGATGGTGGGTGTGACTTGGTGGTCATGTGACTGGGTAGACGTGGCTTGGTGGTCATGTGACTGGTTGGCCATGGCCAACTCAATATCACTCACCTCGAGGTACCATCTCCTCATCTGGCCTCTCATGACTGTGGGGATGCTACAACAGTCATAAATGTGAAAAATAGTCATAAGTCACCTTTTTCAGTGCCATTGTAACTTTGGTCACTCCACACAAGCAAAGTACCAGCAAAGGAGGGGAAAAAAACTCCAGAGAAGTTCCAGAGACAGGAAGTCTAGTCCTGCCAAGAATGTAATAAGGGTTAATGGAGAGGCAGCTTCTGTAAGCAACACCAGAATGTTTCCTTCCTGCCTTCCTTACAGGATTAGCCCAGTAATTTCTTCTAGCAACTGGTCCTCCAAACTGATTAGAATGTTAACAACTGGTTCTAGTGAATAGGTGTGAACCTGTAGAATCCCACCACTGCTTATTAGTATCCTAAAATTTATGCCCCTTCTATCATCATTTTATCTGTGGCATTACATTTGACTGCATATAATTGGTTGCCTGTGCAAAGGGAGTTACTTTTGTTGCCTTTTCTCTGATGTCTTAACTATAAAAGGGAATGTAAGATGGGTCTTAAAGTTTTCCCTTTTCCTAGGGAGATCCCACTTTATCAGAATATAATAAATTGCTTTTAAACGATCTTCCAACTTGATTACTTATTTGAAAAGGTAAACTGAGGCAGAACCTAGGGTCAGATTTGGCCATCACCTTCTAGCTGTTCCTAAAGATCCAAAAAATGGAGTTTTATGACTGAGCTCACTCGGCCTGCAAAATGTGGCCTATCAATTCCAGAATTTGAGAAATGAGAGGTCATTTAAAAACTATCATTGACAAAATATGTTCCATGCATGCAACAAAATGTTTATTTTTAAGGAATAACCACTTTTTCTTTAAGATTAAAAAAAAACACGACAGACTTCTGAATGAGGAATAAAAGTTTATATAAGCTATGAAAATTACAATGTAAAATTTAACATTTATAAAACCATAGATATAAAAATGCTAGCATGTTATTGTTAAATCAAATAATACTACATTTTCACTAGCTACTACTGCCTTAATCTTTTATGAATGAAGGTCTTCATTCATGATGTGTGAATGATCACACATGAAAAACCTCCATTGAGAACTCAGATGCATTTTATAAATTGTGGGACTATACCCTATGGGTCAAATTGATACAATAGCATCTCTTCCTTCAGGCAAATCCACAATTGGTGAATGATTTTCTAATGCCATATACATTTGCCAAATAATGCAGACAAGTGTTTCTTATCTTTATGGATGGTCAATGTGAATTGTCACAATTTCTGGATTGTAGTGTTTCAAACATGCTTGGAGAAAATAAATACGCTTGAAATTTGGCCAATCTTAAGAAAAGGAAGCCTGAAGGACAAAAATGCATTCACACCCGTCCATAAATTCTAATGAATTTTGTATCTTTAGTAAGCAGCCTACAATGTTTTTTTTCCTTCCTAAAATGTTATTTTTATTCTCTCATTGCAATTCTGCACCACTAGCATCCGTGAGGGCTGCATGACATCACATCATGCTGCTTTACAGGTAGTCTTTAACTTAAGATTATGCAAGAAGTCCTTGACTTATCTCCACAATTGAACCCAAAATTTCTGTTGCTAAGCAAGACAGTCGTTAAGTGAATTTTGTCCCATTTTATGACTTTTTTGCCACAGCTGTTAAGTGAATCACTGCAGTTGTTAAATTAGCAGCACCACGATTGTTAAGTGAACCTGGCTGCCCCACTGACTTTGCTTATCTGAAGATAGTAAAAAGTAATCACATAACTCCAGGAAACAGAATCATCATAAATATAAGCCGGTTGTCAAGCATCTGAATTTTGATCATGTGACCATGGGGATGTTGCAATAGTTGTATGTGTGAAAAACAGTCACACTTCAGTGCTACTGTGACTTTAAATGGTCACTAAATGAATAGTTGTAAATCAAGGACTATGCATACTAGAGTATGAAACTTCTGTCCTTTCCCTTGATGGTCTACCTGGATGCAAATGATTTGAATGATGCAGCTGGTGCAAATGACATAATTACAGCCTGACACTATAAACCAGCTCCTAAACATGTCTCAGCCCTACACATTTCATTTGGCTGGAATCATCCCTTTGGAGAAAGCAAACTTTATTTTGCCTGTTAGCCAGCAAACTATGGCTTTCTACATTTCCCCTGGCATCCTTCAACCCCAGAGCAAAATCCAGCCTTTTTTTGTTTGCTTTTCCCTAACAATTAGTCTTTGCAGTGGGCATAAACGGGACATCTTTGAAGTGGCAACTGAATCAAAGCAGGAAACCTTCCGTTATAAGTGGGTTGGTGGTTTTTTTTTTACATCCTACAAAACTCCTGGCTTTCCTAACTACCCCAACCCCAAGTTTTCAGCAATCAAAATAACTAGGATAAAATTTCTCCTCAGAATATAAAGCCTAGTACAGGGGTCTTCAAATTTGACAGCTTTTAAGACTTGTGGACTTCAACTCCCAGAATTCCTCCTCCAGTCATGTTAGCTCAGGAATTCTGGGAGTTGAAGTCCACAAGTTTTAAACTCACCAGGTTTGAAGACCCTTGGACAATCCAGAAGCATTGGTAGAGAGATCAAGACAATCAACATGGTCGCCTTGAACCCACATAATGAGAGCCCTGCACTTTTTTACATGCTCCTATAAAAAGTCTTAGAGCAAGGTGGGCAACTATGGCCTCTTTATGACCTGTAGCCTTCAACTCCCAGAATTCCTGCATGGCTGGCTCAGGAATTATGGGAGTTGAAGTCCCAGAGTCATAACAGGGCCATACTTGCCCATTCCTGCTTTAGGAGGAATCATTTTTAATTCCTGGGGAATTAATTAAAAATTAATTCCTGAGGAATCCTGTTAATCATTTCAACAGAGGTTTAATTCCAGGCCTTATTTGAGCCTTCACATCAAAGTTAGATCTGTTTTCTCTGCTGGCAAAGCAGCACTGGATTTGTCATCTGCAAACAGAACACAATAGGGTTGGAAGAGACCTTGGAAACTTCTAGTCCAGGGGTCTCTAACCTGGCAAATGTAAGACTTGTGGACTTCAACTCCCAGAGTTCCTCAGCCAGCAAAGCTGGCTGACGAACTCTGGAAGTTGAAGTCCACAAGTTTCAAAGATGCCAAGGTTGAAGACTCCTGTTCTAGTCCAACCCCCTGATCAAGTAGAAGACCCTATACCATTCCATACAAATGGCTATCCATAACAGAATCGCATCTTGCATTCCTTTTTCAGTTTTTACACACACACTCAAAAAGCCTCCAGTACCTTAAACATTAGCATTATTAAATAATTAAATTCTGCCTCTTGCTCTTTTCCCAGAATATGTGTTTCCGTGCTACAAAATTTGGATTTGGAATGGATATAAAATTGTAGCCTTGCTTTTAAACTACAGGCTGAAAAACTAGGCTAGAAGAAATAATTTAGGAAGCTTTTGGCCTTCCTAATGTGTGCTTTACTTTTACTCTCTCGTATTCCCAATATATAAATCACATTTCTGCATAAGTAAGATAAACAGCTTTTCTCATTTCTGAAGTCTCCATGATTGCTTTTGGTCATAGGCCTCCCTTCCCACAGCCATATTTCATTTCCATGCATGCATAAAACATGTATGCTTCAGGTAAACAGTGTTGTCACAAGAGGGCAGCAGGAAATACTACAGCAATCGCATGTTGCAGAGACAGATGGTTTGAACCGCACCATATTTAGCTAACATTATGTCACATTCCCCTACATACCCTAGATCCATCTGTCTAAAGAAATGGGAAGGACAGGCCTAGGCTTGAAGTTAAGCCTCAGAGGGTGGGGTAGCCTGCAAAGCTTGTTCCTCTTTACGGGTCCGCTTCAGGGGTGGGGCTTCTGACAAGGAAGATTCCTCCACTTCAGATGTTCGTTCTTCCACATCTCTGGTGGGTTCCAAGCAAGCTGCTGTGTCCGTGGCCTGGAAGACAAGCAAAGGAAGCTCCTAACCAGCGTCTCTCAAGCTTGACAACTCAGTGCTGACTTCAACTCCACTGCAGTCCACATAGTTCATTTATGGACCTCAAGTGAGCCCAAATGTTTTGTCGTTAAATGAAACATTTGATAAGTGGGTTTTCCTGTCACAGTTGTTTAGCAAATCGCTGCAGCTGTTAAGTTAGTAATACATTTATGTGAATTTCACTTTCTTTGTCAGAAAGTCAAGGAATGGAATGGAATGGAATGGAATAGAATAGAATAGAATAGAATCAGAATCAGAATCAGAATCAGAATCAGAATCAGAATCAGAATAGCATAGCATAGCGTAAGAATAGAATAGAATAGAATAGAATAGAATAGAATAGAATAGGAACAGAACAGAATAAGAATAGCATAGCATAGAATAATAAAATACAATAAGAATAGCATAGCATAGCATAAGAATAGAATAAGAATAGAATAGCATAGTATAAGAATAGAATAGGAACAGAAAAGAAAAGAACAGAATAGAGTAAGAATAAGAATAGCTTACCATAGCATAGAATAAAAATAGAATAGAATAAGAATAGAATAGCATAGTATAAGAATAGAATAGAATAGAACAGAATAGAACAGAATAGAAACAGAACAACAGAACAGAACAGAACAGAACAGAACAGAACAGAACAGAACAGAATAGAATAGAATAGAATAGAATAGAATAGAATAGAATAGAATAGAATTCTTTATTGGCCAAGTGTGATTGGACACACAAGGAATTTGTTTTGGTGCAAATGCTTTCAGTGTTCATAAAAAGAAAAAAATACATTCAAAAAACAAAAATAAAAGGTGATCACATGACCCCAGGACATTGCAAGCATCATAAATATGAGTATCAAATGTTTGAATTTTGTCAAAATATATCAAGTGTCAAATAGGTCAAGTGTCTGAATTTTGATCACGTGACCATAAGGATATTGCAACGGTCATAAGCATGAAACCAGTCATAAGTCACTTTTTTCAGTGCTGTTGCAACTTCGAACGGTCATTGAATGAACTGTTATAAATCAAAGACTACCTGTATAAGAATTCCTCAGTAACCCATCAAGATTACCAGTTTAGTAACCCTAATCTTAACACTCAACTCACTATCAAGGTTCGGAGTAATGAACTCAACCAATCAATTTTCAATTTCATTGTACACATGTTGTGCATTGACAATAAATTTTTGATTTTATTTTATTTTATTTGAATCTAGCAACTTTTAAGACTTTCAGCTTTCTCAAAGAACAGCTTTATGGAGCACTTTTGAAATGCAAAACCAGCTCTGGCTATTTTCCATACTTTCAGTATAGTTAAAAAATAGACAGCTCCCTGCCTCCCTTTTCGCAGGTCATGTTGACCCACTTGGTGTTCTGGCATCTCCTTGGTAAGCTTCCAGTCTCTGGCCAGCAGCTGTTGGGATGACCTTGGCTCCCATGAGATAGTAAGTTGTTGATGTCTGGTCTGACATTCCACAGCTCCCTCCTTTCGCTGGAAGTGCATCAAGCTAAGAAACAGAGAAAATGGCCCCCACAGTCCTGATCTGTTTCAAAGTTGACAGTGACCTTCTATCTCAGACTTTCCAGCTTAAGCCTTTCTCTCAGATAAAGGGGAAAACCACAATATTGTGCTCAAAATCTGATTCCACATTTGTGCATCTCAAAATATTCAGAAATTCTGCTTTGCAAATTCAGTGGTAAGGGATCCTTGTTTTTGTTTTTTTTGGTTTTTTTTTGTTTTTTTTTTTAAATGGAACCTGTAATTCTGGGCCACTGGAGCACAGGTAGTCCTCAACTTATAACCGTTTGTTTAGTGACCATTCACTAAGATTCACATGGTGGTGCAGTGGTTAGAAGGCAGTACTTAGTTAGAAGGCAGTGGTTAGAAGGGCTAACTCTCTGCTCACTCCAGGAGTTCAATCCTGATGGGGCTCAGCCTTCCATCCTTCTGAGGTCAAGTAAAATGAGGACCCGGATTGTTGGGGACAATATGCTGACTCTGTAAACTGCTTAGAGAGGGCTATAAAGCACTGTGAAGCAGTATATAAATCTAAGTGCTATTAATATTCAAAGTTACAACAGCACTGAAAAAAGTGACATATGACTGTTTTTCATACTTAAAAACTATTGCACCTTTCTGTTGCACCTTTCCCATTGCACCTTTGCCAATTCAAATGCTTGGCAAACAGCATGTATTTATAAAGGTTGCAGTCATAGGATCGATCCTCTTTTGCGACCTTCAGACAAGCCAATGGAGAAGCCAGATTCATTTCAAAACCACGTTGTTAACTTAACAACTGCAGTGATTCACTTAACCATGGGGAAGAAGGATCATAAAATGGAGCAAAATTTACTTGCTTAGCAACAGAAAAGTTGGGCTCAATTGTGTCATAAACAGAGGACGATTTACAAGCATGTAAGAGTATTGTACTACATTAAGGAGGGCATCAAAAGTTTCAAAACTTTAAAGTAATATATCTGACTGACCATTTTTAAACATTCTTTTAAAACAATAGTTTTAAATTGTTAAAATAATAGGATACAAAAGAAAGTAAGAAAATGGCTAAGAAAGAACAGAGAATACTGTATCTGGAAGACATCTGATAGCATTTTGTTCACAATAATTTCCTCATTTTCACACATTTAAAAAAAAGGCTGAGACTTTGATTGCATGGTGATGGCCATCTTGAATTTTTTGACTTCCCCTCCTACCCCGAATCCTCAGCTTTTTTTCCACAACCAACACATTCACCTGGAAACCAGATGTCATGAGATCTGGTTTTTCTTTGCTAAGCTTGGGAGGGTCATCGGTTCTCTCAAGATGGAGCACCCCAGAATCTGCATGCAGAAAAAAAATCAATCAAAAACAGACAAATTCCAGCAGAATTTCTGAAAAATTTATTATTATTATTATTATTATTATTATTATTATTATTATTATTATTATT
>BLBF01000050.1:12023893-12039641 GCA_015471245.1 Laticauda colubrina | reverse complement strand
TTATTATTATTATTATTATTATTATTATTATTATTATTATTATTATTGCTGTTGTTGTTACTACTACTACTACTACTACCTTTATTGTCAGGGTACATCAGTACAATGAGATTGGCTGAGCCTCCCGTCGTGCACCACACACACACACACACACACACACACACACACACACACACCTCACAGTGAGGACAGAAGTCCCTAACCCAGACCCAATCTTATTACCATATGTGGCCTTGTTGCATTCTCTCTCCTGTCCTCCAATCCTCTTGTTCGCCCCAGGTTTGGGTGTAGCTGTAATTAGCTAACCTGTAGCTAATTTTATAGCTGTTTTATGGTCCACCCCTGGCTGGCCCTGCCCGCCCCGCCCCCTCCCCTTTCCGCCCCTCCCAGGAGTCCCACACATGGTCTGTTTTGGATCCCAGTAAGTGCAGGGCTCACACAGAGGCCTAGGGAGGGCAAAAAGCAGGCCTTCTGGCGGTTCCAAAAGGCCACAAATGGGCCCGTTTCTGGCCTCCAGAGAGCCTCCGGAGTCCCGGGAGGCCATTTTGGCCCTCCTGGAGGCTCCAGGAAAGCCTCCAAAGCCCGGAGAGGGCAAAAATGCCCCCACACATGGTGCAGGAGGCTGACTAGGCCATGCCCCCCATGGACTTGCCCACCCAGCAACGGGGCAAAGAACCGGTTGCTAAAATTTTTGAACCCACCCCTGCTTGGGAGAAGAGATTTTTCTAAGGTTCAAAACTGAAAATTTAGCTAATCAATAGAAAAGTTGGATAGGATAACACAAGCGAGAAAGAAAGGCTTAAACATAGCTGTGGCACAATGTAGAATTTTATCAGAGCATAATTGCAGTTCTCACTCAGTGTTAAAAATTGCAGAGAAGAACTGCTGGAGGGTGAGGAAATGAGTTACAGGTCCTCGACTTACGACCATTTAGTGGCTATTCCATGTTACAGTGGCACTGAAAAAAGTGATTTAAAATTGCTCCTCACACTTTACAGGGTCTGCAAAACTCAGATGCTTGGCAACCAGCATATATTTACAATGGTTGCAGGTCATGTGATCAGCATTTGAGACCTCAACTGGCCTCTAAAAAGCAAAGTGAATAGAAAAAACTAGATTTGCTTAAGGACCACAGCAACCATGGTCATAAAATTGGGCATGCCTCACTGAATAATATCGTCAGTTACTGAAGGGAATTCCAGGCTTAATATCGTCAGTTACTGGTGGGAATTCCAGGCTTAATTACGGTCATATGTCAAGGAATACCAGTATACAAAAAAACCCCAATCTGTGTTGTGTCTTGCAAAGCAGTCCATCCTCCTTCCCACCTCCCCACCCTGCTTGGCAACTGAGGAATAGAAAAATGGCTTCTGCCAAGTTCAATTCGAAGGTGATAGTTACATTAACAAAATCTTGCAAGTCTGAAAGTACATTTCTCCCCTCTTGCCTTTACAATGAAAATAACTAGTGAGGGTCCCTTTCTGAGACATTTTCCACCTCCCCATTTATTCTGTAGGCTCAGCTGTCTGAAATCTAACTTTTGCATGGCTCTTTCTTTTTTCTCCCAAAGCTATTCCCAAATGCCATTACACACTCTAACTCATGAGTTTCTCAGTCTGGGCAACTTGAAGATGTGTGGACGTCAACTCCCAGAATTCCTGAGATTGAGAATTCAGGGAGTTGAAGTCAAACAAACCTCAAACTGCAAAGGCTGAGATAACCTCCTCTTCCTCTCCTTCCCATTCCCCCTCTTCCTCCTCCTCCGATAAGTCCAGCAAGGTCATGAGCACAAGACAACTTGGGCTGTTGCTTAATATCTACAGATCTCTCCCCAAATGAACTTACCTCCCTCTTGCCCCAACAAAGGGGGCTGCAAATCTTCTGTCTTCAACTCTCCTATAAGGGTGGGAGTCACGGTCTGGCTTCGATCTGGGGTGGGGGTGGGGCTTGTGCTAGTGTCACCTCCTTTCAACAGGGATGTCTCCGAAAGAGAACTCTGGTTGCTGTTCTCATCTGTTGGAAAACAAAACAGGGCCAAGAAGAACTGTATCTGGAGACTGTGAAGGTTCTTTTTTAATTACTAGGGGTGCGTGGAGACTCCAGGTCTAACGGCAGTCTACCATTGATGTCCTGTGAATGCCTGAGTATCCACTGATGGAACTAAGCTGTGGAATGAGAAAGGGTGAAGCTCTGTTCCCAGCAGCGACGACCAGGTGAGGCAAACTGTAGTTTAGCAACATTCAAAGAGCCAAGGTGTAGTGGAACCATAAAGCAGGAGTGTACAAGTAGTCCTTGACTTACAGGCACAATTTATGTTGCAAGGAATATGGTTGCTAAGTGAGTAGTGCCCAATTTTACGACCTTTTTAGGCAACGTTGGCAAGCAAATCACTGAATTGTTAAGTGGATCATGCTATTATTAATGTCATACCTGCACCAGTTTGCTCTAGTAAAACTCATGACCCCATTTACTTGAAAGAAACTGGTTGCAGCAATGTCAGGCAAAATCAGGTATTTCTGTGCAAAATAAATAAAGGCTATTCTTTCCAACTCTTCCCCTGGCCGTTACCCCAGTCAGCCAATGCGATACCAATATGATGCTTTGAAAAGTTGCCGGTATGATGTTTTGAGAAACTCTGAGATGGGAAACTGATAACATTCCATTCTCAGGGTAAACAGCCTTGAAGATCCTGGTATAAGCTGGTTTGGTGATATGGTCTACTTCTGTTATGACTTCCCTCTCCCCATTTCCCATTATTAGATACACAGCTATGGCGTGCCACAAATTCCTCTCCTCCTCCCTTCCCCTTTGATGCCAGGAACCCAGCAAGGTGCCAGGCCAAAGATTAAGATCTTGACAATTAAGCAAATCTAGCTTCCCCCATTGACTTGTCGGAAGCCAGCTGGCAAGGTTGCAAATGACTATCAGATGAACCTAGGACCAGTGTAAATATATGCCAGTTGCCAAATACCTGAATTGATCACGTGACCAAGGGGATCTTGCAATCATCATAAGTACAAGGACAGGATCTAAATTACCTTTTTTGGTGCAACTGTAATTTTAAATGGTCACTAAACAAATGGTTGTAAGCTGAGGACTATCTATATCAGAGGTCTTCAAACTTTGCAAATTTAAGACTTGTGGACTTCAACTCCCACAATTCCTCCTCCAGTTATGTTAGCTCAGAAATTCTGAGAGTTGAAGTCCACAAGTCTTAAACTTGCAAAGTTTGAAGATCCCTGACCTATATCATAGAGCTGGTTAAGAAATTCTGGGAGTTGAAAGCCACACCTCCTAAAGGTGTGGTTGAGAAACATTAGGCTAAAGCATCTCTCTATACTATAGAGTAGGAGTCCTTAACCTCGGTCCATGTACCAGCACTGGTACACAGCATGCCATTCAAAGATACGACACTGAAAAAGTGATTTATGACTGTTTTTCACACTTATGACTGTCGTAGCTTTTTTTATAGTCACATGATCAAAATCCAGACACTTGGCAACTGTTCATATTTATGACAGTGTCCCAAGGCCACATGATCCTCTTTTGTGATCTTCTAACAAGCAAAGTCAAAGCCAAATTCACTTAACAACCATATGGCTAACTTAACGACTGCAGTGATTCACTTAACAACTATGGCAAGAAAGGTCATAAAATGCGTCAAAACTCACTCAATAATTGTTTGACTTAGCAACACAAATTTTGGACTCTATTGTAATTGTAAGCCAAGGACCATCTGTATGTGTAGGGAGGGTCCGAGATGCCAAATTTTACAAGGCCCTTGGAAAGAAATATAAAATGTCCTTTCCCCCCTGCCTCAGAGGTGGTATTCAGCAGGTTCTAATCAGTTCTGGAGAATCGGTGCCAGAAATTTTGAGTAGTTCAGAGAACTGGCAAATACCACCTCTGACTGGCCCCGCCCCCATCTATTCTCTGCCCCCCCGAGTCCCAGCTTTTGTTGCCCTGCACAGGAGAATGGAACTGGAAAGCAGGTTAATGGGGTAGGGAGAGAATGGAGATTTTGCAGTAACCTTCCCCTGGAGTGGGAAGGGAATGGAGATTTAACTAACAACCAAGAAGATAGGCTCAAGTTCCAGATGGATCTTGACAGACTAGAACTGGGCCATATTTAACAAAATGAAATTCAATGTAGAGAAAAGTAAAGTCCTACACTTAGGCAAGAAAAACCAAAACTACACACACGGACTGGGTGAAACCAGGCTCTAAAGCAGTAACTGTGAGAGGGATCTTGGAATCTTAATGGACAACCAGCTAAATATGAGCCAGTAGTATGCAGTAGCAGCCAAAAAAAGCTAATGCAATCCTAAGTTGCATTAATAGAGAGGTATTAACACCACTCTATAAAACCTTAGTAAGACCACACCTAGAGTACTGCATCCAGTTATTAAAAAGATGCTGAAATTCTAGAAAAAGTACAGAGTAGAGCAACCAGGATGATGAGGGGACTGGAGGCTAAAATATATGAAGAACGGTTACAGGAACTGGGCATGGGTAGTCTAGTGAAGAGAAGGGCCAGGGAAGACATGACAGCAGTCTTCTAATACTTGAGGGGCTGCCACAATGAGGAGGGAGGTCAAGCTATTTTCCAAAGCACCCGAAGGCCAGACAAGGAACAATGGATGGAAACTGAACAAAAGGGAAGATTAACCTGAAAATAAGAAGAAACTTTCTGACAGTGAGAACAATGAATCAATGGAACAAAAGTTGCCCTTGGAAGTTATGGGAGCATCATTACTTGAGACTTTCAAGAAGAGACTGACATCTGTCAGAAATGGTGTAGGGTCTTCTGCTTGGGCAGAGGGTTGGACTAGATGACTTACAAGGTCCCTTCCAACTCTGATTATCTGTTATCTGTTATTTCACAGTATCCTTCCCCTGCCACACAAAGCCCACCAAGCCACGCCCACAGAAATGGTAGTAAAAACAATTGACTCCCACCACTGCCCTAACTGTCCCAAAATGTACCATTCAGGTCCAACATGAGCAGAGCAGGATTGCTTCGAGGAAACTTTCTCTCTTTGGTGGGCTGCTGTTCTTTGCTACTTCCCAGACATCCTTTTTCCTGCAACGTAAAAGAGGGAAACAAATAAGTGAAACTCGAAGTGCTAAAGGCAAAAGCCCTCATGAGAAACCAGCCAGCCTCTTTCTTACCTCGTCTTGTGGGTCCATAATAGGTACCCACTTGTAAATTCGTAAAGAGGTGTCTCCCACTGTCACCCAGCGCTTTTCCCTAGAAAGAAAAAAATGGCAGGATAAAATGGAACCGCTTGCATGAATTCTCCACTTCTGACTTTTGGAAGTGTTGGGCTAAAAAAGTAAAATTTTCTCTGAATTGAGCTTTTAAAAAAGGTAAAGATTTCCCTTTGAGTGGTGGCTCAGTGGCTAAGATGCTGAGCTGGTTAATCAGAAAGATCTGCAGTTTGGCGGTTCGAATCTCTAGCACCACCTAATGGAGTGAGCTCCCATTACTTGCCCCAGCTTCTGCCAACCTAGCAGTTCGAAAGCATGTAAAAATGTAAGTAGAAAAATAGGGACCACCTTGAGTGGGAAGGTAGCAGCATTCCATGTACCTTCGGTGCTTAGTCATGACAGCCACATGACCACAGAGACATCTTTGGACATCTAGCTCTTCGGCTTGTAACAGAGATGAGCACCGCCCCTAGAGCCGGAAACAACTAGCACATATGTGCAAGGATAACCTTTACTTTTACCTAAAGATTTCCCTTGCCCAGTTGTTTTTTATTCTGGGGGGTGATGCTCATCTCTGTTTCTAGCCAAGGGAGCCAGAGTTGTCTGAAGACACTGTCATGGTCATGTAGCCAGCATGACTATACACCAAGGTGCACAGAACACTGCTACTTTCCCACCAAAATGGTAGCTATTTATCTACTCACATTTGCATGGTTTCAAACTGCTAACTCCTAAGAACGGTGCTCATTCCATCACACAGTGCTTGGGTCTTGAATTGCCAACTTTCCATCAACTAATCCAGCATCTTAACCATTAACTGATAACTGATAACTTTGTGGATGCAACCATGTAGTATTCTCAGAATGAAGTCAATCTCCTACTTTTGCCTTCTTCCAGACTAGCCTAGATTTCTGTTATTTTCTAGTGGAGGCCGATTCATTCACTAACCAAGTATAACCATATTTAGCTTCTGGGCTTATGCAGAGTATCACAGTTTCTTTGGGGTGCTTTAAAAATTATCCTAATGTTATATAGCTTTCCTAACAGTATTCAATTCTCTTCCATCTATCTTGATTTTTCAATATCTTTCTGACATTCCAAGGATAGTCTGGGAAGATATCTTTCCAGTGAGAAGATGAACCTAATCAACATTCTCTGTGTATCCATGTTTTTCAACCTTGGCAACTTGAAGACATTGAGTCTGTATCCATGTTTTTCAACCTTGGCAACTTGAAGACCTTGAGTCTGTATCCATGTTTTTTAACCTTGGCATATTGAAATTTCAACTCCCAGAATTCCCCAGCCAGCCTACTGGGGACTGAGGGCTAAAACATGAAGACCAATTGCAGGAACTGAATATGTCTAGTTCAACGAAGAGGAGGACCAAGGGTGATATGATAGCAGTGTTCCAATATCTCAGGGGCTGCCACAAAGAAGAGGGAGTCAAGCTATTCTCCAAAGCAACTGAGGGCAGGATAAGAAGAAATGGGTGAAAACTAATCAAGGAGAAAAGCAACTTAGAACTAAGGAGAAATGTCCTGATAATTAGGACAATTAATCAGAAGTTGTGGGTGCTCCATCATTGGAGGTTTTTAAAAAGAGATTGGCCAACCATTTGTCTGAAATGGTATAGAATCTCCTGCTTGAGGAGGGGGTTGGATTAGAAAAACCTTAAAGGCCTCTTCCAACTCTCTTGTTCTGGAAATTGAAATTCACATCTTCAAGCTACCAAAACTGAAAAAACACTGCTATATATCAACACCACTTCATGGCCCATCCTCTTTTTTCTTTAACTTTCTTTCCTCTCTCTGCTCCCTGGAAAGCTATATGGGTCTTCATAGGCCATGGGAAATCATGGGAAAGCTAAAGATCACATTTACCAGAAAGCAGAATCAAACCATTTTGATAATTTGATAATTATCCCCAACCTCAAAAACTTTAACCGACCTCACCCCTTTCCTAAGAGGTCTGTGGGGGGGGGGGGTGCATAAGCGCACCAACATGCCTACCGTCCCTGTCCTTTTGTTTCTTTTATTTTTCTTATATGTATCCATGTATTCATAATTATGTATTTACTTATACCAATTATCTTGTAAGCAACTGACAAAATAAAATAAATAAACAGATAAAAATACTGACAAAATTAAAAAAATAAAAATAAATAAATAAATAAATAAATAAATACATTTCAGATTCAGTAGAAACAGACAGCAGCCAGAACTATATTCTTCCCTACAGGAAAAGCTGCAGGCATTCAAACTGTTAAATGGCTCTCCTGTGACGATTTGATGAGGAAAGGGGAAGGATTGCTCAAGAAAAAATACCAAAAATATAACATCAGGTACTCGAATCATAATCAACATCCCCCCTCCCATCAGTCATTTCCCACCAAAACAGGCCTTCTTGGTACTCTCCAAATGTTTTGAGATCACCCATCCTCCGCCAGCCTGGAACCTTCCTGAACACAGTCAGATATGCATGGGACAACCTGTTGCTTTCTCACCAAAGTCCTCCCCCACTGCTCCCCCTCCCCAGTTATCCCCATTCCCCAAATTGTGCTCACCATCTCCGGACATGCTCAATAGCAGCCATCACTTTCTTGATGTCATCTTTTGCCCGACTCCTCGTCTCGGCTCGAATAGCACGTCCTGACATGAGATCAGAAGTTTGGAGAGTTGGAAAGCTGCGATGGATGGAGAGGGCAGGCAATCGGGAGCTTTCTCTATGGGCTGTTAGTTCTGAGTTGTGCTCTTTTGTTCTCTTTATCCCATTTCTCTCCCTCTTTCTTTCTTTGATCGGTTTCTCTGCACCCCTTATCTTCTTTTGCTCACAGAAACAATTGGAATGCTGGAGAGATTCTGAATGCACATCCCTCTGCTATTAGTCCATCAAATGTTGCCCGCCACCTGTCTCTGTCGTGCCATCAATCAATCTTCCTGCATCAGTTTATTCCAGTTGTGATTTTTTTTTTTCCCCTCTCTACCCTTGTTTTCTGGTGTTTTCTTTTTCCTTCCCTCTAGGTCTATCTTTCTTATCTCAGCCTTCATCTACTTCTTCCCTCTGTTGGGTCTCCAGCATTCTTCCTCTCTCTGTTTGGCTTCTTCAGCTGTTCTGTCCGAAAAAAGGAAGAGAAGAAAGGAGGCGTTTTTTAAAAACGGAAAAAAAGCAGTTCGCTAACGGAAGAACTATAATATAGTTCTTTCAAATTGCTTTTTAAAAAAAAAAAAAAATAGATATTTCAAACTTCGTGAGCGCCCTCTGGTGACTGGGAGAGCTGGAAAGTAGGAACGCAAATTTGCATCCTTTCAAGAAATGGCCTGATATCCTAAGAAATGGTGGGAAGTTGGCAAAACAGAACAATCAGGGTAAAATTTAAAAAAAAAAAAAAAAAGCAAGGTGATTATTTTACATTATCATCTTCCTTGGGGAACCAAAGAAATGACATATTTGAGCTGCAAGTTTTATGAGAAAATTAATTATGGGTATTAAATTATGTTTATTAGAACAGAATGAGCAATCAGCAATATAGCAAAATCATTTAGTGATTTCTCCATCCAAGAGTGGAGATTTTTTGGGGACAAATGTGTATTTATTATTTTAAAGTCAGAATAATAAAACAAGTGCTAGTTATTGACTACATATCTAGCCAACGGCTCTTGATTATGAAAAAAAAATTTTAGAAAAACAAGAAAGAAGAAAATAAGAAAGGATAACCAAGGCAAGTTTGCCCATAACTTGGAAGTTGGCCTGAAGCTTATCTGATGCTGTTCTAGTCATTTCCTACTCTCCTTTGCTCAAAAATATTAAACATTTGTTAGTTTGAGACAGTGGTAAGTTTCAAAAAATTTCCTACCGGGTCGGAGAGCTCGCTTCGCGCGTGTGTGCACAGGATTCAAACACCGCACTCTGTATCAATGCTGGTGAGCTGTGCAGGCATGCCTAACGCGCGCGTGCACCAAATGCATGTTTCACACACGCATAAAAAGGGCTCAGAGATCATCCTCTTTATCAATGATGGTGAGCTGTGCTGTTTTTTACCTCAGCTGAGGCATGGCAATCCTCTCTGCCATGCAAATCAGCTGAGGTAATAAACAACAGAATATAGGAGAGGTGAGAGGTTAAGAGCAGGAGCGGGGTACCAGCCAGAAGTGGTATTTGCTGGCTCTCTGAACCAGTCAAAATTTTTAATACCAGTATGCCAGAATATCACCTCTGATTTGAGGTGAATAGCAGCTCTGGTTTGAGAATCTCCCAACAGAATCAGGATTCCAGCAGTTACCCCAATTAAATCATGAGTCTCGAGCAAGTTTTCAAAACTTCAAAATGATTTATTGGGAGTTAATTTGTCCTGCATTGCCTGGGTGTAGCTGACTCTGAGACACATAATTCATTGTCACCCTTGACCCTGTTTTTTCCCCACCCCCTGTATCATAATTGATATTCTCCAATGAGGCACATCCATAGCCAAGAATCATCAATCATGATGACTTAGAATTTTCTAAATCATGACTTAGAATTTTGCATAGCAGAAACTTCAGTCACCTAGTTACTATCTTTGAAAAACTATGTATGGAATGTACTTTTGCTTTCACCTCTCTTTCAAACCCCTTTCCCCCCCCCTCCCTTTCTGTTGAAAACTCTAAAAAGACCATAGAAATATTTTGAGTTGACACCAATACTAGGTCAGTCCAAGGCCTATTCTGGAAAGCTATCGGTAGTCCTTGACTTACAACCACAATTGAGCCCCAAATCTCCGGTGCTAAGCAAGACAGTTGTTAAGTGAATGTTGCTCCATTTTGCAACTTTTCTTGTACAGTTGTTAGATGAATCAAAGCAGTTATCAAGTTTGTAACGTGGTTATTAAGTAAATTTGGCTTCCCCATTGACTTTGCTTGTTAGAAAGATGATTACATGACCCCAGAACACCAACAGCCACAAATACATGCCAGTTAGCAAACATCCAAATTTTGATCATGTGACCATGGGGATGCTGCAATGGTCATAAGTATAAAAAATGGTCACAAGTCTCTCTTTTTTAAGTGCTGTTGTAACAATAAAAGATCACCACCTTTGGATAGAGAAATCACTAAATGATTTTGCTGTATTGCTGGTTGCTCATTGTGTTCTAATAAACATAACTAAAGCCCATGTCACACTGAACCAACGGATGCAAAGAGGATGTAAAACGGACAAAAAAGCTTGCCATCCGTTAGTTAAAACAATGTATCCGTTCTGTACTCACTGCCTCCGTTTTGCTTCCTCTCTATCCGTCCAGCATCTGTTTATGGACGTTTCATCCGCTCCAAAAGTTTTGGGCTGCCAAAAACTTTTGCGCGGAAAATGTATCCAGTTCGTCCGTTCTGCATCCGCTACGCATCCGCTACGCATCCGCTACACATCCGCTATATCCGCTAGGCATCCGTTCCGCATCCACGCAACTCCATCCGCTCCAGCAGTAAATGGACGCAGGGAGGAAGCGGAACGGATGCAGAACGGATGCCTAGCGGATGCAGCATGGAAACAAAGCATTTAAAATGGAAAAAACATTCGCAGAGGGGACCTATCTCGGATATTAAGGATGTCTACAGGATGCCTAGAGGATGCCTAGAGGATGCCTAGCGGAAAACCTATACTGCCTATAAAAAGGGGGAGCAACTCGCCTGCATCTCACTTTCAGAACAGCAGCCCAGCGGTGCAGACCTCTGCAGCCTTCATCTGACTCTTCCTCTTCCACAGCATCCAGTCATGTCCACTGTGGATTGTGACAAAGTCCTTTCGGCAGCCACCTTCGTTCTGCAACAGTGCAAAGCCATCTGCAGGCTCTGTGAACACTACTGCGAGAAGAAAAGGAGGCAACCAAAAAGAGTCTGGGTCCGAAGATGGTTCGCCAGTAGAGCGGAGGACAGACTGTACAACAAGCTGATGGTGGAGCTCAGGAGTGAAGACACTCGGGCGTTCCAGAACTTCATGAGGATGCCTCCAGCCATGTTTGACGAAGTTGTACAGCGCCTGACACCCAGGTTGACCAAGGCAAACACCAGCTTCCAGCCCAGCCTGGAACCTGGGCTCAAGGTGGCACTCACTCTGCACTACCTGACCTCAGGGACCTCCCACAGGAGCATGCAGAATGGCTGGAGGGTGCCATCCAACACCATTAGCATTGTGGTCGGAGAAGTGGTGCAGGCCATCATCAAAGAATACAAGGAGGAGCTCCTTCAGTACCCCTCCACTGAAGAAGGATGGAAGAAAGTTGCAGAGCAGTGGTATCAGAAGTGAAACTTACTACACACCATTGGAGCCATAGATGGCAAGCACGTGGCCAGCAAATCTCCAGCCAAGTCGGGGTCCACTTATTTCAACTACAAGGGCTTCTTCAGCATCATCTTCTTTGCCATGGTCGATGCTGACTACAAGTTCATGTACATCGATGCTTCAGGCAACGGCTCATCTTCGGATACCCAGGTATACAACACCAGTCACCTCAAGGAGGGGCTGGAACGCAACCTCATCGTGGGCTTCCCAGATCCAGAACCCCTGCCCAACAACACACAAGATGTGCCCTACTTCATCATGGGGGATGACGCCTTCTCCCTCACAACCTACCTCATGAAGCCCTACACCTCCAGACTCCTCACCCGTGAAGAGTGGATCTTCAACTACAGGCTCTACAGGGCAAGGCAACGCCTTTAGCATCCTGGCCAACAGGTTCCAGGTACTTCTCACCACCATGCAGCATTGCCCAGAAACCGTGAGGAGGATCATGGAAGCTTGCTGCATCCTGCACAATCTCATGCGCACCCGCTACCCAGTCTTGCAGAACAGGTTCGTGGACCTCCAACAAGGCAATGGGGACATGGAGCCTGGGGAATGGAGGCAAAGGTGAAACCTGATCGACACTGAGGATGTGCAAGGCCCCAACAGAGCCTCAAATGAAGCGAAGAAGCAGCGCAACCTCCTGAGACAATGGTGCAACTCCCTAGCTGGAGCAGTGGAGTGGCAAGACAGGATGGTAGATGCTTAATGGATGCTTCCTTCAGCCTGTCTCATCACACAGATGAGATTGGGCCATGTATGTTTGGTTGGCCTACAATGAACAGGGCATTTAATAAAGAGTTGTGTTTATGTTGACATGTGTGGATAATTATTACATTATTATTGATAATAAAGAGCCGTAGGTGTGGCACTTGGGAGGGTGGACATACAGTCCCACTATGCTTGCACTGGAGGTTTATCTATCCCACAGCTATTACCCATCCCAAAGGTATCCCTGCCCATCCCACAGGTATCCCTGCCCATCCCACAGCTATCTTAACCCATCCCACAAGCATGCAAAGGCTTAAACCATTTCTAAAAGTTTCCAGCAAGATTTTATTAAAAAAAAGAAATGAAGCAAGTGTGTGAATCATAAATAGACTTTGTTAACAACAAGCTATAAGACAAAAATGAGTCTCTGGCACTCCTCTTGGTCGCTCAGTCCCAGGGGTGAAGGGTGCAGGTGCTGTAGAAGTGGCTGGTGCTGGAGTGCTTGTCATCAGCTCCTCCAGAAGCAGAAGCAGCAGAAGCGCCAGCCCCAGAAGAGCGAGCCCGTGCTGCAGAAGCTCCAGCAGAACCAGAGTGAGGGCCAGGGGGCGGGATGGTAGCCCTGTCCCTCTTGCCAGGGCTGGCAGCAGATGGCTGAGGCTTGCTGTGCTTCCGCATGGTTGTGGGGTTGCTGGCTGGCAGGGAGGCTTGCAGGAACCAAGGCTGGCAGAAAGGCTGGCAGGGAGGCTGGCAGAAAGGCTGGCAGGGAGGCTGGCAGGAAGGCTGGCAGGCAGGCAGGCACCAAGGCTGGCAGGCAGACAGGAACCAAGGCTGGCAGGAAGGCTGGCAGGCAGACAGGAACCAAGGCTGGCAGGAAGGCAGGCAGCAAGGCTGGCAGGCAGACCGGCTGGCAGCAAGGCTGGCAGGGAGGCTGGCAGCAAGGCTGGGAGCAAGGCTGGGAGCAAGGCTGGCAGGCAGACATGCAGGCAGGGCAGGCAAGGCAGTCAATGTGTCCGGCAGCAGGACTTTCCTCTGAATGGCGTCCTGCTTCCAAGCTGCTTCCGTTATATCCGCGGGGCTGATGCAATGCATCCTTCCCGCATGCGCAGTGAATGTCAGGCATCTGTTAGGCTTCCACTGTGTATCCGCTAGGCTTCCGCTCTGCATCCGCTTCATCCGCTGTGCATCAGCTCTGCTTCCGCTCTTTCCATTCCGCGTCCACTTCGCTGAGGCCCCCCCGAAGCCCTGCAGATGTGCCACCCACTCCCATCCGCTCCCATCCACTGGGCTTCCATTTTGCATCCGCCCTGAGTCCTCCCCGCGTCCATGTTATCCGCTTCAGTTATGCAAATTTTTGCCCCTTTTGAGAGCAGATAACAATGGATGGAACATTTTGCTCGTCCGCTGTGTCCTTTTTGCATCCGTTGTGCAGTGTGACATGGGCTTTAATACCAACAGTTAATTTTCCCATAAAACATAACAGAGAAATAGGGATTTAGAATGTTCCCTGGACAATGAGATCAAAAATGAATCCACAGCATGTGTTCTTTTCTTGTGGGGTGACATTTCCACCTTTTGATTCAGGTCTGAAGCCCCACTGAGATTGTGCTAGGTTGCCAAGAAGATCATTGGGTGATCACATTTGTATTGATTGATTGATTAGCCTATAGGCTACAGGTTCAAACACACATTACCAATAACATTCTAAACCAGCGGTCGCCAACTGTTGCGCCTTGAGAAAATTTTGGTGGGTTGCAGAGAAATCTCACCCCCAAAGCACCCCCACAAAGCAATTAATTCTGCGCAGAAACACAAGGCCGGCAGGAAACCTCCCTGCCCACTCACTCCTTATCTGGCAAATTTGTCTGCTAAGTTGCTATTTTTTCTTTTTCCAACCATCATCTGTTCTGCTGTGCCAGGAGATTTAGATTAGCTAGGAAGCAGGAAATTGTTGGATTTCTTGCTTTCTAGATAAGCACAGCCAAATCTCCCTTAGGACTGAAGGTTTGCCTGCAAGCAAATTCAGTGCAGACTCACCACAAGCAAATTTGAGAGACTGAGCTAGCTGATGACAGATAGATAGATTACTGAATGATTCTGTGAGCAACTCAATCTGCCTGCCTGCTTTGCCTGATTTTGGGTAAAAGTTGTTCTTTTTTACAAAAAAAATCAATATTTATATAAATATTTTTAATAAAAAATTCAATATTTACATTCATGGTGTGTTGTGAGTTAAGCCCCTGTCACACTGCAGCAACGGATGGAAAGAGGATGTAAAACTGAGAAAAACACTTACCATCCGTTGGTTAACGCGATGCTTCCATTCTGTACTCACTGCCTCCGTTTTGCTTCCTCTTTATCCGTCCAGCATCCGTCTATTGACATTTCATCCGCTCAAAAGATTTTGAGCTGCTCAAAACTTTTGAGCGGAAAATGTATCCAACGCATCCATTCTGCATCCGCTAGGCATATGGGGGACATCCGTTCTGCATCTGTTGTCATCCGTTACGCATCCGCTATATCCACTAGGCATCCGCTGCGCATCCGCGCAACTCAAATCCACTCCAGCGGTAAACGGACGCAGGGAGGAAGCGGAACGGACACGCAGCGTTAGTAGCACAGATGGAGAAAGGATGAAAGCGGATGCAGCACGCAAAGAAAGCATTTAAAACGGAAAAAACATTCACAGAGGGGACCTATATCAGATATTAAGGATGTCTAGAGGATGCCTAGAGGATGCAAACGGATGCTTCCGTTCCGCATCCGCTTTCCATCCGCCCTGCATCCTCTCCCTGTCCGTTCCTTTCCGTGTTATCCACTCTGGTTATACAAATTTTTGTCCCTTTTGAGAGCAGATAACAACGGATGGAACATTTTTCTCGTCCGCTGTGTCCTTTTTACAAACGTTTTGCATCCGTTGGGCAGTGTGACAGGGCCTTTAATTTTGTGAGTTTGCTTGCAAGCAAATTTTATGTGACAGTCTGAGCTAGCCGATTGATTGATTTCTGAATGAATCTGTGATTCTGTGAGCAACTCAATCTGCCTGCTCTTTACCCTGATTTTAGGTAAAAGTTGCTCTTTTTTACAAAAAAAAATCAATATTTATATAAATATTTATAATATTTACATACAAGCCATGCCCAGCCAGTCATATGACTATCAAGCCACACCCACAAATTAGGCCACACTCACAGAACCAGTTAGTGGTCCCTGGGATCTAAAATTATGAATTTAGTGGTCCCTGAGGTCCAAAAGGTTGGAGACCCCTGTTCTAAACAAACAATTTAAAATGAGAGTAGGTTAAAATACAACAGTTATAGGATTAAATACAATAATTGAATACATAAATATGTAAAATAGAATTAAATGATAAAATTATATTTCTGTATCACCCTTGCAATCTATCCCAATCAGGTCCACATATGCCGATCTCAGTTGAACCATTTTAGGTGTCAGTCTTCAAGATCCTCTGCTATTGCTTTGCATCTTTTCGACTGCCATGAGTAACGGGGGGTGG
>BLBF01000050.1:12003218-12021176 GCA_015471245.1 Laticauda colubrina | reverse complement strand
TTCTTCTTCTTCTTCTTCTTCTTCTTCTTCTTCTTCTTCTTCTTCTTCTTCTTCTTCTTCTTCTTCTTCTTCTTCTTCTTCTTCTTCTTCTTCTTCTTCTTCTTCTTCCTCTTCTTCTCCTTCTATGTCTTCTACTTCTTCCTCCTCTTCTACATCTTGTTCCTCTTCTATGTCTTCTGTTTTCTTCTATCTCATTTTCTTCTACTACTTCTCCTCCTTCTCCTCCTCTCCTTTTTCTCTTTCTCTCTGAATTATCTTAAATCCACAGTCATTTTCAGTTCACTAACAAAATACAGTCTCTTCCTTGTAGTTGCACAATTTTGGAGCCCCTCAAAGCTTTTTTGGGGGGGGGGAGGGGGGAAGGTGAGATCCTATTTAGGGAACACCTTCCCCTCCAAAGAGGCTGATTTCCCCTCCCCCCCAATCAAAGACCTTTCTGTATTTCCCTCGGTTTTCTAAATGGGCTTTTCATTATATTTGAATCAGGCTGTCTCCGTTTTTCAAAGGCGGCCGCGCTGCTTTCTCGTTTATGCGGTGCTTTTTATTCGATTGCACCCTATACGGTTTTTTTTCTCGTTTTTTGTTTTTTAGAAAGAATGCGTTCCTGGAACGATTGGGCGTTATGTGTTAAATTTTTAACCACTCCATAAAACCAACTACTTCCTTTCTCTCCTGGGAAAGCTGCCCCAGCCGCCTTCCCCTTCCTTCTTAGATCCATCCCGGGCGCCCCTTCTCCACCGGCTAAGCAAGCCGCACATTCCTGCCCAAAGCAGGTGGGTGGGTGGGTGAGGATGAGGGTGGGGAGAGATGAAAGGTCAGCCGCCGGTGCAGACTCCGGACCCAGCAGGAGGCAGGCTGTACGTGACCTCAGCCTGTTGGCATCCTCAAGTCCCGGGCCGGCGTGAGGACAGGAGGCGTGGTCAGCGGCTATAAAAGGTCCGGTGAGGGACGGGGCGAGCCACAAAGTGGCGGCAATCGGCGCCGGGGAGGGTCGCAGGATGGAAGTGCTGCCAGGTACGGCAAAGGTCCTCAAAAACTGGGGTGCGGGGCGGGGAGACCGAGGGGGGATGCAAGCGCTTTCCCAAAGTTTTCCTCAAGTTTCCCCCACAAAGCAGGACAGGGGAGGTTCGGTTTAAAAGGATTTGAAAACTACCTCGTGTTTATCCACCGCTGTTTCAGCGCGATTCGGGAGCGCTTCCATTGCGCGCCTGACCGGCGGTAGGCAGCTCGCCTAACAAAGTCAAGAAGAAACAACCTCTCCAAGGTGTGTGTGTGGGGGGGGGGGGGTGAGAGACATCGTGCGTGTCCCAGCCGCTGCCACCGACGCCGGCTTGGCGCGATCCCAAAGGCTCGGGTTGAGCAGCGAAGGTCGAATCGGATCCCGGGCAGAGAAGCGGCTGAAAGCGGAGTGGGTCGGGCAGCTGGGTACTTCTCAGGCGAAGTTTTCCCCTTTCGGTCGGTTTAGTTCCCTGTTCAGCTGGCAGGCTGAAGAGGGTGATTGATTGGCTGATCATGCCTCCCATCTCACCGAAAAGGAGATCTGGAGACTGCATTGGACCCTTCTGTCACCTCGGTGGCCGAATTCACAAATGAAGAGTGCGTCCCCAGCTGATACTATTGCTTGCATTTTCCACTTATTGGACTGTCAACAAAGCCACACAACCTAGTTTGCATGATGGAGGCAGCAAGTAGCCATCCACATTTCTCTTTACAAAGTGGTGGTAATTGAGCCATTTCCTTTCCTCTCCCTCTCCCGTTTGACAATTACCAATTGTTGGGAAGGGGGTATTAGATTTGCTTTTTGTAAAAGGCAAGAGACCTGTGCTTTGGATTCTCTCTGAAAGTTATTTCAGGGACTTCATTGGTTAAACCACTACCTTTCCTGAAAGCAGGTCAGTGCATGCAGTCACTTCTTGAAAATAGCAAAGCTCCAAGTACAGTGAAGGATTATGGCTGTTACAATGATCTTTCGCTGGTGGAATGAATCCAGGTCAGTGAGACACCAGTGTCCACAGGAAGATGGCCAAGCTGCTTTTGGGTTAAAATATATTTCATGCATGTAAAATTATCGTGTTTGGCATATGCATTACTCAGAACTGCTCATGTAACACCAAGGCTGCATTCACACGTATTACTAAGATGCAAAGCCTTCTTAAATTTGTTAACCAGGAGCAAGAGTTTATTTAGAGGAGACCCAAACTATTTATGGTTTACTCCAACAAACTATAATTTAGCAGCTGTGAAGCAGATCAATAGTGTGACAAGAGTCTCAAGGTTCAATTATCTCCCTAATGTCATGATTATTACTGAAATACCTTAGGGGACCTATTACCTACATTTCCCAGCTGTAATAAAAGTTTAAGATTTGCTAATTTGCAGGGCTCCAGGCAATGGCATTCAAATCCTAGAACTGTTGCT
The DNA here is from genome assembly GCA_015471245.1 of Laticauda colubrina. Classification (NCBI taxonomy): domain Eukaryota; kingdom Metazoa; phylum Chordata; class Lepidosauria; order Squamata; family Elapidae; genus Laticauda; species Laticauda colubrina. The sequence continues at coordinate 12,018,758 of BLBF01000050.1, read as the reverse complement.
GGAAAATTTTATAACCCATAGCTTAAAAAAAGAAAACTTCCTCTGCAAATAATTTATTATTTTTTGCTAATGATAAAATTTGCATCATTCTTGGGAACCAGAATCTCCTAAGAATTCTGAACTTTGATAGTGTTGCATGACTATGAAATGAGAAATAGTCATAATCATATGGATGCACCCAGCATCATAGATCCAAATGATCGGTTTACTTGCTTAATTTCTGAAAAATTGGACTTATGTTTTCGAGTGAGCTCCAAACCTAGTTGGTAGCAGTTGGTTCAGGAAGACCTGTGAAGCAGACCATGGTTTAAGAAGTTGGGTGAACAAAGTATCTCTCTTATTCTTTCCACTAGACTTTTATACATGGACTAGTGCTGTTTCAGGTTTCCTCAGGATCAGCTCAGTAAATTAAGACTGAACGACCCAACTTCTATGAATTCACATGACATGTTGACTCCCATTGCCTGGTTCATACAATCAATGAAGATAGATTTGTATAAGCTCAGCCTTTGAAAACTCTTCTTCCTCAGTAGCAGTGTTTTCCTAACATGTTGCCTCTGATTAGTACTGAATTGCAACCTCACAACATTTGGTCAGTGTGTCCAAAGCCAGCTGGGGAGGATGGACTCCTGGGCCAATATATTTGATGTGGGAAAATCTTCAGTTTCGTTTTATTCTTTTGGATAGATTTTTTTTCCTATCTGCATTTTAAGCAGATAGTTTATAGTTTGCTCCACCCCCTTTGGTTCTTCATGTTCTCTGTCCAATTTATTTCCTTCATTGTAAAATCTCTGGAATGTTCTTCTCTCTTTCCTTCTTCCTTTCTGCCTCCGCCACCCCCATCCTGAAGATCAAGAGATGTAAAGACTCTGATGACCTTACACCTTGAACTTGAAGGTGCAATTAATCATTGATCTTGGATGGTAATTTTAAAAGACATTTACTGCTTGGCAGTTAGAATGCCTGGCACTAAAATATACAATTTGCATTTAGAATAGCCAGGGAGAAAATTTGGTATTTCCAGATAAAACACCAGAGCAATTGAGCAAATGTAGGTTTTTCCTTCATCCAACCAAATATACCTCCCTGGTCTTGTTTTCTATGTCTCCATGCAGTCTGCCAGTCAGATACAGTGCTTTTTAAGTATAGAAGCTCCATTTAATAATAGTTAAAAACTATGGATAATTTTTTCTTCTCTGTCCTGATTTGAAACCTTTGGCAATCATCCTCATTTTTCCTTTAGTCTTCATTCCATTCTCTGCCTTTATAACCTGCTGTCTCAGCTTTCTTCAATCAGGCATTTTCCAAATATACTGGCACTATAATTCCCAGAATTCCATACATGCCAGGAATTCTGGAGTTTCAGTTCTAACTCTTCTAAAAAGTTCGTGATTCCCAACTTTTAAGCCTTCTGTGTCTTGATTGTCTTAGGCAGTGTTTCTCAACCTTGCAAGTTTTAAGATTGGCAGACTTCAACTTTCACAATTCTCCAGCCACAGTAAGACTGGATGGGGAATTCTGGGAGTTCAATTTCACCCATCTTAAAGCTGCCAAGATTGAGAAACTCTGGTCTGAGGTGTCTTTTTCTAACAGAGAAACCAGAGACCATAGGAAAGGATAAGGGTAGATAGAATGGACAACATTTTTACAAAGTTATAGAAAAAGTTTTACCATTCAATCCCACAAATGTCTTCCCCAAGGTAACTAGGAAAAACACATGCAGCCTTTATATTGCTGGCTGATGAAAAGACCTGTGACTCCCAACAGTTTATGACCTTAATAAAATGTGTTAATTTGAAAAGTTGTCACTGGGTTCGTTCAGCTATGAAGTTACCATCAGTAATCAATGATCCTGACCCTTTTCCAAACTGCATAAGGCTGTCTTGAAATTGGCAATCTAATTGAATTAAGTTGAAGGAACTTAAAAGGGAGACATTCTAAGAAAGATTAGGAGCTTGGCAGAATTTTGCCTTTGTTAGATAAAATAATTTGCATAGAAATTATCTCAATGGGAGACTTAGATTAAGAAGGAAGTTTTTGCTGTTTGTACATGTCAGCTTTTTCCAACTTGGTCCTCCAGATAATGTAATGGCCTTGCTGTCTGGAACAATGAATGTTCTTTGTCCATCCATCCAAAGCTCAAAAATAGCCAATGACCATGTATTAATAGGACTCATGTGATACTCTTTCAACCTCTTCTGTTTTTCCACTGAGAGATAAAAGAAAATGATGAAACTTCATAGCATAGCTTCAAGTTTTTTCCCATGTTCTGCACACAAAGCGATGAATTAGTTGGGATTTGGTTTTTGCCCCCATTCAAAGGTTGGTCCTCAACATGCTGTCAACAGAAGTTCCTCCTCCATACTATTTTAGAAGCTTCTGGACCAGATGATAGCAGCTGTAGGATATCTGGGAGTCAATTAAGGAGTTCCCTCCATTCTGTATTTAGCAAGTGTCAGAAACTTCAACATGCTTTGACAATTATTCCTCGTCTTTCTAGTAACCCTGCAGTTTCAAAGTCCTTTTCCTTGAACATATATATAGAAGTTAAAAGACAAAAAAATGTGTTGAAATCTACAGGTGTGTCCAAGATGTGCCCAGGTCATGCGAAAAAGGGTACATTCCAAGCCAGAAGAACAAAGTCTGTTTTTTAAAGAGTTTATTGGACAGCTACATCTATGTGGCACAGAATAACAAATATCTTAGCAAGAAAACAAAACAAAACAAAAAGCTTTTAGAGTTTCTTTTGAAAACACAGCCATGTAAAAAGCCAGGAATTTTCTACCTGGCTGCATTTTATTTTTACATTTTATTTTTGAATGATGCCCTGAGAACGGGTGATAGAGATCTTGATTTAATGACAGCTGTGGTTCCCCAGAAATCCACCTCAGTGATTTTTGGGGCTAACAGCTTCAGCATAATTGCATTATTTCACAATTCCATATATGTGATCTCTGGAAAATCCTTCAAACTTCAAACTAATTTCAGGCATCTTCAATTGTTACTGTCCTTTTTGTCTTCTTTTTTTAAGGGACTTGTAAGGTTATTGGTTTTTGTGAACTGTGAATAGTAGGCATCCAACTGTGTCTGTTTTTGAAACCACCTAAGATGAGCTTTCACAGGATAGGTGCCATTGAAGGATAGGTGCCATTGATCTTATAGGTAGATACAGGTAGTCCTTGACTTATGACTACAATGGAGCCCATTTTTGTTCCTAAGTGAAATATTTGTAAAGTGAATTTTGTCCCATTTTATGAACTTTCATGCCAAAGTTTTTAAGTAAATCACTGCAACTAAGTTGGTGACACAATAGCCGCATTGACTTTGATTGTCAGAAGGTCGCAAAAGGGGACCACATGACTCCAGGACACTGCAGCTGTCATAAATAGGAGTCAGTTGCCAAACCTCTGAATTTTGATCATGTGACCATTAGGATGGTGCAACAGTTGTAAGTGTGAAAAATGATAATTCACTTTTTTCAGTGCCGTAACTTTGAACAGTCACTAAATGAACTGTTGTAAGTGGAGGACTACCTGTCCTGAATAGAAATGTTTATCAATCTTGGCAACTTTAGTATGCCTGGACTTCAATTCCCAGAATTCCCCAGCCAGTGTGCTAGGTGGGATTTGAAGTTCATACATCTAAGAATGCCTAAGCTTGAGAAAACATTGCTGTACAGTACTTTCCATTCTTGCTCACTTTTGATGCTGTATTCAAAAATTTGAATTATTATTTAAGACAAATTGATTTCCTTTTTCTCTCAACTCTCTCCACCCACCATGGTAGTTGTTTAGGTTCTGTGGCCTGCAAAAAAAAAAAAAGGACAACATGGATAGTATTATTAATGCAGGTATTTGAATCTTTAGTTACTAGTTGTTGGGTCTAACATTTTTCTTGCTTCTTTCTACAGTGGATTTGCCAATGTGCTCTGGATGCTCTCGCACCCAGCAAGAAATAGCCATAGAGATTGAAAGGACACACAATCTCACCCTCAGCATGCAAATTAGCTCAGGACAACTGCTGTCAAGCTATGTAAGTCCTAAATATAAGTGGAAGAAATTAATGGAACGCGTGGGGCTCTGTCTATGGGGTATATGCATGTTTTATTTTATTTTATTTTATTTACAAAACATCCAGGATAGAAAAGAAGGAATTTTAATCAATGCAAATTGATAATTGTTTGAACCCAGCTCCCCGAACACAACAAACCCTCTGTAGTTAAATCAGTGATTCCTTTATTACAAGTGCCAGTGGCCCCAGCAAAAAGTTCCTTTCTCACCACAGGCCAACAGGTCTGCCTAGCAGGGAGATGAATAGTTGTCTGCCCCATTTATTCATCTCCGTCTCCTGCCTTTTATCCCCAGAGCTGGGTGGGGCTTCACTCGCAGTGTTGGCTCTTACATCCCAAGGATCAGGCCAAATATTTCCATTGCTCTTCTCTCCTCTCCCCTCCCTTCTGTGCATCAGGCACTGGACCCAGCTGTTTCTCCACTTCCTCGTCAGTCACCTCCAGACCTGGGGGCTGTTGACTCTCTATCTGAGGGCTGATGGACAGCCCAGGCTCTGCCTCTGTCTCTCTGACAGGACCATTCCTTCTTCCCTCTCCGAGCTCTCAGGTTGCCCTGATGCTAATGCCCACGCCGCCACCTCCTACACAGCCTCTTCCTCTGATTTGGCTGCTGGAGGGGCTAGCAGCCAATAATTATTTGAATCTGCTGAATGAAGGACTTGGGCATTTTTCTCAAAACAAATGCTTTACCTAAACAAAGCCAAGTAAAAGCTGAAATACCATAGCAGGTGCATGAAGACAGCTTATTAATGATTTTTGGGTTTTCAGCATCTCAAAATGTGGAATATAATGAACCGTATTTTCTTCTACAATGGCTCTGAAAAAAGTGACATTATGACTGTTTCCACACTTAGGAATGTCGCAGCATCCCCATGGTCACATGATCAAAATTAGGACACTAAAATTGACGTGTTTTTATAACAATTTCCTAGGGGTCATGTGATCACTTTTTGCAAACTTCTAACTAGCAAAGTTAACAGGGAGGCCAGATTCACTTAACAACCGGGTTCCTAATTTAACAGCGGCAGTGATTCACAGCTGTAGCAAGATGTTCAGGGTATTGCAGGGTAAATTCAACACCAAAAAAGTAAACACAGATGGTTGAGGCTTCATTTAATTTCTTTATAAACACATAAAGTAAATTTTACAAATCAGTTGTAGGTTTCTCGAACATGAAGCAAACTCAAACATAATCAGACATGTTACAGGTTCAGAGCAGAGCTCTAGTTTTCAGCAAGCAAACAAGTTAGTTTCTCTTTTACTTTAGAGCTCAGCACAGAACAGAGATAAAATACGCCCAGATTCCCTCTTCAGCCCTCAACTCAGCTCTCATTGGCTGACCTTGTTGCTAAGGTCTTTTCCAGTTCATGAATATACTCAGACACAAGAAAGGTCATAAAATGGAGCAAAACTCACTTAACAACTGTCTTGCTTAGTAACATAAATTTTGGGCTTCATTGCAGTCGTAAATCAAGGGCTACTTGCAATTTAGTCATCGTGAGAAGGCATTCTATCATTTTCTGAAGATCTAGGGATCCAAGAACTTTCAAAGAACTGATGCTGTGGCTTCTCTATGTTTTAGGTGCATCATCAAGGGATACCTTTTGGTGAGCCCGATTTCAACCCACTCATTCAGCCCTTTCCAGGACTCCCGTTGCCAACACTGTCTACCTCAGACTGGCTGGGTCTCACTGACAAGGAGCGGCTGCAGCAGAACACCTGTGCCTTCTCCAACCTACCGGTGTACTTAGCCAGTGTGAAATGCCAGCAAATGGATCTGAATCCATTGGAAGATGAATTACACCGTCAGCTTGATTCTTCATGTCTGCACTGTCTGGGCCTGGAGAATAACCTTAAATCCATCATGTCTTCCCTGGGCATCGTGCCGGGTCCGGTTGTATCTGCTCAGCCTCTGGAACCCGACAACACCTTTTTTATGAAACTCACAGGTTACTACATTTGCCATCTCTTCCAGGACTGGGTCAACAGATGTGAAAAGGACATTGCCTTATTAACTAAGAAATATCCCATCTGAAAAATGGTTCTCTTTCCACATTGACCAGTGGCAGGGCTGGAAATGTGGAGGGAGCACAATATCCCTCCCCATATTTCATTGAAGTATGGCTCAGATCAATCCATCCATTTTCCTGAGTTCACACAAAATATCGGATGTGAACACACAGCATCTTTAGCTACTTAGTCAGTTGCAAATCCAATGCTTACCATTAGACAATGTACTCAAACTTGCTTAGTTTTAAGCTAGTTCATTTGCATCTTACCCTGTTGTGCAAATTTGGCTTGCTTGGGTCAGCTTATTACATGTATGTTCTGTCCAAGAAAATGGGTTTATTTAGTAACCAGGTTAAAAGGGGGTTCTAGCTGTTTGAACCATAAGCACAGTGCATGGCTGTGTTTTGTCCAACTGTTAATGTCTCTCAACAGCAAACCAGGCTGAAAGTTAACAACCCCAAAAAAGCATCTCTTCAAATCAGTAAGATTAGGAAACATGGACTTTCATTAAGAATATATATATTGAATCAATTACTGGCCATTGAATCAATTACAGGCAATCCTTGATTTACAACCATTTCGTTTAATGACTATTCAAAGTTAAAATAGTCCTGAAAAAACGTGATTTATGGCTGGTCCTAACTTTATAATTCTTGCAGCATCCCTACAGTCATGTGATCAAAATTCAGGCATTTGGCAGGCGATCAAATGCATTTAATAACCGCCTTGTTTAGCTGCGGATATTCTGGTCCCAGTAGTAGTCAAGGACTACCTGCATACATCTTAGAGCTATTTAAAAGCTCTGAAATCACAAATGAATCTTGTGTGGTAGACAACTTAACTTCTCCCCACCTGGAACATATTAATAAGCTATCTCTTCTATTTAATGAGAACCTTAAACAGATGGCACAGTGTGTTTTCAAAGCACGAGGTTTTCCATTGCACCCTTCATGGCTGTAAAACTGGCCAATTTCTTTAAATGAACTTCTTCAAATTTTGGTTTTCTCTGGAACTAACCCGACCATAATCCCATAGGCAACATGGAGAGGACTGTATTGTAGGCAGGACAGCTGATTCTAAGCACATCTTTCTCCTTGGCAAGTCCAGGAAAGCAAAGAGAGATGCGATGGCCATTTGGAAAGTGGAGTTACAAACATGTAGCCCAGTAGTCACTTTGATGCACAATCCCTCCTGAATGTGGAAATGAGAAGTGCGACTGTGTGTTTGGTTTTAGGCTCCGATGGGGAAATACAGTTCAGTCGACTTCTAAAATACAGAGCAAACCCAGCCTGCTAAAGTGACTTTTATAGTTTGCTTAAGTTTGGATTTTCTGAAACGAGTCCATTCTCCCCTCTGAATCGGTGTTTTTCATCGTCAATTACCAGAATTCCTCAGCCAGCATAGGAAATTTCCCAGCATCCTGGTTGGGAAATTCCAAGTCTTACCCACCTTAAATTGGCTGAGGTTGAGAAATGTTGCTCTAAATAATACTGAATATTAAGAAACTAGTTCTCAGCATTGAAATACGTGGACAGTTTATTGTCCATTCACTGATATTGTTTCTAACTCAATAAACCATCCTGTTTTAATGATGAGTTCTTACATAAGGTTGTACCATCTATTGGGAGATTTTTTTTTAAGTACTTTTTTGCATTACTTTTAATATTTGCTATGTTCTTTATAAATTCCTCCAAGACTATTAGCATTATGATTTTTTCTCTTTTCTAGCTAAAATTCCAGTTGTGGAGTTTCTTTCTTCTAGGATATATGTTCCTAGCTAAAGAAATATTTATTTCTATATGGTTTTCTAATTATATATATATGTATTGAATATGGAGCAAAACTTAAATTTATAATCGTAATAAAAGTATTTTAGTAGAATGTATAGTTGCCTTTTTTCTTCTTCTGGTGCAATTTATAAATAATTGATTAGACTGATTTGCTTTTAAGTACTCAATACAATCTCTTCTGTTGCCAAGAAAACTTCATAGTTGTATGAATGAAATCACCAGAAATTAGTTTCATATTATCTTAAGTTTAAAAGTTCACCTAAATGGGAATACCTGAATACTCCTGTCTGCTCTCCAAAGGCTACATACAGTTGGGTCTTATTATTACATGGATGGGAGACTCCTAAAAAATCTCATGTCAATTGGGCAGGCAAAACAACATATCTGCGATATGAATGAGAGGGCTGTATTAGTCATTGGGAGCCAAGCTGGATTTGAAATTAGAATTTTCAAAATATATTTTATCCAGAGTTAATAATTCTCTAATTCACATATCTTATTTAGCCATAATTAAGTGTGATTTATTTTAATTGATTTTCATAGCCATCCATATCAACGGGTGACTGTGGGCAGCATTGATCATTAAATATAAAGACAATTAAAAACAATTAAGAATGGTTGTTGCGACCTTTTCCTGAATGCCCTTGAAGTCAAAAGCATGATTGATGGTGTTTCTGAATGATCATTTCAACAATCAACTACAGGTCCTTCAATCTTTATTTCATATATTTATTATTTTCCACTCAAGATGCACATCTGTTTACAACACAAGCTAATTTGTGGTGTGCAGATGCCTTTTCCTAGTTGTAATGCCAATCTGCAGAATTAGGGGGCTTCTAGTTTGTGGGTAAAATGATCAACCCAAGGGTGGGATGCAAATATTTTTACCATCGGTTCTGTGGGCATAGGTATGTGGGCCTGGCCATGTAATTGTGGGCATAGCTTTTTTTTTTTTTTGCGGCACCCCTCCCCCCTTGCTTTTTTTTTTTCCCAGGAAGCTTCCCTGAGGCCCAGGAGGCCAAACACAGCGCATGGGGGGGGATAGGGAGACCATGCTGCACCACCACCCTGCATTTCATTTTTTAGCCTCCTGGGCCTCAGGGAAGTCTCCTGGGTGAAGCAGTAAGACAGCGAGGGGGATCCTGGCACAACTGATTGTCGGAACAGCTGATCGTTGAGAAGGGAAAAAAAGCAATACCCTAAGGAGTGACTGGGGGTGGCATGCAGGGGAGACATGGGTAGCAATGCCAAGCTGTGTTAAAAAGAGGTGTACCCAGCGCAGGACAGAAAATGGTCCCCCAAATATCTAGATGGAGCTCTGAGAGGCTTAAAAGTTTTGTCTGAGTCGGGTCTTCCAGTTTGAGCTTCTTTGGCGACAGACTGAAACCACAACTCTGCGCGGTTTTGATCCATGCTCACCACTGGAGTGCCCCGAGCCAGCTGGTTTCAGGGCTAAGCCACCTCGTAGAGGTGGTGACAAAGGGAGAGACTCAACTGCAGGGTTGAGGAGGGCCTCATCTTTCCTCCTCAGCTGGCCATTACTCCCTTTCCCGAAGGCGGTTGTAGTGGTGGTCAGAAATGGCCACCACAAAGGGTGAGGGGGCGGAGCTGGTGTCACAACGATACGGCATGCAATCTTGGAGTCTGAGATAGCTGCCGATATCTTTGCTCCTGGACGGTCCATTTGGATCTAAACCGTTCTGAAGAGATGGTGAAAGTGAAGAGCGCATCCTGTCAATCCCAGGGATACCGCAAAATCCCTGGTAGATCCAGGAGAAGCTCTTTTTGCCAGCGGCAAAGAAGCAGACATTAAAGCTGCTGAAGTTGGGACAGCTCTGAAATGAAAGAGAACGGAAAGAGAAAGTGTGGCAGTTTTTCTTTATTCTAAGATCTGAAAGGACACCCTAAGGAAAAGAAAGAATCTGTAAAAGTTTTGACAGAAGTGATTAAGCGGTGATTTTTAACAGGAATGTCAAAGTAATGTTTTTTTCTCATTGCTGGATTTTCTATACATGATCTTATATTTTGAAACTGGACTGGTTTTTATTTATTTATTTATTTTTCTCCTTTTTGATTTTGTAACATTTTAGGCTAGAAACTCCCTTTTAGTTATTTTTTTAAAATATCTTTTTCTTTTTTTTATTAATCTTTATTATATTTTACTTGGAAAAGGAGAGGGAAAGTGAAAGCAAAGAAACTTTGTCACACTGCCAACTAGAGGCTTGGAAATATTCTATTTCTCTTGTGATCAGACAAAGCTGAGAAAGAAAGAACTGAGACTTTTTTCCAAGGACATTGCTATTTGATGAGATAGAGGGAATAGCATGGGAGAGTATTATTGCAGATGCTCTTCTGGGTTTCTATCAACAGCTGCAGTCTGGTGTTGAAGTTTATAGGAAAAGAAAAGGTGATAAGTTTCTAGAGAAGAGTGTTATAACAAGAGTCTTGGATAACTAAACAAAGTATAGTGTGTTCTTTTGATTTTTCCTAAGCTGCGCTACCCCTCCTCAACAGTTTACTTTTTGAAATAGCCATTTGGATTTTTAGCTCTTTGGAACTTGTCTTTGTCTTTTTTTTTTTTGCTTGTCTTTGGAAGTTAAATTTTTACACTTGCTTTTTATTTTAAAAGAAAAGTTAGTATTAATGATTCCCTTCCTTTTCTTTTTAAGGGAGTAGCCTTTTTTCCTTTTTCTCTTTCTGCCTTGCTGGTATTTTTGTCTTTCCATCTACCTCCCACACGTTTTTTCTTTTCTTTTCTTTTTTTTATCTTCCTGGCCTTTTTTTTTTTTCTCTTATGCAGCCTTTTATATTTGAGACCTCTTAATAAGATTAAGGTGTTGAAGAACCTGAAGAATTTTTCCTTTTTTTTAGCATTTTATTCCTCACTTTTCCAGTTTATTTAGGATTTTACAACTTTTTCTCTTCTGTATATGTTTATGGTCTTTTCCTTCATTTTTGAATTTTCACTGTTATCTAACCAATCGATTGGATTAAGGTATACAAGAACCTGAAGAAATTTTTCTTTTTTTTTTCTTTTTTATCATTATTACTATTTGGCTTCTTTTTCCCTATTATTTTTTTTTGGAATTGCAATTGGTTATTTCACAATTGGATTAAGATATAGAAGAACCTGAAGATTTTGAATTGTTTGAAATGAGTTCCTGGTTCTTCAACTTCTACTTCTTCCTCTCCACCATCTGGAGGACAGCGTTCAATACAGACAATGTTAAGGCAAGAGAAAGAACAAGAAAAAGAAAAAGTGACCCTGCAGATGATTATGCAAGGAATTCAAAACATTTAAACAAGATCAGAGAATATTGAAAAGAGAATTGAGAACATCGAACAAAGAACAGAGTACATCAAACAAAGAACAGGGAAAACCAATGAAAAAGTGGAGAACATCCACAAATGATGATAAAGTATGATGAGAGACTACTAAAAATTGAAGAAAAAGTTAAACAAAGAGTTAAGAAGATTGGAGACATTGATAACAGATTAACTGTGGTTGAACAAGATAAAAGTGGTATGCTGAGATGGGAGATGGACAGATCAGAATTTTATCTTAGATTCCAAAACATAGAGGAAGTACAAGTACAAAATCTAGCTGAGATAATGATAGAAATATTGGCTTGAAGTTTGGAAATAACTGAAGAGAAGATGATGGATGGAATAGATGAGGTCTATTGAGTTTTCACAAGATACGCAATGAGAAATAGCTGACCAAGAGAAGTTACATCAAATTTACAAAGAAAGCCATTAAAACGCAAATATTGCAAGTGGCAAGAGAGAAAACATTGAAATATAAAGATAAGGAGATTATGGTTTTGAAACAAGTACCCAGAGGAGTTAGAGAGATGAGAAGAGAATACCGATTTTTGACTAAATTGCTACTTAAGAAAGAGATGAATTATAAGATGGCTGATTCCAGAAGGTTTGATGTTCACATGGCAAGAACAGAGATATAGAATTGACTCAGTTGAGAAAGCTGAATCATTTTATACATAATTTTTCAGAGGAAAAGAGGAAGAGGCAGAAAAAGAAATTTCACTGATTGAATTCCAAGAGGACTGCCAAATGACAACTGAAAAAGAAGAAGGTGCAGTAGGTAGAAAGGAAGAAGTCAAAGAACAACGTGAACCAAGATCTAAAAGAGCTGCCAAACGTAATTGTAAAATATAATCATGGAAGAGAAAAAATTGATTACAATTAATATAAATGGACTTAATTCAGCCATTAAAAGAAGGAAATTTTTTCATAAATTAGAGAAATTAAAATTTGATATAATTTGTCTACAAGAAGTACATATTAAAAAGCAATATGACCAATTATTGATACAGCCAAAATTAGGGAAAATATTTACATCCTTGACACAATGCAAGAAAAGAGGAATGAGTAGATTGACATTTGAAATTAGAGAACAAGATGATAAACAATTTTATAAAATTTGGGATCTATTCTATCAATAGTTAGACAATAAAATATAGTAACCAAATATGTAGACTTTTAGAAAATGCTAAATATATAAAGATGCATTCTTTCCTTATTATAACTACAAAATAATTTTAGGATAGATTTGGGATGATGATATGAACTGTCACAAAACAAATTAAATAAAATATGATTATTTCCGAAAACATGAATGAAGTATAATCAAATGATTGATTAATAATGACATTAATGTATTTAATATTGGATTGAAAATACGAGACCATATACAATGTAATTGTGATTGAAGACTAGGAAATGGAAGCACAAAACAATTTTCAAACCAACCGGCATGCTGTATGTACATATATGGAAGATGGCTTGATGTTTATATGTTTTGTTTGTTTATGTTTGTTTTAAAAACCAATAAAAATTTAAAAAAAAAAAGAAAAGAAATGGCCACCACAAAGAAGAACTCAACCGGAAAAGAATGTGCAGGAGGAAGAAGAGAAAGTTTTGTTTGACCGGGTCAAACAGCAAATCAACAAATAAGGTACCCTGGAATTTAAACTATTTAAAAAAATAATACTGTTCCTAAAGAAGATTTCTAAGCAGCGAAGGAGAGAGAAAAGGGAAAGGATTTGATTTTTTTTTCCTCTTCCTGTACTGACAGATAAGAGACTAAAGCAAGAAATTGGAAAAAAAATCCACTTAGACATTTATAGGCATTTAATGCTGAAAATAAAAAGTCACAGGGATAATAAAGATTTCTGGACAATGAAAAGCTTTTGAAAACAGGAGAGGAGAGAAAAAGAATAAAAGGGTAGGATCTGGAAGGGAGGAGACTGCCTGGAATTAAAAAGAGCTTACAGTAAAATCTCAACAAGACTTCTAAAAGATACATCTTAACTGAAACATCGCAACAAAATAGTAAAATCCCAGGAAGAGAAAGTGAAAAAAGAAATAAGAACAGAAATAAGAAACAGCTTGGGAGTATTTGGATTTCTTGGTGATCTCTGGATTCTTGGTTACTGCATTTGAATGACTAAAATCAATCGGGTGGTTGTTTAAAAGTGTTTAAAATGGCTCCACTCTTAAAAGAACTGAAAATGGAACTTAAAAAGTACAAAGAAGATGCACAAGAAGGGAGAGGTTCTTTTGGTTTCGTATTTCAGTTCTTAGAAATGGAGATTTGGAACTATGAGAAACAACAAGAAATGCCTCCAGGACAAGATTGGGACAAAGAAGAAGCCATCTTTAATGAACAAGTAATCTTGGGGGGGGGGGGCAAAAGGGGGGGGAGAGAATGGAAAGTTTAAGACTGGGAAAAACAAAAAAAAGAATAGATTGAAAAATAAGTATAAAATCAGAAAGCAACAGAAGAGGGAAATGCAGAAGAGAGAATTAGAAGTAGAGAGAGAAGGGGGTAAAAAAGGGAGGGAGAAGAAGAGAGGGAAGAAAGAAAGGAAAAGAAGTTATAAAGGACAGAAGCAAAATATAGAGAAACAGGGAAAAGGTATAAGGATTGAAAGTATAAGCCTGTTTAGAGATAATGGGTGAAAATCTAATTGAAAAAGGGATTCTGCAAAGGTACATGAGATAGTATTGTTATATTAGAAATAATTTCAGAAAATATGAAACAATGTATGATTAAAATGCTTGCTAAAATAGTTATCGTAATTTAGTAGAATGTCTGTCAATAAATAAATGTAACAAAATGAATATGTAATTATTTATAAAACATATTTGAAGAGAAATAAGGGAAAAATTAATTATGGAGATTACACGTGTCTTTAAGGAAGTATGATATTTAATTGAAAAGAAATGTTAAAGATGTTAAGACTTTTATGAATATTAATGATAAAACTGAATTGGAATGGAATGAGGCCTTTAATTACATATATTTATAATTCTTTTTTAAAGAATATAGCGTGTATTATAAGAATGTACCAAGCAGAATTTGATTGGAAGTTATGTATTATGTATTATTTTAAATGTCACAACCTTAAGGTATATATCGAAGTTTAAATAAGAGTTGAATGGATAAAATTAAAAGATATAAAGGGATCATACTCCAATTAGTAACTACAGGAGAAAATTTGTTTAATGAGAAAAGATAATATGAAATTGAAACAGAACAGACAAAAGTATAAATATAATGATTTGAATTGAGATGAGATAATCAAATTAAAATTGAGAAAATTAAAAGAGGAGAAAAACTATATAGAAAATGCAAAACAGTAATAAGATATGGAATAGAACACAAAAATGAGCATGAAACTGAGTTTGTGTCTGTATACAGAAGTGTAACACGGGATTATTTTCAAAAAAAAGGTTTTACTTGTATTTTATGTGTGTGAAAACCCAAATAAAACTTTAATTTTTAAAAAAAGTTTTATCTGAGTCTAATGTCTACAAATAATCCTTGACGTATAACTATTTGTTCAGTGACCAACGTTACAACAGCACCGAAAAAAGTTCTTTATGACAATTTTTCACACTTACAATTGTTGCAGCATCCCCATGGTCACGCGATCAAAATTTGGAGGCTTGGCAACTGTTAAGCCTGGGTTCCCCAACCAGGGTTAGGGAGACAAGATAAACAGAATGTGCAGCGTTAGTCAGATAGGCACACAGATAAATGAGCGAGCTAAGCTTGTATGTTTATTAACATACAGTAAAAATAACAGATACGCTTGTGCTATCAAGAATATAGTTTATTCCATTATAAGTTCATGTAGAATATCCTATGTCAGTTCACTTACAAATCAGTCCTTTGTTGTCTCTCCCGTTCGAGCAATGCAGTCTTGATTCCAAGCAGTAATCAGGGATCATTAAACCCAGAGAGTGCAAGCTGTAGTCTTGCTACTTTTATAGTGTTTTCATAACCACTCCCTTAATTACTATCCCACAGTTAAAGCTGCAGACACTAACATACACAGCTATGATTCATAGTTATTATTTCACCTAAACCAGTTAGGGTAAACAATGTTATCCCTAACACTAGTGTTTATGTCAGTTGCAAAACTTGCATCTGCATAGGCACTAAGACTCAAATCACCCTTTGGTTCTATATACAATGCATGGTTCATTGTTCCTTTTAGATATCTTAATATTCTTTTTAAGGATTGCCAATGACATTCTTTAGGATCTGAATTAAAACGTGCCAGCTGATTTACACTATAAGCTATATCTGGCCTTGACCAATTGCTTATATATGATAAGCTACCAATCAAAGATTGATAT
>BLBF01000050.1:11985289-12003208 GCA_015471245.1 Laticauda colubrina | reverse complement strand
TAACATACAGTAAAAATAACAGATACGCTTGTGCTATCAAGAATATAGTTTATTCCATTATAAGTTCATGTAGAATATCCTATGTCAGTTCACTTACAAATCAGTCCTTTGTTGTCTCTCCCATTCGAGCAATGCAGTCTTGATTCCAAGCAGTAATCAGGGATCATTAAAGCCAGAGAGTGCAAGCTGTAGTCTTGCTACTTTTATAGTGTTTTCATAACCACTCCCTTAATTACTATCCCACAGTTAAAGCTGCAGACACTTTAACATACACAACTATGATTCATAGTTTTTATTTCACCTAAACCAGTTAGGGTAAACAATGTTATCCCTAACAGCTACCATCATAAATACAGATAGTCCTCAATCACAGTTGAGCCTTAAATTTATGTTATGCTTTAGTAAAACATTTGTTAAGGGAGTTTCCCCATTTTATGACTTTTCTTGCTACTGTTGTAATTACTGCATTTTTGTTAAGTTAGTAATATGGTTGTTAAATGAATCTGGCTTCCCCATTGATTTTGCTTACCGGAAGGACGCAAAAGGGAACACCACAGCTGTCCTAAATATGAAGCAGTTGTCAAGCATCTGAATTTTGGTCACATGACTATAGGGATGCTGCAATGGTCGTAAGTGTGAAAAATGGTCGTAAGTCACTTTTTCCAGAAATGTTGTGACTTTGAACAGTTGCGAAATGAACGGTTGTAAGTCAAGGACTACCTGTATTTACCATGGTTGCAGTGTCATAGGATCACATGATCCCCTTTTGCGACCTTCTGACAAGCAAAGACAATGGGGAAGCCAGATTCACTTAACAACCATGTTACTAACTTAACTGCAGTGATTCACTTAACAACAGTGACAAGAAAAGTCGTAAAATGGGGCAGAACTCAATTGTCTTTTTAGCAATGGAAATTTTGGGCTCAATTGTGGTCATAAGTCGACTACCTGCATTCTGCTTGAAGGTCAAAGGACTTACATGGAAACTAGAGAGGAATCATATTCTGACAAAAGGAACATAAAAATAAATGTAACTATTCTTCTGGTTGTAGCATCCTTTTGAGAAATGCATGCCACAGCACAATTCTGACATGATTTTTTGAAACCTTCCCAAAGATAATGAATTTTGCCTAATTTACAAGATACATTTGGCATAGCTCTCCCTTATCTGACAAATATATTTCCTCTGGGAGATAATATACCAGACCCAGGAAAGCCCAATAGATAGAAACGATTATTAAACTTTAAATGGGAATTCATGATTCGTTCAATTCATCTATTTCATGGTTGCACCTATTCGTTGAAAACAATCCAGATTAAAAGGTTTTAAAAAACCAGTCAAAGTGATTTTGAGGAAATGAAATACATTTCCAGACTTCCTGCAGACTTTGGTTTTCTTCATCTGTGGTTTCTTCACTTTAACACAGTTCAACTCAACCTAATATAAATAGGATTCCAAACAGCTTAGGTGCCAGAATCTGCATTGTTGCTGTTATTTTGTGGCAGATTGTCAAAAAAACAAACGACAGAACATTTTTTAGTTTTATTCTCAAAAGCTAATGTAATAGGAGTAATCCAGCTGACTATTACAATATATTTATATGAGTTACAGTACATTGAGGTAACACCACTGGCCCATGTGCTGTCCTCGGTCCCTGTAGATTTCCGGATACACTTTCACAATATCGGTTGTCACCTCTGAAGCCCTGCTTGATATGGGGTCAAAATAGACAACTTTTCTTTCTGCCCACCCTATTAGAACCACAGAATAGAAATTAGAACAGAATAGAATAGAATAACAGAGTTGGAAGGGACCTTGGAGGTCTTCTAGTCCATCCCCCTGCTTAGGCAGGAAACCCTACACCACTTCAGACAAATAATTATCCAATATCTTTTTAAAAACTTCCAGTGTTGGAGCATTCACATCTTCTGGAGACAGGGTGGGCATGCTCTGGGATCTATGGATCAGGCAGGATCCACGAAGCAGGCTGTCTTAGTTTCTTTCCCTCAAGATCAGGAGTTTTCAAACCTACCAACTTTGAGACTGATAAAACTTCAATTCCCAGAATTCCTCAACCAGCCATTGGAGAAATTCTGGGAACTGAATGTCTTCAAGTTACCAAGTTTGGAGATCCCTGTTCTAGGTCATCATTCTTCCTGGAAATTTTTTTTCAGAAATCCTTGAAGACATTGGAAGTCCCCTCAAATGATGGGATTTGGAAGTTAGGTGACCCTTGACACTATTTCTTGTACTTATGATTAGATCTGGGTTTATTTAATGGTATGTAGGAATGACATTAGGAGACTTGGCAAAGAAATGTTGCCCAGGGAAAGAACAGATAAGAGGGTGCATAGCCCACAGCTGCATAGTGGGTGAAGCAAGAGTGTGTTGAGGGACCCTCCCTTTTCTTGGGCTATAAAGGAGACAGCAGGAATATTGTACTTTCAGGCATTAACAGAAGATTCTGTTAATTTAAATTTACAATAAAATAGAATTAACTTATCTGTCCATATTTCTTATCTTGCCTTTATAAGGCTGACAGTTTGTTTTCAGCTACTTTTTGTTTTGTTTTTACTATCCTGCATCTTTGTTTATCTAGAATTACAATGGTGAGATATTTATATACATAAAAACCAAATAACATTGCCCAATAGAAGTGACCTGACCCTCTCTATTTGATATTTTCTGGCTTCTTCCTTGTTGCTGCTAACTCCAATTACTTGCCCAAAGCCCATTCCCCAGAATTATTCAAACTCCATTTTAAAACAATTAAAAAAGGAATTGTTAAGAGTGGTGAGTTTGATTATATCTTTAGAAATGGTAGCATGAAACCTTTCCTGCAGGCACCCAGATGGCCACTAGATGGCAGCAAATGGACACAGGGAAAAATCTACCCTGTTTTTTTTGCTTTCACCTAGTGGTCACAAAATTTTTTGCTTATATACTGTATACTGATTAATACATATGAAAGGAAAATACCCTAAGCAGAAGAGCAATTGAGAAAATTGAGAAGTTGAAAATATTTCAAATAGAGGATTACTTCCTAATTTGGCCACTGGATAGTTGAATCTAACTGCCATTTTCATTTCCCAAGAATCTTCAGCCAAAACATCTATCTGGAGCATTATGGAAAATATACAGGAAGAATACCTCCCACAGACCAGGACTGTTATGGGCATAAAGAATAACTTTGAGGAACTGGAGGAAGATATGCAATCAATACAATGGTCAGATAAAAGAAATCTGAGTCTGGGCCAGAACTGTTATATGAAAAAAATACCTCATCCATGAATTCTCTCTAGTTTGTAATGATGATAAAAAGTGGGGAGATAAAAATACATTCAAACTGGCAATGTTCTGTTGCTATATCCTTATAACAAGAGTAATCGTGTTGTGGTGGCATGCTGGTTAGAAAGCAGTATTGAAGGGTTATTCTGCCCACTGCCAGGAGTTTGATTCGGACTGGCACAAGGTTGATTTCAGCCTTCCAAGGTTGGTAAAGTGTGGACCCAGATTGTTGGGAGCAATATTATGACTCTGTAAAACTGCTTAGAGAGGGCTGTAAAGCACTATGAAGTGGTATAAAAGTTTAAGTGCTATTACCAGGGGTGGCATTCGATCAGTTCAGGTGAACCAGATGTTAAATTTACATCTGGTTCACTGAACTGGTATTTGAACTGACTAGCTGGCCCTGCCCACCTTGCTCTTCCCCACCAGGAGTCTTCACGCGGCCCATTTTCAATGCAGGTAAGTGCAGGGTTCGCGCGGAGGCTCTGGGAGGGGGGAAAACGGGCCTTCTGGAAGTACCAAAAGTCTGGAAACAGGCCTGTTTCCACCTTCCAGAGGGCCTCCAGAGCCCAGGGGAGGCCGTCTTTGCCCTCCCAGAAGCCCGAGGGAAGCCTCTGGACCCTTGGGAATGTGAAAAACGCCTCTACCAGAAGTACCAAGTAGGGCCATACCCACCATGGCCATGCCCACTCAGCAAACTGGTTGCTAGGATTTTTGAATCCCAATCCTGGCTATTACTACTAGCTTCTATGCTTCAGTTTCCAAGTAGTCTCACATGGAGGCAGGGGTGGGTTTCTACCGGTTCTGTCCTCCTCTGTAAAACCAGTAGCTCTGAAGAGCAGCAGACATAGAATCGGTTCTATGTCTGCTGATGTTTTTCCCACCCGCCCACTCGGGCTCTTACCTGATCTTTATTTCCTGATTTTTCAACTTCAGCTGCCAAACAAAGCATAGCTGCAGTTAAAAAAGCAAGAAAAGATGGCTGTTTCAAAGGCTGCTTCTCTGTACGGCAGTGTGCTGATGATGATTTACAGGCACACGGCTCCCAGTGTGCAGGGAAGCTCATAAATCCCAAACAGTAGTTAACTCTGTCATATCCCACCCCTACATGGAGGGCTAATAGGAATAATACTAGAAGGACCTCAATAGAAGGACCGTGACTCTTCATCACCTTCAGCCTTTTTAAATTGCTACCTGATATGCCTCACAAAACTGCCTTCCTTTCCCCCATCAAAGAGAGGCAGTGATACAAAAAGCTGCCCCTGTTGAATTTCTGCCCAAAAAGGCAGAGTTGGGACTCCTCTTCCAATTTAGCTCCATGCTACAGAGGCCAGAAGACTGGGGATAAAACATGTCAAGGCTCACCCATCAGGGGGCAGCAACGGCCAAGTCTTTCAGTGGGGAATGGCATGGAAGAACAGTTATGAAGAGGGCAAGCAAAAGAAATCAAAAGCGGCAACCCATTTGGAGAAGCCACATGCCACCACTTAGGGGTCTGAATTTCAGAGACCACCATCAGCTTTCTTGACTTCCATTCCTCGCTCCGTTATTTCCATTCATCAGGGATGCAAAACATCCCAATCAGATCCACTGTTATTTGTTATTTCAAGAGCCAGTGATTCAATTCTTAGGAAAAGCAAATTGGACGTAGCTTGTACCCTCCCTCTCCTCCCACGCCCACCAGGAACAAAAGATTCTTATTTCCAAGGCTGGGGAAATTATTTCAAAGGCCTACCAGGGCATTGGCATCCCTTCCCCTTCCTGAGAAGTGACGCAGAGCTGTCTGCACGAGAGGCAGTTCGTTTCAAGGATAATGAGGTTTTGGCCTCTGGTAGAGGAAGTGCCCTTTAAGGGAGTGTTGGAGAAAGAAAAGAAGAAAAAAGCCATGAGATAAGCAAGCAAGCAAATGAGAAAGCAAACAAGAAAACAAGCAAGACTTGGCAGACGTATTTCCATTCTGCCAGTTTTAAGAACAAACACAAAAGCCTTGCTAAATTGAAAAGGCCTTGACAAAACAAGTAGAGCCAAAGCTAAAATTAAATTAGCCGGCATAACCAAGACTAATTAAAAACAGCATGCCGTTTTGACAATGCTGGATAATATTTTGAGGGGAGAGAATTACCCTGCTTTTTTGATTGATAAGTGATCAATCAAAAGGGCAGGTTAATTTCTTTCCATTTAAAAGCAAGCAGCAAAGGGATCAGGAACATGTGTTCTTGAGTATTGCAGAGAACTAGACTAGATGAGCTTTCTGATTCCTTCGGACTCCATAAAAGTATGATTCTAGATCCTCTTAGGCAGCAATTTATATCCTGGGACAATTTCACAGAGATCCTTTTTTCAGGCAATGTTGGAACATGAAAGAGAGTAGGCTTCATATGAGGCAGCAGCAAAGACCTACATGAAAACTGCAAGAATATTGCTTCCAGTTTTGGCTGAGTTTTGATTCCTGGCCAAAAATAAAGAGAATTATGGCCAAAGATTTAATCCATTCATTTGCCCCTTACATTTTACACCACATTTCTAAGACAATGCAGCACACACTGTTGTAGTAATATGAAAAGTAAATAAATTAATAATGTATAAGCTTTATCAGCAAGTAAGGCCCCTTTCACAGAAAAATTAATCCACAATTTATCTGCTGGCTAGCCAACATTGAATTTTACTCCAGTTATGCTAAGTCCTTAAGAAATTCAGTCCTTAAGAAACTTGTGATATTCAAACAGGATAGAACAATTGCACTGATTCTTAGTTCCTTTTAAGTCTTGTTTAACCAGCGATATTGGCATGGTTGGTACATAATATAAAAACATAAACCAATATTTACAAATATACATTATTGGACTGCATGAAAATCAAACTACATAAATCATACATGTCACAGTGTGACATATATACACCCAGACTTAAATACTCATATTCTCTGTAGAGTTGATTTTGCAAGATCAATTTGGCTCCCTCTTTTTGTTGAGATTTTAGCTACCTAAATTAGGATACTGTTATGTATGGAACTTGGTAGGCTCCAAGTTCCCTATTCTGATTGGCCGAAAAGGCCATTCAGGATTGGCTATTAGAGAAACAATTTGATTGGCCCGCCGGATGGCGGGAACACTTAAAGTGGTGTCATTGGCCACAAGCCGCGAGCAAGCTGCTATATAAAGGGCTGCCATGGCTTGGGCTCTCGTTCCGTTACCATTGCTTACTGAGTTAAATAAAGAGTTTGTTGTTGGAACCCAGTCTCATGCAACTTCTTTCCAGACGGAACACTGGCGACGAGGATGGGATCATCATAGAAGAGTGAGACCGAAGCACATGGCAATCTGAACTGAGCGAGAAACATGGCCGGTAACAACGTGCCGCCCCCACCATTCAATCCTGATGAGGAGGATTGGGAGTTGTATATCAATCGCTTTCTTATGTTTTTGGAGAGCAACGAACTGCAGGAAATATCTGACCAAAGGAAGAGAGCTGTCTTCCTTACACACTGCAGACCAACCGTCTTTAAAATGGCGAAGGTGCTGGCTAAACCAAGAGATGTCAAACAGATGATTTGGCCCGAGCTGAACAGAATGCTCAAAGCACATTACGTGGTCTCCAACTTGATAAAAAGACATGAGGTCTACAAGAGAGACCGGAAGGAAGATGAAACCGTCTGAGATTTTGTAGCAGCCCTGAGACATATCGGTGGAGCCTGCGAGTTCCAGAACATGGACGAGGCCATGAGGGACCACGTGGTTCTCGGGTTGAAGGACACTACATTTCAGAGTAAGCTGCTGAATAGACCAAACATAACCATGGCCTGTGGTTGCAGAAGCAACCGCAACTATTGCAGAAGCAACCGCCGCCAAAGCAGCAAAGAAGTCAGCAGCCACCATGCGCCAACTGAATGCGATTCCAGATCCACCAAACCAAGCCAGAGAGAAGAAGGCAGAGGAAAGCAAGAAACAGCCCACAGTGACCACTCACTATGAAGATCTCGAATCCCAGAGTGACACCAATGACGAAAATGAAGATGTCCATAGACTTCAATCAGACAAGAAATGGTGGGAAAAAAAAAGAAACAGGCAGGAGTTTCAGTGTGCAGGATGCAGGGGCAAACCACCCGCGAGCTGAATGCAGGTTCCTAGACAAAATCTGTAGGACTTGTAACAAACGGGTGCATATCGAAAGGGTCTGCCGAAACAAAAAGAGCTATTGTCCTAAAAGACGCAGCAGCACCACCACCACCCGACATGAAGAAAGACAAGCCGGAAGCAGATGGAACCGAAGTAAAAGAACCAGTGATAGAGAGGAAACTCACCAGATGGTAACCATTGGAAATACCAGGGCAGAAAACGGGAAGAAGGTCCGGATAGAGGTGAACATCGAAGGGAAGCCCTGTGAGATGGAAGTCGACTCTGGATCTTTTCTATTTATGGTATCCTGGAATACCGTCCGGCGCTTGATACCAGACATTAAACAAAAAGAACTACAAAAACAAAGACTGATTTTAAAAGACTACCAGGGAAATTGAATCCCGGTAATGGGCCTTGGACATTTCCTCGTTGAATTTAAGAACCATGCCGAAATCTTGCCTCTGACCATCGTCGACCGTGATTGACCTAGTCTGCTAGGGATCAGATGGTTTGCGCCCCCGGGAATTGGGATGACCGGGATAAACCACATTGCCGCAGCCAACTGGGAGGAGAGCATGCTATAAGAATTCCAAGATGTTTTTGATGGGACCCTAGGCAAGTACAAGGGGACCCCAATTTTGTTTAGCCTAGACCCGAAAATAGCCCCCATCTGTTTAAAAGCCAGACGCATCCCATTTGCCTTAAAACCAAAAATTGATGAACAATTAAACAAATTAATAGCTCAGAGAGTGTTAGAGCCAATTGACCATGCCAAGTGGGAAACACCCATCATGACTCCTGTGAAACCAGATGGGTCAGTGTGCATCTACGGATACTATAAGGCAACCCTAAACCATGCGCTCCAACAAAGCGCATACCCAGTATGCGCAATACTTATTGCACTCTCTAGGGGGAGGAAAAATTTTTGCGAAGCTTGATCTCACACAGGTGTACCAACAACTACCCATTGACCCCACTACTGCAGAGGCACAGATTTGTGACACATAGAGGGGCATTCAAGTGTAACCGTCTCCAGTTCAGCGTTAGCGTTGGCCCAGGCATGTTCCAAAGCCTCATGGAGCGTCTGTTAAACAGAATCAAGGGAGTTGTCCCTTATTTTGATGACATTCTGGTCTCAGGAAAAAACGCCAACCAACTAGAGAGCAGATTAAGGGAAGTTTTATAAAGATTTAGAGACGCAGGCCTCAAGGTAAAGTGAGAGAAATGTAATCTAGCCACCAACCAAGTCGAATTTCTGGGCTACTTAATAGATGAACAAGGCATACACTCCACCGAAAAAAGATAAAGGCAATCAAAGACGCACCTAGACCTAGGAACAAAACTGACCTTCAAGCATTCCTAGGTCTCATACAATGTGTTCCTGCCCCATAAGGCAACCATAGCAGAAACCTTACATCGGTTGCTAGACAAAAAAACTACCTGGAAATGGGGCCACCGGGAACAAGCAGCATTTCAGGGTATCAAAGACCTATTAACATCTAACACCGTTTTAATCCAGTATAGCAATACCCTGCCTTTGATGGTCACCTATGATGCATCGCCTTTTGGAATCAGTGCCATCCTGAGCCACAAGCTACCAGATGGCAGAGAGGCACTGGTCACTTTCTATTCAAAGACGCTTTCCAAGTCAGAACGCAATTAGAGCCAACTCGACAGAGAAGCCCTTGCAATCATCGCCGAAGTCAAAAGATTCCATCAGTATCTTTACGGTAGGACTTTTTCAATCATCACTGATCACAAGCCCCTGTTAGGAATCCTAGCAGGTAACAAGCCAACCCCGAACATTCTGTCACGTAGAATGATGAGGTGGTCTGAATTACTCGCTGCCTACTCCTACACACTGATTCACTGCCCAGGAAAGACCATAACCCATGCCGATGCCCTGAGCTGTTCCCCGCTGCCCATCACAGAAGAGGACCCTGCTCCCACCATCTCCACACTTCAACTCGAGACCTGCCTGAACCTGCCGTTAACCGCAGCGGACGTCGCAAGAGCCACCGCAAAAGATCCTTTGACAGCTCGCATCTTAAATTGGATAGGTAAGGACTGGCCGGAAGAAAACAAAACTGAGACTTTTAAGCTATTTCTCACCCGATAGACTGAACTGTCTATTGAGAAAGGTTGCATTTTATGGGGTGACAGGGTGGTGATACCAAACAGACTCCAGGAAGATGTTCTGTGCCTGTTGCACGAGGGGCACCCAGGCATAGTCAAAATGAAAGCCCTGGCCAGGATTTACGTCTGGTGGCCAGGGCTGGACAAAGACATTGAACGTTGGGTATCAACATGCCATGACTGTCAAAAATCAAGGCCTTCCCCCACAGGCACCGGTTAGGGAATGGGAAACTCCCCAGGGTCCATGGTCTAGACTACATATTGACTTTGCTGGGCCAACAAAAGGCAACACCTTTTTAATAGTTGTAGATGCCTACTCGAACTGGTTAGAAGTCATCCTTATGGCTTCCACAACCACTGAGGGAGTAATGAAACAGCTAGACAAACTTTTCACCACGTACAGACTGCCTGATGTACTAGTGTTGGATAATGGGTCCCAGTTTACAGCGTTAGCATTCGAGCAGTATTTAGCTGCCCAAGGTATCCGACATGCTTTAATGGTGCCAGCCCATCCGGCTGCAAACGGCAGGGTGGAATGCATGGTTCGGTACACAAAGGAGGGCCTGGATAGAATGGAAAAGGGGGATGTGCAAGAAAAACTAAACCGACTACTAACCCTACAGCACATTACCCCTAGCAACACAACCAACAAAAGCCCAGCAGAACTCCTAAAGGGTAGGAAACTGCGTTCCTACCTTGACAGACTGCACCCCACTTACACCTGGGATTAAACCCCCCAACTCCTTCAGCAAATACCATGCATTTGAAATAGGCAACCTGTTCTATGTGAAAAACCTCACAGGGGACCCATTGTGGCTTCCAGCCATGATCACCCAGATTACAGGACCCCAGTCTTACCGACTACTCCTAGATGACGGAAGATAATGGAAGTGGCACATCGACCAGCTTCATTCTCGCACCCTCGAATGCAAAAAACACACCAGAGTATAAAATAAATACCAACCAGAAAACAACTGAGGGGGGGGGGAATTACAAAATAATAAAAAAAGGGAGAGACAAACCTCCCATAACAAGACAACAAACAAATCAAAAAGAGCACTCACGGTTAGATGAACCCCAAATGAGAAGTCCGGGAGCAGGAGAATGAAGCGAGGCCTTCCTGGAAGGAGACAGCCAGGCCAGCTCGACCAACACGGACAAACCAGGAGAGAGCAGCAAAGCCATCTCAACCAGCCTGAGAGACTCAGGCAGGAGTGGCAAGGCTGACTCACCCTTCCAGGAGGTTCCATGGAGAAGGAACAGAGAGACAGCGATCCTGTCTGAACCGCCCAAAGACCACGCCAAGTCTGAGCTGTGCAGGTCAACCAGGACTCGAAAAAGCCCCACCTACCTGCGTGACTACGTGACACACATTGGACTGAACCAAGGGGGGAGGGGTGTTATGTATGGAACTTGGTAGGCTCCAAGTTCCCTATTCTGATTGGCCGAAAAGGCCGTTCTCGGGTTGGCTCTTAGAGAACCAATCCGATTGGCCCGCCGGATGGTGGGAACAGTTAAAGTGGTGTCATTGGCCACAAGCTGTGAGCAAGCTGCTATATAAAGGGCTGCCGTGGCTTGGGCTCTCATTCCGTTACCATTACTTACTGAGTTAAATAAAGAGTTTGTTGTTGGAACCCGACTCGCACAATTTCTTTCTGGACGGAACAGATACAAAAGGCAGATTCTTTGGTACAATGCTAGAAACCAGGAGAGTATGAGTTCTAGTTCCACCTTAGGTATGAAAGCTGGCTGGGTGACTTTGGGCCAATCACCAGGAGTCAGTGAATTATAGGGGCCGCGGTGGCTCGTGTGGGTTTGCGCACTGCTGGGTTTGCGCACTGCTGAGATCAGCAGCTCGGCAGTTAGATTCCCATGAGCGAAGGGGGCAAGGAGCCTCCCCCAAATGTCTACTGGCATTCAAGCATCCTGCACATAAAGATAACTGCCTAAAAAAAATTCCTTTCACAGAGACAACTAGCCAGCCAGCCACTTCAGTGATCCCTGGCTAACATGTGCCATATGCTAAATAAATAAGTGAATTCTAGTCTTGTTTTAGTCATGACTGAATGATTTTGGGCCAGCCTCTCTCAGCCCACGATGTAAAACTCAGACAAGCTGGTTGGTCAATTCCTGCAGCAACCAAATGGATCTTGGTTGATCCAAAACAAGCAGATCCTTCAATTACATTAGAGAGAGAAAAAAAAATATGATGCAAAAATCCAGCTAATTCTAGATGGCAGCATCTAGATTTATGATTTTTTTAAAAACAAACTTTTGATTGCCACTTAGTAGTAATCCAGATATGTACAGCACAGTATTATTTCTTTTTAACCAAAGGCCTAAACCTTCCCCCAAGAAAGGCACAGCATGCATTTTAAGATGTGAATTTTTATTATACAAAATAAATTTTTGTGTACAAACGTAAAAAAACAAACACTGGGAGATTTCACAGAAGTCATAGGTATCAAAAATAGAACATTTTATTTGTTTAAATTACTTATAAATGCTGTTTCGTGAAGTTAATTCATCTCTACAAATGTGAAAGTCTTAAAATGTAAAGAAAAAACAACAACCAGAAAGCAAATCTGTGCATGAATTTCTCTGGAGAATTCAGTCCTGCACATTGGTATAAAATACATATCATCTCTGAAACAGGAAATAGCTTTATCTGGTATCAGTAACTATAGCTGCAAACATCAAATAATTGAACTCCATTATCATGTAAAGCATGTTTTTTGGTACCATCTTCATTTGCCATTATTTTTCATCCTTTTTTAACATCACACATCATTTCTGGAACAGTTTTAGTTCATGGTAACTATGCTCCAAAACACCAAAACATCTTCAAATAAGTAAAGATTTAAGTAAGACTTAAGATAGAAAGCAAATCTGTGCATGAATTTCTCTGGAGAATTCAATCCTGCACATTTGTACAAAATCCATATCAACTCTGAAATAAGAGAGAAGTTTACCCAGTATCAGTAACTCAAAATCCCCTTCTATCATCTTACATTAAATACTATATAAATAATAATCTAAATATCTCTTTAATATATTATTATTATTGTTGTTGTTGTTGTTATTACTACTACTATTGTAACAGTCATTGCATTTACCTGAAACAGAATGGCTAAAGAAGATCCATATCATAGACCATAAGTCAAAAAAGTCCAGATGGCAGCCACAATATGATTTAAGTCCCACCCGCTTTTTAAAAATATTTTTTACATGCAAAAGAGCAGGGTAGGACTCTGATCGCATGGTAGAGGCCACTAATCTGATTTTTGGGACCTCTCCCCTCTCCCCACCTCTACACAAAGAAATTGAAGTAGAGAAAGAGAACGCAAAGGAAATTCACATAATGTGGTCAACTTCTTTTACAACCCACTGAAATAAAAAGTCTTCTAGAAGCCAAGAATTGCTGATCTTGGGATTTATCAAATGGAATTAATCTTCCATTTAGTTTGTCAACATATGGCCTGCCCTGTGCATTTGTGTAAATGCTAAATTTTTCATCCCTGTCCATGCGGGCATAACCTCATATGCCATTTGGCTAGCAATAAAATTCAGCCTTCTCCCTGCTATCCATCCAAAGAGTTTGAAAACAACCTCTTAAAATGTCAGTATGAGCTTTCTGCTCATAAGAGAGGTCCGAAAGACTTTGTTACATGTTTGCCTCAAACTTCGATTTATGACCAATTGCTTAGCAACCATTCAAAGTTATGTCAGATCTCCCCAAAAATACTCACAACCTGGTTCTGAAGTTCCAATAGTCAGGTCCTTCCTTATGGCCACATTTGAAGTGTTCAGCAATCTGCCCATATTTATAGCCATCTGCAGAATCGTATGATCAAGTTTTATAACATTTTCTTCAAAACTGGCTCATACTGAACAGTTGGATTGCTTAGCAACAGTAGTGGAATTCAAAAAATTTTACTGGTTCTGTGGGCATGGCTTGGTGGGCGTGGCCGGGGAAGGATACTTCAAAAACTCCATTCCCTCTCCCCCCCCACCAACCTGCTTTCCAGCTCCATTCTCTGTGCAGGGTAAGCAAAGAAGACTCAGCTGATCTGCTGGGACTTGGGAGGCAGAGAATAGATGGGGGTGGGGCCAGTCAGAGGTGGTATTTTCCGGTTCTCCAAACTACTCAAAATTTCCGATACCGGTTCTCCAGAACTGGTCAGAATCTGCTGAATAACACCTCTGTTTAACAACCATAGCATTCATTTTATAACTTCCTCAAAATAGGTCACAAAATCATGTGAGTCACGCCTTCCAACTGTAATGGGTATGTCGCATTATGGTCTTAAGTTGCGAACTTATGACTATTCATTTACTGACCATTCAAAATTAGAACTATCATCAGTACTAGTAAGGAGTGCTGTTTATCTATCTATTTAGCACTGATGATGTTACCTAGTTAGGGCAATGAAACGCCTGCATGAAAACAAGCAAGCTCAGAGAGCACCAAGGCCTCTCAATGGTATTACTAACTTAACAACTACAGTAATACACTTTAGAAATATGACAAGAAAGGTCATAAAATGGGGGGAGGGGAACTCACTTAACAAATGTTTCACTTAGCAACATACATTTTGGGCTCAATTGTCATAATTCAAGGATTAACTATATTGGTAAATCCAGACAGCTGCTCAAATGGGTCCATAATGCCACCATTAGGAAATAGAATCCCAACAGTTTTGAACAATCTTGCCCTACAGGAGGCTGACAATGCTTAAAATGAAAGTCCTTAGAAATCCTAATCTCTAGTAAATTAAAATATGTGTTTGCCACTGAAAAATTCAGGGTTTCAGTCAAGCTCCACTCTACCAATGCAAGTGACCTCTCCTAAACCTTATCAAATCAAAAGATGCAGGTAATGAGAAATCCAAGATCACAACTAGCTTCCTTCCTTTAATTATTACATCTCCCCATGCTCCGAAATTGACTGTTGGTAACATGACAAGAGAGCCAATCAGCACCATGCACAGCCAAGAGAGGCAACCAATCAGCTCAGAGCATTCTTGATTTCTTCTGAAGACTTGAAAACTGGGATTTTTCCAGAGCAGAAGTCTGAGTTAACCTAGCAAGAACATTTCCAGTTTAATCCCATTATGATGGGCTTTTCTTCTGCTTGTACCTAACTTCCCTGAGAAATCTGCAGTGGGGTATAAGAAGCAACAGGGTGTAAGAATTATCTTCCTCTTCCAAAACACTTCAAGTAAGTCTTAAAGAGGGTATTTCTTCACAAGAAGATTAAAATCTCGTACAGTCCGATCAATCCATTGCTTGTATGTGGAACACACCACATATCCCCTAACTTTTTTCTCAAAGGTGTTTGTTTTAACTAGATCCAATGTGAGAGGATCAGTAACAGGTGAGGGTGGGGCCCTCAAGGCAGATATGATGATGGTTAAGTTGTTAACAAGGCCCTGGACCTGCATCCGGGTATATTTCAGCATGTTTAGAAGGCCATCTTTGGTGGGGTTGAGTTCAAACTGATCATCCCAGACCAGTTGCAAGAATTGAGAGATAATGCTATAAGCCTTGTAGTTCTTGTCCAGACGGTCAAGGTCACTGAGGATTCGCCATTCCAGGAACGAAATGGCAGCCACTGGCACTCCATCATAATTTAGTCCCTGGACGTGGAAATCTTTATCCGTAAATGGACTACCTTGGTGTCTGAGCTGGGAAGAAAAAGAACGATACAGATATCAGGAGAAAACATAAAGTGAGCATAAAACATGTGCAAACCAGCATCTGCATTTCCTGCATCAGATGAGGAGAGCACATTTTTTTTCTTCTATCCTGGCCACTTTTTACAGAGACGCAATTGAGACCGTTTTAACAAATTGCATCACTGTTTGGTTTGTTGGCAGCAATACCTCAGATAGAAAGTCCCTACAGAGAGTGATAAGGACAACCAAGAAGATCATAGAAAGCTCACTTTCCCTCATTCAGGATACTGCTTATAAGTGCTATGTGTTTAGAGCTCAAAGCATTGTCAGGGACTCACACATACCCGCTTCACGATCTGTTTCTGTTGCTCCCCTCTGGGAGGAGGTTTCGAACTGTTTCTAGCAGGACTTCCAGATTCTTAAAGGGCTTTGTTTATGCCATTCGTCTTGTAAATTTGCAAGATTTGTTTCACTCGCCATGTACATATATACATCCGAACTAGACTGTGTTGTTTCTCCATGACACACATGCATATTGTGGGTACATGCACTTATTTATTTATTTATCTTGTTATATTAATGTTTATATTAGAAGGGGAGACCCTTTGAGAGCTGTAGGCAATGGAATGCTGCTTAATGTATGCTGAGTAGTGTACGTTCAAAGTGACAATAAAGTTATTCTAAGTCTAAGATTGAGTTGACAGCATCATGTATTAACTCCATTGTCAAATCAAGAAGGAAACTATCTTCCGTTCAAGGTCTACATGGTGGGAAGAGCTGGGGAAAGCACTGAGTGGAGTACCTTATGGTCTTTCTCTTACTCTCTTCTGACCAGCAGGCAAGGAGCAGGGCAGATGGTTTTATTTAAGGTCTCAAGAACTTTTGCAGACAGCATTTGAAATAAGAACTTTAGAGCAGAGGTCCTAGCCCCCTGGGCCTAGCTCACCACTGGCCTATTCAAATCTGGGCCTCACAAGTGGCAGGCTGGTACACGTGTGAATGCACGGTTCAATTCACATGAGTGATGCCCATTTGAATAAATTGAGCTCTGAACACATTCGTGCAGGCACCAGCCCATTTTGCTCAGCCCAATTCCCTGTGCCCCCTCCCCAGCCAAGCCACAAAGGTTAGGGAACACTGCTTTAGGGCATCAAATTGTCCATCTTGGCTCCAGAAATGGAGATGCAGGTAACCAGATCTTCAAAACAAGAACTTTTAAAGTAGGTGTCTCCAAACTTGGCAACTTTAAGATTTGTAGACTTCAATTCCCAGAATTCCTAGCCAGCATGGCTGGCTGAGGAATTCTGGGAGTTAAAGTCCACAAGTCTTAAAGTCTTTGGAAACCCTTGTTTTAAAGCAACTAGAGGGGTGAGGTCTTTCTCACATCTTTCTCACTGCTGCCACCAGAAGAGACTATTTTCTTGGTTATGGTTTGGGCTCCCCTGAGAACATATCTCCACAATTTAACCTTGATGCTAGTCCTAATTCCATCCAGCTGATTTCTGTCTCCTTTTTAATGTAGACATAGTATCAAATGGGCATCAGAACAATAGTGTTTGTGCCATGAAGACCCAATGAGATAAAAACATACAAGTAGTCCTAAACTGGTGATACAGTTGACTCCAAAATTTCTGTTGCTAAGCTAAACAAAGTGAATTTTGCCCCATTTATGACCTTTCTTACCACCATTGTTAAATGAATCAAGTTAGTATTATGGTTGTTGAATGAATTTGGCTTCCCCTGTTGAACTTTGCTTTTCAGAAGGTCTCAGGAGGTGATCGCATGATCCCAAGACACTGCAACCATTATAAATATGAACCAGCTGCCAAGCATCTGAATTTTGATAACATAACAGTGGGGATTCTGCAATAGTTGTAAGTTGAAAAAGTCATTTTTTCAGTGCAGTTGTAACTTCAAACATCACCAAATGAACTGTTGTAAGTCAAGGACTTCATGTCTACAGAGAGATCAAAGTTGAAGTCCATAAGTCTTAAAGTTGCCAAGTTTGGAGACCGTATGCACCAAGTCTGGAGAACATAATACGCACCAAGACAAATTCCTTATATATCTAATCACACTTGACCAATAACGAATTTTATTCTATTCTACCGTATTTACCAGACTATAGAGTGCATCAGAATACAAGCCGCACCCACTAAATTTTAAAAGAAAAAAATATTTTTACATATATTAGCCGCACCAGACTATAAGCCGCAGATATATACGTTGTGAAATGAGATATTTACACAGAAAGAGAAGAATGCTCTTCACATGAGGCCAGACGTCTCCAACGTCTCACCATTGATTCATTGACACCAAGCTTACGTGCAGCAGCTCTATTTCCTTCCTGGATAGACAGATTGACTGCTTTCAACTTAAAAGCTGCATCATATGCTTTTCTTCGTGTACTTTCCATGATGAGGATGTGAAAAATATTTTGTGTTCGTGCATGTCATGCTGCTTACATCGAGTGCGCCAAAAACTACCAGTAGCATTTTCTTCTTTGCATTGACCTCTTGCCTCTGTCATGTTTTTGCACCCCCTGATGGCAGTTAGCGAAGAAAAATCTATAGATATCAGCCTCATTGTTGTACAAGCCTCAGGGTTCAAAGCATGGGGGGGAAAAGCAGTGGCTTATAGTCTGGTAAATATGGTATTCTATTCTATTCTATTCTATTCTATTCTATTCTATTCTATTCTA
>BLBF01000050.1:11957934-11985279 GCA_015471245.1 Laticauda colubrina | reverse complement strand
TATTCTATTCTATTCTATTCTATTCTATTCTATTCTATTCTATTCTATTCTCTGTCCCATGTGATCTACTCCCTGCCTCTAAAGGGAATATTGGCAGAAATTATTAGAAAACACAAAGTTTTCAAAATTGACCAGAAATCTTCCAAAAAATAAACCTCCAAGGAAAACCATCTCCTTTGATGTGCTGGTTAAAGTATTAAAATGTCATTGGAGAGACAGTGATTTTAATCAATTTTCAGTTATGAGTGCTCATGGGGCAACTTTGAGCTGTTCCCCTTCTCTATGTCCAGTCCATTCACTCTGTTGTGGCTGTAGAGCAAAGGAGATGCTCTTGAGACAGAGCTAGGTCCACTGCATCTAACCAAAATGCAGAGTAAAAATCTAATTTTAAAAATGAACAACATCAATGGGCCCAAAATGCAGGGCACTTAGTTTTCCATGTGTTCTTGGCGAGTGTGTGTATGTGTCCTCTGTCAGTTTCTAGGATGTATAATGCAACCACCTTGTTGAAGATAAGCCAGTACAAGATGGCTGGATGCTCAAAGTCCCCCAAGAACTGTTAAGCTCACTTTGTACTGACTTAAAAACCTAATATACAGGTAGTCGTTAGCTTACAACACAATTGAGCCCAAAATTTCATGTATTAAGTAGTGTTTTGCCACATTTTACGAGCTTACTTGAACACAGATGTTAAGTGAATATATCTCCAATATCTGAGCAGATACTGGAGAGCTGCTTCTTTCACCCCTAGTCCTTCTTTTCACTAAACTAGACCCAGGGTGTCAAACTGAATTTCACTGAGGGCCTCATCGAGGTTATGTTTGACCTCAAGGGGGCCCAGGGAGGAGGCCCAGCTTGATATCACTAGTATCAGGTGGGGGGGGGGGGCTGTGTTTCAGGGGCAAGCTTTGTTTTTTGGCTGTGACGGCCCGCTGTAACCCTCTGCCAGCGTAAACTGAGTTTGGAAGGGCTACATGTGGCCCTTTCGAGCTCAGTTTTTGCTGGCAGAGGCACCACAGGCTGGTCCTTCACTCTCTCCAA
Source organism: Laticauda colubrina (assembly GCA_015471245.1). Classification (NCBI taxonomy): domain Eukaryota; kingdom Metazoa; phylum Chordata; class Lepidosauria; order Squamata; family Elapidae; genus Laticauda; species Laticauda colubrina. The sequence continues at coordinate 11,984,238 of BLBF01000050.1, read as the reverse complement.
AGCGGCCCCACAGGCCAGATTTAAGCACCCTGCGAGCCAGATCCAGCAGGCAGGCCTTCAGTTTGACATTCCTGAACTAGACATGCTCAATCCCTGCAACCGTTCTTCGTATGTGTTAAGGAGGGAGGAGCCATCAAGGCAAAGAATCATCCTTTTGAAGGAACTGGGGCAGTGGTAGGATTCAAAAAAAATTACTACCGGTTCTGTGGACGTGGCTTGGTGGGCGCGGGGTGGCTGGTGGGTGCAGCTTGGTGGGTATGTCAGGAAAAGGACATTGTGAAATCTCCATTCCTACCCCACTCCTGGGGGAAGGAAGGTTACTGCAAAATCTCCATTCTCTTCCCACCCCACTACCCTGCTTTCCAGCTCCATTCTCCTATGCAAGGCAACAAAAGAAGACCTAGCCAATCAGATGGGACTCGGGAGCAGAGAAGAGATGGGGGCGGGGTCAATTAGAGGTGGCATTTGCTGGTTCTCTGAACTACCCAAAATTTCTGCTTCCGGTTCTCCAGAACTGGTCGGAATGTGCTGAATACCACCTCTGAACCAGGGCCTTAGCCAAACCCCAGTGATGTTGATTTCAGAAACCCGAATCTTATTCAAAATTCAGTCTCCTCTTCCCTGATGACCTTTGCCCTGATGACCTTTGCAGATCTCCTTACCTTACTTTTCCTATATCTTCTTCTTGGGATTGCAGTAAGAGACACCCACCCCCTACTATCAACATGAAGATCTGAGATGGGGCCAAACTGACATGGTTGCAAATCTACCCTCGCTACTGCCACAGCTGTTAAGTGAGCCATTGCAGTTGATAAGCTAGTAACCTTGTTGTTAAGTGAATCTGGCTTCCCTATTGACTTTTCTTGTCAAAAGGTTGCAAAAGTGATTCACATGACCTTGTGACTGTCATCTGCACTTCTATATCTACCTGGTTTGGCTCTGCAATCCAACAAGATAGACACAAACTTCAACAGATAGTTAGAACTTCAGAAAAAACAATTGCTACCAACCTGCCTTCCATTGAGGACCTGTATACTGCACGAGTCAAAAAGTGGGCTGTGAAAATATCTACAGACCCCTCACATCCTGGACACAAACTGTTTCAACTTCTATCCTCAAAATGATGCAGTAGGGCACTATACAACAGAACAATTGCACACAAGGACAGTTTTTCCCGAATGCCATCACTCTGCTAAAAAACTAACTTCCATAACACTGTCAAAGTAATTACTAAGATGTATTACTATTCTTCTTCTCATCCTTACTAGTACCTTTCTCTTCTCACTTATGGCTATATCCATGTTGCTTGTATTTTTACAACTTATATTGCTTTATTGTTTCCTAATATGATTTGATTGCTTATTAGTATCCTATGAATATCACTAAGTGTTGTATCTTTTGATTCTTAATGAATATATTTCATTTTTTCTTTATGTACACTGAGACCATATGCACCAAAGACAAATTCCTTGTACATTCAATCACATTTGTCCAATAAAGAATTCTATTCTATCTATTCTACTGGTACACAGCAATGGTCATAAGTGTGAATCAGTTGCCAAGCATCTGAATTTTGATCACATGATCATTGAGGATGCTTCAAAGGTCATAACTGTGAAAAACAATCGTCGGTCACTTTTTTCAGTGCCGTTGTAACTTTGAACAGTTAGTAAGTGAACTGTTGTAAGTCAAGGACTGCCTGTACTGAAGGTCTGCAAAAGCTACCAGGAAAATGTCCAGGAAAATCTACAGAGTCTATTCCCCCTACACACAGAGAGAGAAACATACACACAGACACACACACAGACACAGAGAAAGAGAGGGGGGGGGGTCTACTTCAAGATGGGATTTCCAAAAGTTTAATTTTTTATTTATTGTGAACAAACTATCAGGATGTAGATGCCTGCTTTGTCACCTCTCAGTAATCTTGGAGAGAAGTTATCCATCCATCCCAGCCTCTTCATCCCTTAGGAATTTCTCGTAGGGAGGCTGAAGGACCCAGAAAACAGCTCTCTGGTTGTTTCCCAGACCGCTCAACCACAGTTCCACCTTGAGCAATTACATGGATAGTGCAGGCATCTTGGCTGGCTGCCTAGGCCCAGGTTGTAAGGTTGTAATGACCTCACTCTGTCTGACATGTGAAGCCTGGGCAACTTGAAGAAGTGAGGCATGGGAAATAGCTGGGCACCCAGCCACTCTCTGCGGGATGAAAATAATGCCAATTGAAGGGGGGGGGGGTTGGAACAGGTTTCTCTCCCCCTCCTTCCGATCGTGTTGCAAAGCCAAGGCACCCTTAACAAGAATAATAGGCTGGTGACAACCAGCCTTTCTTGGCTGGCTCTGATGATGGCAATAACACATTGGCTCTGGATTCTGCCAAGGCATAAAGGTATAGGAGTTTCTGCCTTCTCTGCGATCTATCCAGGATTTTACTCCTGTGGGTAACCCTTGACATACAACCATTCATTTAGGGCAGGGGTCCCCAAACTTAGCAACTTTAAAACTTGTGGACTACGATTCCCAGAATTTCTTAGGCAGCTATGTTGGCTGGAGAATTCTGGGAGTTGAAGTCCACAAGTCTTAAAGTTGTCAAGTTTCACTTCTGGTTTAGGGACCATTCAAAGTTATAACAGCACTGGGAAAAAGTTGAGCCAAATTTTTGATTGGCTTGATTGGCTTCAAGCTTTTTTGACTTGAGCCAATTTTTCACACTTATGATCATTGGTCATTTGGGTCATTTGGGTCCAAATAGTCATTTGGGTCAAAATCAAGATGTTTGGCAACTGACTCATATTTATGACAGTTGCAGGGTCCCAGCACCATGTGATCACCAATAATAGAATAGAATAGAACAGAACAGAACAGAACAGAATAGAATAGAATAGAATAGAATAGAATAACTTTATTATCACTTTGAATGTACACTAATCTGCATTCATTAATGTGAAATTTCGTTGCATAGAGGGTCTCAAAGGGTCACCCCCTTCAATATACACCACCTTTGGTGACCTTCTGACAAGCAAACTCAATGGGGTAGCCAGATTCCCTTAACAACCGTGTTATTAATTTAACAACTATCGTGATTCACTTAACAACTATGGCAAGAAAGGTCATACAATGGGGCAAACTTCATTTAACTACTGTCTCACATAGCAACCTGTATTTCAGGCTTAATTGCAGTTGTCAGTCAAGAACTACCTGTATTCCTTCGCTTGATTCAATCAACCAGAGGTCTAAACTTTGCCTGCAGCCCTATTATTTCCGACATAAGGCAAGATTGGTCCTACTGACATTCTGGAAGGAGGTAGACGTTGGCTGGAGACCAGCTTTTAAGCTGCCTGAGGTCCTCATGTCCCTTCAGAGCAGCCTTCTCCAAAGGTGAGCATGAAACATGCTTTCCAACACAACCTCTATTTCTCAGATCTCTTTGTGTGATGTTTGGGCACCACAACAAAAGAATGCTGCCTGCTTTCTGATGTCACAAGATGCATTTCATGATTTCAATATCACTGAGGTCAAGCACAAACGCTCCAGAGGTGCGATTTCAATTTCCAGAATTCTCAGGAACTGGTGTTCACACCCAAGGCTGGAGAATGCAAGATTACAGAAGTCCACTTCAGAGCTTGCCAAACTGTAATCTCTAGCTGCCCACTGGATTGCAGCGTAAATTACAGTTTAACAGCATATGAATAGTTGCGTGATCTCTACCACTACTGGGTCAATCCCTTTCTTAGAGTTATTTCCTGACAAAAATGTACTGTATGTATTATGCAATAACAGAAGAATTGTTGCTTTTTATAATTCAAGTAGGGAGCACTTGACCCAACAGTTCCTTGTGCTGTCACTCAAAATGCATGCTTGAGCTAGTTTCTCTTCTTTTTCTTCTGATAAAAAGAAAGATGGAAGAAACAGTGAGAAAACATTTTGCTACCTTGCACCCAACCTCCACTTAGTGTGGAAGTTGGTACAGTGAGTCGAGAAACACATGGATTATCTAGACATAAAGGTAAAGTTCCCCTCGCATACACGTGCTAGTTGTTTCTGGTTCTCGGGGGCAGTGCTTATCTCCGTGACAAAGCCGAATAGCCAGCGCTGTCCAAAGATGTCTCCGTGGTCATGTGGCCAGCATGACTAAATGTTGAAGGCGCATGGAACGCTGTTACCTTCCAACCAAAGGAGTCCCTATTTTTCTACATTTGAACTTTTAGGTTGGCAGAAGCTGAAACAAGTAAAGGGAGCTCACACCATTACACAGTGGGATTTGAACCACCAAACTGCCAACCTTTCTGATTGACAAGCCTAGCATCTTAGCCACCGAGCCACTGTGTCCCTTGGTATCTAGACATATGGCAGCACATAATACTCAATCTGGACACGGGACTGAAACTATATTGCTTATCCTCATGGATGACTTGTGACAAACTTTAAAATCTGCGTTTCTCAACCTTAGCAACTTTAAGATGCCTGGAGAACACACTGGTTGGGGAATGCTGGAAACTGAAGTCCAGAGGCCATTATTGCTAAGATTGAGAAATACTAACTTAGATGATAGGCTCCTGACCATCCCTATCTTCAGGGGTGGGATGCCACCTGCCTGCCCTGGCTCTAGGCCATCCTTTATTCCCTGCTTTTCCCTCCTCAGCTGCTTTGTACAGCATAGCTGAGGTTGAAAAAGCTGGAAACAAAAGGATTTTCAAATGCTGCGCACCCGCACACCGCTTGTCAGCTGTCCAGGTGGCACAGCTGATGATTTCTTGCAAACACTGCACACACGCATGCTAAGATTATCCACAGTTCAGAAAACCAGCAAATTGCTCCATTGGCTGGCCCCACCCCTCCCCGTCCACTCACTCTTTATTTGGCGTGCGAACCATCCAATTTGCCTGGTTTGATAAGTTGCTATTTTTCCTTTTTTTTCCGGACTGGGAGATTTAGATTAGCTAGAAAGCAGGAAATCCTTGTGTTTTTTGCTTTCTAGTTAATCTAAAAGCAGAGCTGAACCTTTCCTTAGGGCTGAAGCTTTCCAGTGCAGACTCAGGTAACCGATCGCAGATAGATAAATCTCTGAGTGAGTCTGTAATTCTGTGAGCAACACAATCTGCCTGCCTGCTTTGCCTGCTTTTGGGTAAAAGTTTCTCTTTTTTATAAAAAAATCAATATTTACATAAATATTTATAATATTTACATACAAGCCATGCCCACCCAGTCACATGATCACCAAGCCACACCCACAAATTAGGCCACACCCACAGAACTGGTTGTTACAAAATTTGAATCCTACCCCTGCTTGTCTTATAGACCTCTCAGTGGTTTTTGGTACTGTTGATAACAGCACAGTATGCTCCTATATCACCTATGAAGGTTGAGGCTTGAAGTTGCCATTTTACAACCTTCCTAAGTGAAATGTTCAAGTTGGTTATCAGCAAGAGAAGACCCATTTAAATGCTCATCAGGATTCATTCATGTTCTTGCTCCTCTTTAACAGCTACTGGGAAGCATCACCCACCAATATGGAGGTCAGAGGTGATATTCATCCAGTTCTGACCAGTTCTGGAAAACCGGTAGTGGAAATTTTGAGTAGTTCAGAGAACCAGCAAATACCACCTTTGACTGGCCCTGCCCCCATCTATTCTATGCCTCCTGAGTCCCAGCTGATCAGCTGGGTCTTCTTTGGTTGCCTTGTACAGGAGAACGGAGCTGGAAAGCAGGTTAGCAGGCTAGGGCAGGAATGGGGATTTTACAGTATCTTTCCACCCCCACCAAGCCACGCCCTCCAAGCCGCACCATGCCCATTAAGCCACACCCACAGGACCAGTAGTAAAAAAAATTTGAATCCCACCACTGAATAAAGTGTCACCAATCTATCTTCAAGTTATATCCAATAATAAATTTCCACTCTGGATCAAAAGAAGGATGTGGAATAAGTCTTGATCCAACATTTGGAGACTATGAGGTTCTGAAAGGCAGGCTTTAATTCACTCCAAGGAAGCGGAGGTGGATATTTATTTAGAAACCCTCTAAATCTGGGATTATACTATCCTGGACTCTCAACAGGATGGTACTCACCCCATGGAGAAGACACCTGAGGTTCTAATGGCCTCAGCACCACTGCTGAAGAGCCTTTGCTCAGCTGAGGCGAATGCATTGATTATGGCTGCATCTGGGATGAGACATAGTTATCATTTCCTATATAGATTACCACAATTTGCTCTATATGGGGCTGCCCTTGAAGACTATCTAGCAACCAATAGATGCAAAATGCAATGATCCAGATGCATGCCAAACACTCTTTTTATGTCATAAAACAAGAACTAGGCAATTACCAAGATGCTTCCAAGTTTAAGCCAAGATCCTGATTATCTTCCATAAAGCTACATCTGGTTCAAGATCTTGGTACCTTCCAGACCATCCTCTAGAATTCTGTCCATTCAGTCTGGGGGCATACAGAATGCCAATTGAAGATCCCTTGCCTTCAAGAGTTTCAGTGAGAAGAGTCCAAAAGCAGGCATTCTTTAGGGAGACATCTTGCCCCTATGACAAAGAAACTCCAATTTTGTTGCTCTGGATGGCCTTTGGGACTTGGATGCCATGTAGCTTGCTGATGCCAGGAATATGCATTTACTAATCTTATTAAATTATGCACTGCATTTTTTTAAAAAAAACTGTATTATTGCATTTTATTGTTATTACAATTGTATTGGCTACAGAGAGTTATTGCTTTTGAACACTCATTACAATTGCTTTGATTGAAGCAGTTTATAAATTACAACAGAATGGGTCTGGCAGAGAATAGGCTTTATAAAAACATGTATTTAACCATCACTGCTGAGCAGTGATTTTTTTCAAATGGTCACATCTTTCATATTAAGGAATTTTGCAGGATATAAATCAAGGAATTCATCATAAAATTTATGGTGGGCATACTTTATATAGGTAGTCTTCAACTTACGACCACAATTGAGACCAACATTTATGTTTCTAAGGGAGAAATTTGTTAAGTGAGTTTTGCCCTACTTTATGACTTTTCTTGCCACATTTGTTAAATGAACCATTGCAATTGTTAAATTAGTAACCCAGTTGTTAAGTGAATCTGGCTTCCCCATTGACTTTGCTTGTCAGAAGGTCACCAATTGCCTAGCATCTGAATTTTGTTCACATGACCATGGGGATGCTGCAAAGGTTATAACAATGAAAAACAGTCATAAGTCACTTTTTTCATTGCCATTGTAACTTTGAATGGTCACTAAGTGAACTGTTGTAAGTCGAGGACTGCCTGTACATACAGGTAGGGTGGCTGTTCTGTTCTCTCAGACTTAGTATCAATTGAGGATGTCACCTATTAAACACCAATCAAGGCTCCTTTGGTCCAATGGGCAATTTTTCTTGAGAACAGAATCCATTTCCAAGAAAAGTTTGGGTTTCCCCAAAAACATTTATGGACCCCTCCCCTGATGCAAAAACCTATGCAACCTGCTTAAGGTCTCCAGATCTTTCAGGATAAAATGACTTACATAGGTCTCAAGGAGGATGGAACTATTGCCTTTCAGGTGAGAAGCCAGGTTGAAGGTCTGGTGGATGGCAGTGTTAACAGATCCATCCCTTTCAGGAAAGACAATGTGGACCAGGCTTGCACAAATTAGGCAGAGGCTTGTAACTGAAAAAAGAAAAAGGAAGAAAACCTTCTGAATTTGCATCAGATTTGGTGAACCTTCGAAGGCTTCCTTTCTAGGATGAGCCATTGCCAACCCATGTGTTTACCCTCTTCAATAAGGCTTATCTTTATGATGTCCCAGATCATCAAGACAAAGGAAGGTGCTCAGAGAAGGCCAATGAGCCAGTGACAATTGAAAGAAGGATTAACAGAATAACAGAGTTCAAAAGGACCTTGGAGATCTTCTAGTCTAACCCTCTGCTCAATCAGGAAACCTTATACAATTTCAGACATATAGATGCCCAATCTCTTCTTAAAAACCTCCAGTGTTGGAGTACCCACAACTCCCGAAGGCAAGTCATTCCATGGACCAATTGTTCTAATTGTCAGGAAATTTCTCCTTAGTTCTTGGTTGCTTCTCTCCTTAATTAGTTTCCATCCAGGTTGCTTCTTTTCCTGCCCTCAGGTGCTTTGGAATAGCTTGACTCTCTCTTCTTTGTGGCAGCCCCTAAGATATTGGAACCCTGCTATCATGTCACTCCTTAGTCCTTCTTTTCATTAGATTAGACATACCTGCAACTGTTCTTCCTAAGTTTTAGCAACCATTTTTCATATGCTTTAAGGATGGAAGAGCCATAAAGGGTCCACAAGAGAGCCATCCTTTTGAAGGAACCTGAGCCTTAGCCAAGCTCAAGTGATGCTGATTTCAGAAATACAAGTTTGTTCAAAATTCAGCCTCCTCTTCCCACCCAAATGCATCCCCTCCTGATCTTCCTTCTCCTATATCTTCTTCTTGGGATTGCAATGAGATAACAACCCTCCCCCCCCCCATCAATAGGAAGACCTGATATGGGGCCAGACTGACATGGTTGCAAACCCACCCTCACTACTCCACTCCAACCATGTTGCCTCATGAGGAACAACCTTGTTCCCTAGGAAATGTGAGACCACAAGTTGGTGAATATTGTTAACGTGCAGCAACAAATTGTCAATGCTTTTGCTTATATTTTAGGCTTATCCTCACAGGGAATCACCTGGGAGGCTCACTTCCAAATGTTTCAGCATTTATATCTCAAGTAACAAAGATTCAATTGAAAGCTGGGTTTTTCACCTTCTTCATCAAAGAAAAGAAAATAACAATAGACACCCCTCATCTTAAAGATACCAACTCTATCCCAAACAGCAGAGTCACAACATTCTTCAAAGTTTTCCACCTGCTCCCCAAAGAATTCTCAATTCCCCCCCCCCCCCCCCCGCAGATTTGTCAGTCTCAAACCACCATCCTGAAGACTTACCCAAAAACGGACTCATGACTAGCTTTCAAGAAAAGTTGGCCAATGTCTTGAGTCCCTTACAAAGACCAGTTCCTATCTGTCACCCCCTAATGGTCGATGAAGGTATATCTTCTTCCAAAAGGGGAAAAAAAACTTTCTGAGTGAAAGATGCTCAGGTGCCTTTTTTCCTCCTCTTTGTCCTCTTTCCCCACCTCTTCTCTTTGGACTTGGAGCTGCTGGAGGAGATGGCAGCTCGTGATTGGCACATGAGTTTCCAAGTGTTAGCTCTTTATAAACAGTCCCCAAGGTTTTATCCCCTCTGAAATTTCCCAGCCCTTGATCCCTCCCCTCGGTAGCAAACACTCCCACTGCAAAAAAAAAAAAAAAGGGTGGGGGGGGGAAATAGCCTCATTCTTCCTTCTAGCATCTAAAACAGGAGGGGGGGTGCCAGCAGAGATGCGAAGGTGTATGAGAAAGGGTGGGGCCGCAAGTGAAAGCTGTTGAATTTCCTGGACAGGTGAGAAAGAAAGGAAAGGCACACACGAAGATGTTTGGAAGGGCAGATTATTTCACCTCCAGGTAGCTATGAGCTGTCAAACAGATGGGATGCTGCAGGTTGTTTTAACAAGATTGGGTCCTCTTAGGTAGAGTTTGGCTTTGGATGCTTCAGGCAGGTGCTGAGATCTAAATGCTCAGGACAACCAATCCTAGCCCTTTGCATTGCCTTTTTTCTTTCTTTTTCTTCTTTATTTTTTTAAAATTACATTACAGAGTATAATAAAATGCAAAGTGCAAAAGTAAATAGAAGGGGGAAAGGGGGAAGAGAAGTGAGGAGAGGGGTGGGGAGAAAAAGAAGCATTGACTTCTGACTCTGTTGCAGTAAAATAAGGCATTAACATCAAATCACAGCTTTTTGCTTTTCTATAATAGTATGAACAAGTCGTTTCTATAAAGATCAGTCTAATCTAATTAAGGTTAGAGTTACATTATTTTCCACATCAAGCATGAAGTTCACAAATGGTTTCCATGTGGAAACAAAAGTACTTATGTCCTTTTCTTTGATCAAGGTAGTCAGTTTTACCATTTCCGCCAACTCCATCAGCTTCTGCAACCATTCATCCATGGTGGGTAGCGAAGTGTCCTTCCATGCATTGCCTTTTTTCTTATACTATATCTCTAGTCCAGGATATCCCGAAATTGGCCTTCAACTCCTTCAACTGGACTTCAACTCCCAGAATTTAGCCAGGTTTGAGAAACAATGTACTAGACACATAATCTGGGAGAAGAAATTACTTCCCATTCCCACTCTGTCAAGACTTCTGACACCCTTTCCAGGTTTCCATAGTTCACGGTAGGCATCACTTTAGCCAAGCCTCCTCAGCCACCACTGCCAACAAATGGGGCAGACTGGAGAAAGGATAAGAAGAGGAAGCAGAAAAAAGTAGGTAGCTGCCTCGGAAGGGTGTGAAAGTGGCAAGGAGCCAAGCCTGTTCATCTTGGATGGGCAGATTACTTGCTAACTATCAAAGCAGCCGATTCCTTCTCAAAATTGGGTCCTGGGTCACGGGGTCAGCCAATTGGGTCAGCCTCCAGTGTTAACCCCACAGTGGGAGCAACTCTCCGCCCAGAATAGTTTGCTGCAATGTGGGCAGTAAATAAATTCAATAAATAAATAAAAATAAATTTAATTTCTAGCTGCAATCCATACCAAAAAGCTTCCACATAGCAAGTGGCACCCAACAGGCAGAATTCCAACAGGCAAAGCTTTTAGGTCTCCAAACTTGACCACTTTAAGACTTGTGGACTTCAATTCCCAGAATTCCCCAACCAGCATGACTGCCTGGAGAATTCTGGGAGTTGAAGTCCACAAGTCTTAAAGTTGCCAAGTTTGGGGAACCCTTGCTTTAGAAAAGCATATTTGCAACTCAGGGTTGAACTGTAAGGTCCTTGGTCTTTTCTGAGCTTTGTCGTTTTCTTGTAGACATTTCATCACCAAACTAAGTAACATCATCAGTACTAATAGGTAGAGGCAGAGAGAGAGCCAACCCCAGTCCCAACTAGCACTGATGATGTTACCTAGTTTGGTAATGAAACGTTTGCAAAAAACAACAACCAAGCAGCAACGACCCCACAGGAAGAAAACTTTTCCTGTTGCAGCCAGGTAATGCCCTGGTGAATTTGTGCCCACTGCTAAAGCCACCCAACCCACTAGATCTTCCAGTCTTGAATTTTGAACTGTTTCAGATCCAAGCCTTCAACCGAAACCCTATCACTGTTTTGGTCCAGGTGTTTCCAAGGAAGGAATGCTATTACCATGGATGGTGTCAAGACTCAGATACTGTCACTTCCTCCCCCCATGCGAGTATACCTGGGCTTCCTGGTCGATGGTGAAATGAAGGAAAGTCTAAATGCCACTTTTAGTAACAAACGGGGGAAAATACCCTCTCAGCAGGAAAGAATCCACAGAGCATCAGAGCTGGGGAAGTGAGATGGCAAGCAGGCAAATAATTCTGGACCGGGTTGGGCCATACCAGCTGCCAGTTACAAACCTCTCCGCACGTCCTGGCATCAGATTACTATTTGCATAGAAATTGCAGAAGACCAAGAAAAAGGAGCTCTACTGACGGAGCTGGCAGGTTGCCACTCCTGAACTTTATTCCAACTTCATGGGGGTATGCAGGAGGCACTGGGGAGGGGGGAACGGGTGGTGGTGGGGAGAGCAAACACTGTACCCTTCTTGGCCTGGCCCCAAAGGAGGAGGAGATGCAAATACCAGCAGGTGATGCCGAGGTTCCTGGTGCCACAAGGGCATCCAGGTGAGAACAACTAAATCCTGCAGGTGGGAGGAACAGACTTGGCACCTCATGAATACGACAAAAATAGAAGGTTGGGTTGCCATTCCTCACCACTCCCAACCCAACCCAACACACACACACACACACACACACACACACACACACACACACCTTCCCAGCCAAGCTCCTACACTTGCATGGCAGACCAAAATCTAACAGGTGTGATTTAGTGCTGCAACTGGCTTTTCCTTCTGGCCTTCTATAGTATTTCCTTTCTGGGCAAAGGTCTTCAGATTGCCTTTGCCACATTTCCATAGTATGTCAACAGAAACCAACTGGAAGAAACTTTATTACATGCCAGGGCTTATCCCTTAACCCAGGAGGACAGCAAGTGATATCACTTCATTGACTTTCTGGATTTCAGGCAATCAAAAATCAGCCAAATGGAATTTCCACCTTCTGAGTTATTTACAGCAACTCCTGGAGGGAGATTCATCTGCGCAGGAGATTAATCAGATCTGGCAGAAAATCTTAGATGAATTATGTCATTGTCCTGTCTCTGACCTCTATCTCCTCCTGCATATGTGTGGGTGGATGTCTCAGCCTCAGTGTGCGGTGTCTTTCTTTGGCCAAAACAAAAAAGAAAAAAGAAAAACACCACCAGGTCTGCTAATAGAAATATCCCACTTCATCCCTCAGGATTCTCAGCCTTAGTTTCCCCATCCCATTGCAAGTAGGTTCCATCAGATAATCTGGAAACAAAGTAAAATTGCTGAATATTTGATTCTCCGTTCTCAGAGGGACTTAGCTGCAATCAAATGTCAGGAAAGGGCAGCATATTTAGGACAGCATTTTTTTTTCACCTGTACTCAATTAGGTTGTGCCACTAGGTAGATGCAGATAAGTAAGAAGTAGAGGTATGCAGATAAGTAAGATAAGTAAGAAGGTATGCAAGTATGCAGATAAGATGCAGATAAGTAAGAAGTAGAGGAAAGTCAATGATGTTGCAGCCCAAACATACAGCAAGATTGGGTGATGAAGAGCCAAAGCAGTCTTTCTAACCTTAACAACATTAAGATGTGTGGACTCCTACTCCCAGAATTCCCTATCTGCTGAGGAATTCTGGGAGTTGAAGTCTCCACATCTTAAAGTTGCCATGGTTAAGAAACATTGAGTTAAGAGAACTGATCTAGTATCAGGAGATATGTGTGCCAGCCACCTCCATTTCTCAGTCATCTTCCCTCAACCTCACTGACTTTATTTGGAACATAAAAAATGGAAGATAAAAGACAAACAGCCTTGAATTCTTTATAACTCATGATTATCAATTAGTGGTGAGCATTGGTCTTGTACTGCAATTAGATATATCTGCAGTCCAGATAATCAGATAATGATGATAGTAAAATATTATTCAATTATAGACATTGTATTAACGACTTCTGGAAAACAAATTGGTTGGTTGCGCCTTAAATGCTAGCAAACTAATTCTGTATTATGTTTGCTGTATCATCCTGGCTCAGCTTTGTACTTTCTTAAACAAATATCCTTGTGTGTTTTATTTCTTCTTATTTAACTCAACGATGTATATACAGCATCGTATAAATGTATAATAGCCTACATATAGAAAGATTTTGCAATCAAATATATTAAGCCATCTTTGTTTTAATCATAGTTTGTTGAACAAGCCATAGATTGTGCAGATCTATGAAACACAGGTCATAAACTATATCCCCAGCTTCACTCAGTGTGCTGAGACCAAATGAAATTATAATATTAACTAGAGAGGTTCATTAGCATAAAAACAGTAGCAACGCTCTTGGATATATTTACTGAAGGGTACAAATCAGAGGTGGTATTCAGCAGGTTCTGACCAGTTCTGGAGAATCAGTAGCAGAAATTTTGAGTAGTTCGGAGAACTGATGGTAACCTTAACCCAGGAGTGGGGAGGGAATGGAGATTTTGCAGTAACCTTCCGCTGCCATGCCCACCAAGCCATACCCATATAACTGGTAGTAAAAAACATTGAATTACACCACTGGCTGGATCTTCTTTTGTTGCCTTACACAGGAGAACAGAGCTGGAAAGCAGGTTAGTGGGATGGGGAGGGAATGGGGTTTTGCATTAACTTTCCCTCAGGAATGGGGAAGGAATGGTGATTCTACAGTATCCTTCTCCTGGAGTAGGGAGGGAATGGAGATTTTGCAGTATCCTTTCCCACCATGCCCACCAAACCACGCCCACCAAGCCATGCCCACAAAATTGGTAGTAAAAAAATTTGAATCGCACCACTGGTACAAGTTGCTTTACAAAAGGCAGGGAATGGGTGGGACTGTCATTGGCCCAGTATCTCTAGGAAGAGTTGGGGAGGATGGGAGTTGTTATCTAATATTCAGAGATACATACAGTTCATTTCCCACACTTATATTGAGAATAAGCCCAAACCAAATGCAGTAGAAATAAGATGAAATTCTATGTATACAATCACTTCGCAAATGCAAAATATAAGGGACCCAAATAGATCTTAGAGAAACTGGAAAGCCCAGAGGGAGCAAGGAATTAATCTCCATTGTCTGGAAATCCTGGGGGTCCCGAGGTGCTGAGCTCACTAAGCAAAGCAAAAGGGACTTTTTACAAAAAGTTTCCCCCTCCATTCTTCCTTAATGACATCGTTAGATCAAAAGGAAGCTAATGAATTATATCTAAATCAAGGAGGAAAGAAACATTTGTTTTTTACAGCTTGTAAAACAAACAATCTGTCACACATCATCTCTTTAATGTTACATTGCCAAATTATTATTTATATTCCTTATCGGTTTCACTTTCTCCACATTTGCTGCTAGAAGTGGGATGGGGTTGCAGACTGCACATCTAATGAATAAGATATAAGCACCTTTGATGTTGGTGACAAAGGCAACTCTGTTGATAACAAGAAAGGGCAACCATATTTGGCCTGAAAAAAATTGGTTGATACTAGATGGCAGCAAAAGCTATAGAACTCTAACTTGTGTTCATCATTTTTTTTGGCAATTTGGTTTTTCCCACTTGGCAACTTTAAGATGTCTGGGCTTCAACCCCAGATTTCCCAAAGCTGGTCTATACATTGATCTGGTATAATCATTCACAGCTCAAATATTATTGCATTTAATAGCAGTTAAACCTGGAACAGGTAGTCATAAAATGGGACAATTCTTGATTTATATCCAATTGTGGGTTATGTGTTTTTCCAACACTGGAGTTTTTAAGAAGAAATTGGACAGCCATTTGCCTGGAATGGTAGCTTCTCCTGCTTAAGAAGGGCTTGGACTAGATTAGATCTCCAAGTTCCCTTACAACTCTGTTATTCTGTTAATATATTGTAATTGGCTTTAATCATATGTGTTGAATTAGACATAACAGTTTCAGATAGCAGATTATTACAAATCAGACAGACTCCACTGGAAAGATTAGTAATAGTGACTTAAACAATGTGTACAGCTTTCCCTCTCATCAAAAAGGCTCTGTATAATCTAAAGATTACAGTTTATTTATTTTATTTATTTATTTTTGTCAATTGCTTACAAGATAATAGGTATAAGTAAAAATATAGTTATGAATACATGGAAACATATAAGAAAAATAAAGAAATAAAAGAAACAATAGGACAGGGATGGTAGGCACATTGGTGCGCTTATGCACACCCCCTACAGACCTCTTAGGAAAGGGGTGAGGTCAATCGTAGACAGTCTAGGGACGTCCGGTTTGAGTTTCTTCACTGACAGATCAAAACCGCGATTGTGCATGGTTTTGATCCATGCTCGCTGCCGGAATGCCCTAAGCTGGCTGCCTTCGGGGCTAAACCACCCCATAGAGGTGGTGAAGATGAGGGAGACTGCCATCAGGGTTGAGGAGAGCCACATCTCTCCTCCTCAGCTGGCCATTACTCCCTTTCCCAAAGGCGGTTGCAGCGGTGGTCAGAAATGGCCACCTCAAAGAAGAACTCAACCAGAAAAGAATGTGCAGGAGGAAAATGAGAAGAGAAAGTCTTGATTGACCGGGTTAAACTGCAAAAGCAACAATGCAAGGCACCCTGGAATTTAAACTATAAAAAAAAATAGCATTGTTCCCAAAGATTTTAAAGCAGTGAAGGAAAGAGGGAAGGGAAAGGGTTTGGTTTTGTTTTTTCTCTTCCCTTCCATATACTGACAGCTAAGAAATTTAAGCAAAAAATTGGAAAAAAAATCCATTTTGACATCAACAGGCATTTAAGCTGAAAATAAAATGTCAAAGGGATAATAAAGATTTCTGGATACTTAAAAGCTTTGAAAAGTAGGAAAGGAGAGAAAAAGAATAAAAGGGCAGGATCTGGAAAAATGGAGGAGACTGCCTGGAACTAAAACCTCAACAAGATTCCTAAAAGATGCATTTTAACTGAAACTTGGCAACAAAATAGTAGAACCCCAGAAGAGAAAGTTGGAAAAAGAAGCAAGAAGAAACAGCTTGGGATTATTTGGATTACTTGGTGATCTCTGGATTTTTGGTTACTGCATTTAAATGACTAAAATCAATCGGGTGTTTGTTTAAAAGTGTCTAAAATGGCACCACTTTTAGAAAAATTGAAAATGGAACTTAAAAAGTACAAAGAAGATGCACAAGAAGGGAAAGGTTCTTTTGCCTTCGTATTTCAACTCTTAGAAATGGAGATCTGGAATTATGAGAAACAACAAGAAACGCTTGGAGAAGAAGAAGATTGGGACAAAGAAGAAGCCATCTTTAATGATCAAGTAATTTTATGTGGGGGGGGGGAAGGAGAGGGGGGGAAAGAGAATGAAAAGTTTAAGATTTGAAAAAACAACCAAAAAGAAGAATAGTTTGAAAAATAAGTATAATATTAGAAAGCAACAGAAGAGGGGATTACAGAAGAGAGAATTAGAAGTAGAGAGACAAGGGGATAAGAAGGGGAGGGAGAAGAAGAGAGGGAAGTAGGAAAGGAAAAGAAATTATAAAGGACAGAAACAAGATGTAGAGAAACAGGACAAAGGTATAAGAATTGAAAATATGAGCCTGTTTAGTGATAATGGGTGAAAACTTAATTGTAAAAGGGATTCTGCAAAAGTACATGAGATAATATTGTTATATTACAAATAGAAACAATCTTTGAAAATATGCTTAAAATGATGGATAAAATATTTATTGTAATCTAGTGGAATGCTTGTTAATAAACAAATGAAATAAAGTCCATGATAGAACTAAATTAGGAAAGGATGGGAACATTTCAATTATTATTAATAATTTATAAATTATAAGTGAAATTAATTATGGGAAGTTTATAAGTATTCCCAAGGAAGTATGATATTTAATTGAAAAGAAATGTTAAAGATGTTAAGATAATGAATATTAATGATAGAATTGAATTGAAATGGAATGAGTGTTTTATTTACAAATATATATATAATATTTTTTGAAAAATATAATGTGTACTTTAAGAATGTACCAAGCAGAATTCGATTGGAAGTTATGTATTATATTGAATGTTATAATCTTAAAGGTATACATTGAAGCTTAAATAAGAGTTGAATGGATAAAATTAAAAGATATAAAGGTGTCATACTCCAATTAGTAACTACAGGAGAAAATTTGTTCAATGAGAAAAAATAATATGAAATTGAAACAGGACAGATAAAAGTATAAACATAATTATTTGAATTGAGATGAGATAATTAAAATAAAGTTGAGAAAATTAAAAGAGGGGAAAAACTATGTAGAAAATGTACAACAGTAATAAGATATGGAAGAGAAAACAAAAATGAGCATGAAATTGAGTTTGTGTGTGTATAAAAAAGTGTAACCCGGGACCATGCTATTTTCAAAAAAATTCATTTTATTTATATTATGTTTTTTTGTGAAAACCCAAATAAAATTTTCAAAAAAATAATAATAGACAGTCTAAGGTTAAAGTTTTGGGGATTTGGGGAGGAAACCAGAGTCAGGTAGAGTATTCCAGACATTGACCACTCTGTTGTTGAAGTCATATTTCCTGCAATCAAGTTTGGTGCGATTAACCTTGAGTTTGTATCTATTGTTTGCTCTTATGTTGTTATGGTTGAAGCTAAAGTATTCACTGACAGGTAGGACATTGCAATGTCTTATACTTAGATTGGATGGAAAGCAGAGTAGTTGTAGGTTTTCTAGATCTAGAATTTCGAGTCTGGTGGCATAAGGTATTCTGCAACGAGTAGATCATTGTAGTTGTCTGTGGTTCGACTAGGAAATACTGGGCATAATCCATTGCTGTTTACAAATACTGAGACAAAGAATGTGTTAAAGAGATTGGCTTTAATGGTGTCATCGTTGCAGTCTTTACCATTAAGTCCTTTCAGAGGTGGGATGGACCTTGAATCTTTTAGTTTGTTGTTTACAAAATTGTAAAAAGCGTGGGTGGAATTGGTGCAGAGAAAATTTTTCTCTTGTTTAATATGATAATTGGTGCATTCAGTTTTTATCTGGTGGCATAAATTTTTGTATTGGCTTTTGAAGTTGGCAACTTGACCAGATTTGTTTTTCCGCCAAAGTGATTTCTTTTTGGATCGAAGCTTCCTTATTGTTTTGGGTAATTTGTTTTTTCTGGTTTTGGGAGTTGTTAATGGTACATATAGTTTGATGACTCTTTTGACTTCAAGTAAAAATATGTTGTAATGGTCTTGCATCTAATATTGCATCCAGTGAACAGAAATTGCCAATCAAGCGATGAATGATCATTGTTTTTAAGATCATAGTTGCCTTTTTTGAAGTTATAATTGGGGATTCTGTTGTTGTGATGATTTTTGTGCGGACATATGTTGAGACAAAAATATATCATGTTCTGTTCGCTGTTGGAAAAGGGTTCTTTAATTTGTATTGCATAAATTGAATTCAAACTATTGCAGAAGATGAGATCGAGGAAGTTGTTAAGTCTAGTGTTGTTGTTACTAGTTGTTCTAGTCTCAGATTTGTTACTGTATTGTTTAAGGTTGCATGTGTGGGTTCAGTTGTACATTCATTAAAGGTCCAGTTAATATGAGATAAATTGAAGTCACCGAGAAAGATAAAAGTGTGTGGGCAGGATGCTGCCCATGTCAGTAGTGTGTTTAGCTTGTTTGCATGTTCGGTGTCATAATCATGGGCTCTGTAACATAGTAAGAACCAAAATGTGATATTTAAGGTCAGCTCACAGATGATGGTCTCAGGAATAGTAAGCTCCTGGGTAACTTGGACGTTTTTTATATATAGGAATTTTTTACAGAAGATAGCAACACCACCTCATCTACGGATTTCACGATCTGATCGGTAAACATGATAGTCTCTTACTGTGGTAATGGAGTCAGGGAGAGAAGCATTGAGCCATGTTTCACAGACAAATGTCGAATTTAGCTGTATTTAGTAAGAGGAGAAATTCAGGGTTGTTTTTTTTTACCAGGCTTCTTGCATTGAGTAGCTTGCATTTAAGGCCAGTTGTGGTTGGAATAGAGGTAGGGGTGTGCATGACTGGTTTTGAGTGATGTTGGATTGGATGGGGTGGGGTTGGGTGCGGAACTGTGGGTTGTGTGACTCTCTTTTGGTGCATCAGCTCGGTAGTCAATGTATAGGTCCTTTTCTCCATTGTCTAGATGGTTTTTGAGTTCTTTGCAAAGTTCTCAGGAGTGGATTCCTTGCAGTATGGATAAGTCTGGTCTTTAGTGAAGTTTTTTGTGATTGGGATTTGTATTTGTAATGGTGTTTATTGTATGAATGAATATGCATTTGCTGGATTCATTTTTGCATACAACTCTACAAAATCTTGGGGTGATAGAGCTGTCATTGTATTTGTACGCAGGACCATCTCTGGTTATTTCAATGATATCTTCAGGAGAGATGT
This sequence comes from Laticauda colubrina, assembly GCA_015471245.1. Classification (NCBI taxonomy): domain Eukaryota; kingdom Metazoa; phylum Chordata; class Lepidosauria; order Squamata; family Elapidae; genus Laticauda; species Laticauda colubrina. Next base: position 11,964,648 of record BLBF01000050.1, on the reverse strand, counting down.
TTGTTGTATTTGAGTTTCTTATGATATTGTGAACATTGGTGATATTGTTTGATTCGTTGGTGTCTTCGAGACCAGATGAGATGCCATTTCTGTTCACGTTCCATGGTGTCTCTGATGAGTAAGGAGATATTATTTGTAGAATTATTTGAAGGGATAGTAATTGTTTGTGGCTGTGGTTTGGTGGTTATTTTTGGTTGTAGTTGAGATTGTAGTTGAGGTAGTCATTGTGGTTTTTGTGGGATTTGATTTTGAGCTAATAGGTACTCACTTGTCTATACTGTATTTTTTTTTTTCAAGAGAGATTAGGCTTGCTTGTATAGTTGTTTCAAAATGTGTTGCTAAGTGTTATTCTATTGAGTGAATGAGTGATTCTATGCTTATAACTCTGTCAGGTAGGGTACTCAGTTTTTTTAGCTTTGGAGAACATGATGGACATAGATAAAAGAATGTATCTGAATTTTAACCATATCAGCTAGGCTTTTGTTTGTGTTTAAGTAGGCAGGATGGGCTAAATTGTTGCATAGGCGGCTTTTGATATAAATTTTGTTTTCATTGATGGTTTGAAGACATCTCAAACATGTGCAGGAATCTGATAGAGATATTTTTCTTTTGTTTTGGTTTGGAGTTTTTGGCTGGCATGGTCAATGGCAATAGTACACTAAACAATTACAATAGCTAGTTAATGAGATAGGTAGACAGTTACTTAATGAATGTTGGTAATGAATAAGTGTTAATTGATATGTTAGAAAATAAATCAAAAGTAAGGTTACTTATTACTAAAAATCAATCAATCAACTGGTTATTCAAATCACTCTAATCAAATAATTTTGCTAAGCAACAGCCTAATTTATTACAGTAATTACTAAACACATTGATCAATTAAATTCACTAAATCACTGATTTTACTAATCAGATATTCAGTAATTACACAATATGCACTAAACACTCAATCATACTAATCAATAAAAGCAATAAATCAATTAATCATTTGATAAAAAACAATTATTTTAAAGAAATTGATTTGGAAATATCATGATCTAATCTTTGATATAGTCTCAGCTGCTTCACTGAATTCCAGACCGGAAGGGAAACAAAGGTCTCAAGGTAATGATCAAATGAGTCTTTATTCGTCCATACAATGCTCCAGATTCAGACAACAACGAGTAATCAAAAGGAATTACAATCAGCTCTGGCGCACCTCACAGCCAGAGCTGTATTTATACACCAGTTAACAACCATCCAGTGAGCCTTACTGCCTCACATCCGATCACCATGTAACACCCTATACACTGTGCTTTTATCCATTAATTATTTACCCCTATTTACTATACTTATACAAATATCATATTTCATCATTGTATTTATGCCTATTAAGTGACCCTCCATCCCTCTTAAGATTGTTAGTTTAACAGGCAGCATCCTAATCACTTTGTCTACAACTGCCTACAGGCTGTAACAGCTCAGCGTGTAGACATCAGCAAGGCTTATTATCTCCATCAAACAGTCAAAGCCCCATGTTGGGTGGTTAACAGCACTTCCCCCCTCAATAGCATCGTCTGACATGGCACAATGCATGGTGTCATGGTTCCAGCATGCCCTGGAGACATGACAGGCAACCCCTCTTATCAGGACTTTGTCTGCAATATAGGAAAAACATTATTATTAATTACAGTCATGGCAGTTACTCTAATTGCAATGTGGGCCCAGGTTTGTCGGGGTATGTATTATGGAAACGATGCACTAAACGATCTGCATATACATCTGATGCCTTCACCCAGGATGCTTCTGATAAAGGGTAGCCCTTCCAATGTACTAAATATTGGATATTATTCCTTTTTTTTCAAGAGTCGAGGATCCCAGCTAACAATGTAATCCGTATTGTGTTGATAACCCTTTTTTATTTCAGGTACTTCAACCTGGGAGTCAACGGGTTTTAATAAACTAACATGAAAAACTGGATGTAAATGGCCCAACAATGATGGTAATTTTAACTCTACTGTGATTGATGATTTCTTATCAGGAATGGACCCAGATATTTGGGCTCCAATTTCTTACTGTTCAATTTCAACTTAATATATTTTGTTGGCAGGTATACTATATCCCCAATCTGGAAAGGTTTATGATCCTGCTGCTTCTTGTCTGCATATACTTTATAATCCATTGCTCTTTTGTTCAGGGATTTTCTCACATGTATCCAACTAGCTTGTACTCATTGTGCCCACTGTTGGACACTGATTGGGTCATTGGGATAGCTATTCAAATCTGGTAATGGACTAAACTCCATGCCATTAGCTACATAGAATGGACTATATCCCGTACTACTGTGTATTGCATTATTGTACGTGACTTCTGCAAACAATAACAGCTCTGCCCATTCTTTTTGTTGATAGGATATGTAAGATCTTAAATATCTCTCCACCATGGCATTCTCTTTTTCTCTAGCGCCGTTTGTGCTTGGATGATAGGCTGAACTTAATCCCTGAGACGATCCCAACAAGAGGAGGAATGCTCTCCAGAATTGAGCAGTAAACTGTACTTCTCTATCAGAGATTACTCACTGAGAGATTCCATGTAATCTATACACATGTTGTGTGAATATATTGGCTAGAAATTTAGCTGATGGCAACCCTTTACAAGGTATGAAATGTGCCTGTTTTGAGAACAAGTCGATGATTGTCCATCTAACTGTATATCCGTTACTGGTTGGCAGTTCCACTATAAAATCCATGGCAATATCCTGCCATGGGTGCTGAGGTTCAGACAATGTTCATAATAATTCTAGTGGCTTTCCCAGTTTTGGTTTTAACATTGCACAGACATGACATTTTTTTATATATTGTTCTATATCGGACCTCTTTTTCGGCCACCAAAATTGGCATTGAACTAACTATAAGGTTTCTAAAAACCCAAAATGCCCAGCTTGTTTGTTGTGACATTTTTCCAAAATGTAATTCCTACAATTTTACATGAAAAAAATTTACAGTACATAAATCCTGTTTCCTTTCCAAGCCAAATTATCTCTATAGAAAACTGAGTCAGCACTACTGGTAAGCCATGTATCTGTCCAAGTTGCCTCTTGCAACATATCCTCCTTTATTTCCTTTAATTGTGTAGCCTGTCCCGTATTCCTGGGTGTAATTTCTGGGATCAGAGGCTGAACAATCACATCTCGAGGTTCATTGTATTGCTGTAGGTGGGACAGAGCATCCGCCATAAAATTTTGACCGCCTGGTACATAACGCAGATGGAAATTAAACCACTTAAAATACATAGCCCACCTAACCTGTTTGGGAGATAAATGGTGGGGTGTTTATAAAGCCTCTAAATTCTTGTGGTCTGTCCAGACTTTAAAAACTTCTTTGGTGCCCTCTAATAAATGTCTCCATATACTTAATGCCCATTTCACCGCAAATGCTTTCTTTTACCAAATCACCCATCCTCTCTCTGTTGGGGTAAATTTCTGGGATGTATAAGCACAAGGTTGTAATAGTCCTTGTTCATTTATTTGAAAAAGGACAGCGCCAACAGCCACACTGCTGGCATCAACTTCAACCATATATTTTTTCATGGGGTCAGGATGTTTTAGAATCGGTGCCTGGGAAAACAATGTCCTCAAATTATCAAATGCCTTTTGACCTACAGTGGACACTTCAGTTTTTGACCTGGCAATGGCTTTGTTTTCAGATTCTTTGTTTTTAGTAGTTCAGTTAATGGTAATGCAATACTAGCAAACTGTGGTACAAATTGCCTATAAAAGTTTGTGAAAGCAATAAAACTCTGCAATTGTTTACAGGTTTGTGGGGTTTCCCATTCCAACACAGTGGTGACTTTATTGGGATCCATTTCCAAACCATCATGGAAAATTTTATACTCTAAATAGTCCAATTTACTGCAGTGAAATTCACATTTTGACAATTTCACGTACAATTTAGCATTTAACAATTTTCTCAATACACTTTGTACTAATTTTACATATTCATCCAAGGTCTATGTGTAAATTAGGATGTCATCTAAATACACTAGTACTTCACAATAAAAATGTTCATGCAGCACCTCATTTATCAACTGCATAAATACTGTGGGGGCACTTTGCAGCCCAAAAGGCATCACTTTAAATTAAAAACTACCAAGGGGACAATTGAAGGTAGTTTTCCATGTCTCCTTGTTTAATACGTATCCTGTAATATGCTTCACGCAAATCTAACTTTGTGAAGATTTTTCCGTTGGTCAACGTGGCCAATAAGTCAAAGGCAGAGGATATACATTATCTATGCATACAGCGTTCAGCCCTCTAAAATCCACACACAAATGCAAGGTTCAATCCTTCTTCTCCCTAAACAATATTGGGGCAGCTATATGCGATCGTCCGGGCTGTATGAAGCCACAGGCTAAGTTTTTATCTAAATAATTCCTCATCTCTTCCATCTCCTTGGGAGTCATTGCATACATATGAGGTTTAGGTAACTGCACCCCGGGGGTCAATTCTATTGCACAGTCAGTTTTACAGTATGGAGGTAAGTGTTCGCATTCCTGCTCACTGAACATCTTTGTGGGTAGAGGAGTTTCTGATGTTCACCTATGGTGCTTACTAATTACTTTCATGAATTCTGCGTGAACTCCCCTGGATTTGTCTGAGGGGGATCTGGTCCTGCCACCAGTCGTAAATGATGACAACCACCCTCCCACCATATAACGGGCTCCCACCTATCCAATTACACAAGGCCTAGTATTAGTGCCTCGTGTATATGTGGGACAACAATAAATCATAGCTGTTCCCAATGAGCTCCAATTTCAAGTTTAATAGGAGTAGTCATTGTCATAGCTGGAGGCTCCCCAAGCAGGGACCTATCTACCTGTTTGAAACTCATTGATGTGGCCAATTGTTCCACCTGGAATTTCAGTTCATCCATTACTCATTGGCTAATAAGACACCTGGTACATCCCATGTCTATCAGGGCTCCATATCTACCCCTTAGTCCTGAATTCCCACCATCCAATATCATGGTATCATGAAAGGGTGAATTGGGGCATTCACCATCATATCATCGTGGCTTTCCTCACCACTATCATCCAACCCGACACCATTCTGGGCTTACTACGTTCATCTGATTGATGTTGTCTTGATGGTGATGCTTCCCCCTTCATTTTCTGAACTTGTCCTTGTGATCTTTTGGTACTACTTCCTTATTTCCAAAAACCAAATTTTGTCACTGCTCCCAGAGGTGCCTTTGCTGTTTGTTTCATGTTAGAAATATAAGTCACCTAACAGGTATTTGGGTGAGAAATATATAAACCAGAATAAACATTTTAGTACTATCTCTTTAAGAGCATGCTAAAAACTGCAATTGGGTGTGGTTTCTCAAATGGCCATAAGATGGAGCCAGAAACCTGGGTTGTTTAGTCTGAGTCTGAGTCTCAGAAGAGAGTGTATCTTTGTTTCCTTCTGTTGGAAAGTATTGCCATTGATCCATTTTTCCTAATTGACTGATATTACTGGATTTAATATAAGTCTGATACTGTACTGTTTTTGACACTGGAATTTGGTATTTAGATTATCCCTGGATGAAAACTGACTAATTTTACCTGTGAATGACTTTGGACTACTTATTTTGGACTTTGCTTAACATTTCTGGAAGTAAAAACCTACATTTACTTTACAGTGTATTTGTGTGCTCTGTGTGTATTATTCCAACACTATTCTCTATACGTCTCCCTGTATGCACTCATTCTCCTAACGGGGAATTACCTCAACACCTTCGTTGGCAAGTTCGGGACATTCCAATGCCCTATGCCCTACGAGATTATATCTGAAACACCAAATAGCTGGGTGGCCCCTGCCACTCAGTGGACCATCTCCTTGTCTGCTCCGACCTCCCATGACATTGAGATCCGCTTTGGGTACCTTTTGGAAGGAATCAGGACTGGTTCTGAACTCCTTTAGCCCGACAGCTGGTTCAACCACCGTTCTGTACCATTCTGTCAAATGTTGAGAGACTCCTCTATATAGAGAAGCCTGTCTTAAACCACGATCTAAGCTGGAATGGAATTCTCAGACCAACAGATGCTCAGGCCAAGACCTTAACTTCCCAGCCAAATGTCAGAAATCCCGTACACATTCAGTTGCCAGTCTCCCATCTTGCCTCAACACTATTATAGCTTCCTCAGTTTGGTGGATGCAAGATCTATCTTCAAAATGATTATGGAACAAATCCCGAAACAGACTGACATCTACCAACTCTCGTGCCTGTTCATTAGTAACTCCGCAACCCAGTCCACTGCATCCCCTGTTAAAACTCCCGTATGGACCACTGGGACAGATAGCAAGATACATATAATTCCAGGTGATTAACCACTTGGCTTAGGAACAGTGTGATATGGTCTGGGTTACCATCAAACGTAGTTTGCAAGAGTGGTGGTCCTCACACCATATGCTGTGGCCACTGTCCAGACATTCTCTGATGACCCCAAGAACCCTCCTGTTCCCTATATCAATGTGGTGACTCCCTTTGAGCAAAACTAGAGGACATAGGCCTTGTCCCCCCTGTCCTGGGTTCTGATGGCCTGGCAACATCAGCCAATGATGCATCGAATCCAGGTTTCAAGTCACTTCCAGTCCTCTTACTATTATGTTCTCTCCCCTCCCTAGGGATAGAACTGAAATATGAAGTGTTAGGGATAACATTGTTCACCCTAACTGTTTTAGGTGAAATACTA
>BLBF01000050.1:11930843-11944020 GCA_015471245.1 Laticauda colubrina | reverse complement strand
AAAACCTAAACAATTTCCTAACGCACCTAAACAGCACACACCCCAAAATCAAGTTCACCATGTAAACGGAAATAAACAAACAACTACCATTCCTAGATGTACTAATCTACAAAAGAACAGATGGCACACTGGGACACACCGTATACCAGAAGAAAACACACACCAACCGCTACCTCAACGTCCAATCCCAGCACCACCCACCACAGATAAATTCCGTGGCCAAAACACTAATTACCAGAACCAAACGCCTGGCAGACAAGACACATATAAAGACTGAACTATGCACCCTGACTAAAGTATTGACAGCCAACGGCTTCCACAAAAACAAAATCACCAGCTTGATCCACAAAAACACACCAAGACATAACAGAGACCTAGAAGATCAACAGACCTATGGAACAGCTGTCCTGCCCTACATAAGAGGTACTACAGACAAAATCAGTAAGATACTACACAGGCATCACATCAAGACTGCCTTCAAAACAGACAAAAAAATAGTAGCCATCTTTAAAAACCCCAAAGACAAAATTGACCTGGAAAACCAAGGCATATATGAAGTTCCCTGTGCATCATGCCTGGCCACATACATTGGACAGACCAATAGAAGAATAAGTACCCACCTGGATGAACACAAACATTCAGTAAAAAAGCTGGAACACACCTCCTCACTAGTCCAACACATTAAAACCACAGGTCACAACATCAACTTCAATGGCACCAAAACCCGAGCCAAATGTAGAAAACCCTAGCCACAGAATCATCAGAGAAGCCATAGAGATTGAAAAAAGACCTGACAGCATGAATAGAAGAGATGATTCCAGCAGACTGTCAATCATTTGGAAGCCTGCACTCTCAAATAGAAAGATCTCCACACCACAAGCCAGGCAAACACCTGGATACAAACAGACTCCCCCTGATACCTCCAGCTCAAACATACCCCAACCAGGCACCCAGATGAAACCTAGCTTCCTAACAAATGATAGCCGTCCTTTTACTCGGAGCCAAGCTGCACTAAAAGCCTCCAAAACAGGAACACAATTTTGCCAGCCAATCAAAGTCACAAAACAGACAGAAGAAATTAGAAACACCAATCAAGCGGAACATAGAAAACTCCAAGACCAATAAACACAGACCAAGACTCCCAACCAATCAGGTGGAAGAAAAAAGCATTCTGGCTCAACAGTAGGCTAGCCTCGAATTTAAAACTAAATGGCTGTGATAGCCTGAGTCACAGACGAACTCAATACAGAAGCCTGATGATGGCAGATGAGATTCTGCCGAAACATTACTACAACTTTAAAAGCACAACTACAATGACGTGGGATAATACCCATTCAAAAAATGAACAAATTTCCCATTCCTCTCCCTTTAAAAAAAACACTCCCAAAATGATTAAAATAGCTGAAGCAAGAATCCCCTAAACTTTAATCATCAATCAACAGAACATGTCTGATAAACAGTTGCAGCAAGAGCTGTGGATTTTTCAAATCATTCTTTACTGCCCAAAGCAGGAAATGCTTTAATGATTTAACGAACAAATAAACCCAACTGAGTGTCCCTCAGCTCTGTGACGGAATGCTAGATGGCTAAAAATAGATTTCTTTTTCCTTCTAGTAGAATGAATCATCATTATACCTTTGAGGGGAAAAAAATGACTTTAAAAAAAGGAATACAAATGAAACTCTTCAGAAAGGATTTACCTGGTAAACTAGCAGGTAGCTTTGATTTCTAGATAGGATTGGCTGTACTCCTAAAGCAACTGTTTAACATTTTTTTTAAAAAAAGTTGGCAAGGTTAAAATGTGTGGACTTCAACTCCCAGAATTCCCCAGCCAGCATGCTGAAAACACTGATTATAAATAACATCTAATAAAAAGGCCAAAATTGCCTCAGATTCTGCTTGGGTCTTAGTGATTGCATAGATGGATATATTCATATAGTTTTCTTGGGAAGGCTTCAGAGATGATATTCAGCAGGTTCTGACCAGTTTTGGAGAGCCGGTAGTGGAAATGTTGAGTAGTTTGGAGAACCGGCAAATACCACCTCTGACTGGCTCTGCCCCCATCTCTTTTCTGCCTCCTGAGTCCCAGCTGATCAGCTGGCTCTTCTTTGGTTGCCCTGCACAGAATGGAGAATGGAGTTGGAAAGCAGGTTAGTGGGATGGGGAGGGAATGGAGATTTTGCAGTATCCTCCTCAGGGAGTGGGGTAGGAATCAGAGGTCATATTCAGCAGGTTCTGACCAGTTCTGGAGAACCAGCAGCAGAAATTTTGAGTAGTTCAGAGAACTGACAAATACTACCTCTGACTGGAGATTTTACAGTATCCTTCCCCTTCATGCCCACCAAACACACAATGCCCATGAAGCCATGCTCGCAGAACCGGTAGTAACAAATTTGGAATCCTACCACTTTAAGATGTTTTGCTTCTTACCCAAGAAGCTTCTTCAGTTCTGACCAAATGGTGGAGAAGGGAAGGATTTTTACTCCTTGCAGGCATGTGCTCGCTATCCCTCTTTCTGAGAGTCATTAAGGCCATTTGGAGGTTTGTCTATACCCTCAGTGTCACCTGAATCCTGTAATCTTCAATTTTTATTTCTGGAAATCCTTTTATACAGGAGTGCACAGAAGCATGAAAGGGTTTTCAGGAAAACATTGCAGGCTACAGGATTCAGGTGACCTTGAGGGCACAGGTAAACCTTTGAGTTGCCTCAGCGACTCTTGGAAAGAGGGCTAACAACCACATGACTACAAGAAGTAAAATTCCTTCCATTCTCCACCATTCAGTCAGAACTAAAGAAGCTCCTTGGATGGGAAGTAAAACATCTTCTAGCAAAACAAGAAAAAAAAGCACATTTGGGTTATAAAATGATTAATTTGCATCATCACCTTGGATTTACTTTGTTTTCTATTACTTTGGTTTAGATACAACAAATTTCAGAGTCTTCTAAGGTACAAAAGATAACTGAGGTGAGTAGTGATCAGACACTGACTTGACCCAGCCTGAAAAACCTAAAGCCTGCTTTTATTTCCTTTGAGCTTAGCATGTTTTGCTAATTCAGATAATGTGGCTAATTTTAGCCACCATCATTTGTGGCTAAAAAAACCAATCCCCAATTTTAGCAAGTTAATATAGTAAGCAAAGAATTACGCTAACTACTATAACTGGTGAGAGAAACTAAAGGTCATGTGTACAATAAGAAAATACCTATTTTTCAGGTAACAAATCACAGCTTCTTTTTCTGTCTCTGTCTCTGTCTGTCTGACTCTCTGTCTCTCTCTCTCTGTGTCTCTCAGTCTCTCTCTCTCACACACACACACACTCCCTGATGGGTCAGTGCTGCAGCCACTGGCTGTTTTCTATTTTATTCTAAGGGATTTTGTGGAATTTTGAGACATTTCTGCAGCTCAAAGCAGACTGGCTTGCTTGCTTTAATTTGTTCAAACTCAGAAACAGAAAAACTCAAGTTACTGATGATTCCAGCGCACCCTCCACTGGAAATTGTTTCCAAGCTTCAAGTACTCTTTCCACGAAATAATACTTCCTAACATGACTTTGAACTTCCCTCCTGTCAGTTTGAGGTCATGTCCCCATGTCCTTGGTTTTGGTTGGAATTGAAAATACTCCCTTCTAGAACCTTATTCACACCCTCAATATATTTAAAGTTTTTATCCAACCATTTCCTGCTTTCTTGCTAATCTAAATCTCCCAGCACAGCAGAACAGATGATGGTTGGAAAAAGGAAAAATAGCATTTTAGCAAGCAAGTTTACTGGGTAAAGAGTGAGTGGGCGGGGAGTGTTCTTGCGGGCCATGTGGGCGGCGCAGCCTTTTGTTTCTGCACAGCCTGGATTAATTGCTTTGTGGGGATACTCTGGGGGTGAGATTTCTCCGCAGCCCACCAAAATTTTGCCACAGCCCACCGGTGGGCCACAGCCCACCAGTTGGCAACGCTGCTGTAAACCACTTAGAGAGGGCTGTAAAGAACTGTGAAGTGGTGTATAAGTCTAAGTGCTCCTATTCGTTTTGGTCACATGCAATTATTGGCAATAATCTGGGATGTAGGTTGAGCTAAGATTGATCCAAAGTTCTCCAGGAGCTTCTGTGACTGTAGGGTGATTAGAAACTGGGTCTCCCCACTCCTTAACCAACATTTAACCATATTCTAGGTAGATTTTCAGAATTATGATCCTCTGAATGCTTTTTTTATCTGTACCAACAGTTTTTTTTTTCTTACCTTCTTCTTCATTTGTAGATCATGCCATACATTTTTTAAATGAGTACTCCACACTTTTGCTTTTGCCACACATTGCACCCTAGCATACTTAATCATAGTTTGATTTGAATCCTGGTAATAGGCTAAACTAGTTTTTCAAGCATATCAATTTTAAGATGGATGGACTTCAAGTCCCAGAATTCTCCAGCCAGTACACTGCTGAGCAATTCTGGAAATTCATCTTAAAATAGAAGTTTTTTTTTAAAAAAAACTGGGCTAAATTACAGGCCTACAATAATTGTTGCTATAGAAGTTGCTAAGCAAAATCAATCCTGTTGCTGTATGGATGGGCCACTCCCTTCTCTATTTATTTATCGGTTTTATAGAGCCTCTCAACTCGTAAAACAAGTGATTCTTCTTCCTGGGAACTGAGATAGCCACGGTGTTCCCACTGATTTCATAACTGAAGCTCATCCAAACAATTTCCACCCACCCTCTATGACTTCAATGGAAAGAAATGCACAATTATCATTCATAAAGACTTCCATTCAGTAACAATGTTTTTTTTGGTTTTTTTGCTATTGCAGATTATACAGATTGTATGAAACATCTTCTAGTTTTGATATTGTATCTGTGTGCTGCCCCCTTGTGGACCAGTTGCACAACATCTGGCTCATGATCTCCCATCTGTTAGAGCTAGACAGTAATTCAAATAAATTTTCTCTGTACTGGAGACTTCCAGATGGATGAGCTGGTGGTGCCCATAAAATTCCACAAGAGAAAACCATGTTAATGATTATTTTTTGGGGAACAAGGGTTTTTTGGGCAACCAACCACAACAATATGGAAACTGAATCTAGCTGGGTTTAAATTAAGCCTGAATTTCCAACCTATTGGGGGCCAGAAGGAATATCTAGTAAAATTTTGACTATCTTTTGGGAATTCACCCCAAATCACTGTAATGCTGAGGATGCAATAAAGTCTTGTTGGAAGAAATGTCCATCTAAAGATCCTTGGCAATTTGGTATCTGGAGTTTTTATGTAAATGTTCTTTGATCTTTCAAAGTGGCTTGTATTACAAATGGATAAAACTTATGAGAGCCAGTTTGGTCCAGTGGTTAAGGCACCAAGCAAGAAGGCCGTGAGTTCTAGTTCCACCTTAGCCAGGAAAACCAGCTGGGTAACCTTAAGCCAGTCATTTTCCCTTGGCCCAAGTCACTTCCAGGGTTGTTGTAGGGAAAATGAGAGGAGGAAGGTGTGTTGGATATGTTTACCATCTGAGTTATTTGTAAAAATCATAAAGGTGTGATATAATAAATCAATGGAATCCTTCTATCTGCTGCGGAAGGCAATAGGAACACCCAACTAAAATTAGTTTTAGGATAAAAGTGGTGATTTAAAAAAAACACCATTATTTTTATGTATTACCATAAAGGTTTTCTTTGCACTATAAACCTCTAGTGGCTTTTTCAGATCCTGTCTTTATATTATTCAGTTATTATAACTTGTTCAATGAAAAGTTCCTCTTCTAAACAGACAGTTAAGTACAAATTAATAACTAGGACACAAATGGAGCAAACCTTCAATTTAATAAGCTGATGGGAACAGAGGAGTATCCATTAAAGCAGAATGTCCACCAAATACAAATGGGAGTTTTATATGTATATACTTTACAAATGGGATTTTACACACAGGCAACACATTTTGAGCAAAAACAGATTTGTTTGTCCCTAAGTCTATGAAATGACAAGTCTGATGTCTTTTAAATTATGTATTTACTGTACAGGAAAACCAGAAGGGTGAAGAATACCCAAGCAGTCATAAATACATTCGTTGTCTTCTAGAACTGAGAAAGTCCAAAGCTTACCTGTTTTCATGTGAAAGGATTTATTCCCAAGATGGATACCAGCGCCAACAATAACCCTTAATAATTTTTATCCTTCTCCTTTTCCCAGAAGCTAAATGAAAATTGGCAATTTCCAGGTGTGTTGGATTACAGCTCCCATAACTGAAGAAACAATTTGAATTATTTTCCATTGGAGAAGGGAATTCTAGAAGAATTCAGGAAAAAGTCATTTGCTTTGGAGAATGGAAAACAGTGGAAATTTAACAACTGTAGGAGGGGGAGCCTAGATTAGATGGGGGGAGGGAAATTAGTCATATATAATCCTCACCTTAAGTTATGACGGGCCTGAAAAAAGCTACTTAAGACCCAGTTTTGAAAATCTGACATCTGCTCACTTCCACACACACCCCATGCATTCATGTGACCACATTTCAGGCACTTTGTAGACATTTGCGGTGACCACTAGTCATTTGACTGTGATTGACATTTTGGGGAGATCAGTGTTTAACTTCTGTTTTCTGGTAAAAAAAATGCCCCACAGAGAACAATAGGTTCATTTAATGCAGGGCTCTCCAACCTTGGCAACTTTAAGACTTGTGGACTTCAACTCCCAGAATTCCTCAGCTGCCAAAGCTGGCTGAGGACTTCTGGGAGTTGAAGTCCACAAGTCTTAGAGTTGCCACGGTTGGAGACCCCTAATTTAATGAAAGCAGCAAAAAAAAAGGGGCATAAAATTGGATCTGGTTACACAATAACTTGCCGTAATTGTAAGCTAACCTGCTTCGGGGCCGTAATTAATCAAGACTCCAATTGCAGGGCTCAATAATAGTTGCAATTCAAAGACTACACTGTCGTCAGGGGTGGGCTGTTGGGGGTTCACAGGGGTTCGGGAGAGCCCTAAGATTCTGTGCAGTTTGGAGAACCCCCAAATTCCACTACTGGGTGGCCCCACCCATCCCTCCCCTCCCAGGAGTCCCCCCTTTTTGGATGTAGATAAGTGCAGGGCACTCCCAGAGGCTCAGGGAGGGGGAAAAATGGGCCTCCCGGAAGTTCGGGAAGGCTGGAAATGGGCCTGTTTCTGGCTTCCAGAGAGCTTCCGGAGCCTGGGGAGACCATTTTCACCCTCCTGGAGACTCAAGGAAAGCCTCCGGAGCCCAGGGATAGCAAAAATGCCCCCCTCCCTGCCTTGGTGCAGGAGGCCAACTAGGCCACGCCCACCCAGCAACTGGACAGAGAACCCGTTGCTAAAATTTCTGAAGCCCACCCCTGCCTGTAAAGATGACAATCAAATCCAATTCTCTCCTCTGCCCTTTGCTTAGGGCAGTATTTCTTAACTGTGGCAGCTTGAAGACCATGTGGACTTCAACTCCCAGAATCCCCTACCTGACCAACTGGTGGTATCCTGGCGCAATAGCAATGAAACTTTGCTGTGAAAAAACCAACTTGATCTGGGCTTAAGACTTTCAAGCAACCTCCAATTTCATCCCTTATGCTTCCAAGGGTTTGTAGGAAGATAGAAGTAGTCCTCGACTTACGACCACAATTGAGCCCAAAATTCCTGTCACTAAGCAAGACAATTAAGGCAATTTTGCCCCCATTTTACGACCTACCTTGCCACACTGGTTAAGTGGATTACTGCAATTAAGAATCATCATGGGCACAGAAAGACAGTCTCAACTTACATTTCATTTAGTGACCGTTTGAAGTCACAATGGCACTGAAGACAGACTCGTGGCCGTTTTTCATACTTAATGACCCTTGCAGCATTCCCCATGGTGACGTGATCAAAATTCAGAATCTTGGCAATTGGCTCTTATTTTATGATGCCTGCAGTGTCCCGGAGTCACACCTCCTTCTGTGATCTTCTGACAAGCAAAGTCCATGGGAAAGCCAGACTCACTTAACAACCATGTTACTCACTTAATAATTGCAGTGATTCACTGAACAACTGCATCAAAAAAGGTCGTACAATGGGACAAAACTCATTTAACAAATCTCACTTAGCAACAGAAATTTGGGGCTCAATTGTGTTCGCAAGTCAAGGACTACCCGTAAAGTGGTGCCCTTCTCCCCTTCTCTGTAGCTCTACACCAGGGGGTCTCCAACCTTGGCAACTTTAAGACTTGTGGACTTCAACTCTGGCTGAGGAATTCTGGGAGCTGAAGTCCACAAGTCTTAAAGTTACCAAGGTTGGAGACCCCTGCTCTACAGAACTCTGCACATAAAGTCTGATCATGAACATTGAAATCCTGCAGGGCAGGGTAGAAGGTCCTCCTCCATGCAATATTTGACGTCCAGGAGGAAGTTCTAATAGAAGAGTGTATGTGTAGTGTAGGCTGAACTACAGAGATGATGGTGTTGTCTAGTTGCATAAGAAAACACCTGCAAACAACCAATTTAAGAGAGCATCAAGGACTCTGCAGTCAAGAAAAGACCTCCCTGAAAGACCCACCACCAAGCAACATAAACAATACCAGTTGAATGATCAATGGTCTGCTCCCTTCTCATGAGCCTAACCCTCTGCAAAAGGACAGTCAAAAGCGGCAAAGCTCAGGTGCAAATTTAACTTACCTAACAACAATTATGTAGTATGGAAAACTTCCAGTTAAACTTCCCGAAGCAGACCTTTGCCGCAATCATCCACAGCTTTGGTCCATGCTTCTTCACCGGAGAGCCTCGACTGTCCAGATTTGAGGCGGAAGCCGCCTCACAGGGGCAGTGGAGGAAGGGGAGACCATCAGCCGGGTAGAGGGGAGCCGCATATCCCCTCCCTGACTTGGCAAACACTCCCTCCCGAAAACGTCTGAAGCAGTGGTCCAACATGGCCACCTTGAAGAGGAAAAGACTGTTGGAATAAGTTTGTGCAGGAGGAGAGATGAAAAAGAGGACAGCATAAAAACCAGGATAATTTTGACATAAGGTACCCCAGTTTTGAAATCTTTTAAAATTATTATGAAAGTGGATTTAAATGACAAAGAAATTAAGAAAGAAAAATTCTGACAGATGAAGTGGGCTTTGTACGAAAAAGGAAGAAACCAGAAGAAGAAACTTGTCTTTGAAATAATTAAACATAGAACCCTGACACCAAAAAGGTTTGTGCTGTCAAGGCAGTTATAGTTAATGGGATTTGGGATAGTTAGTTAGTAATTGAGAGCTTTTCCCAATCAGGGACATCATGGTAAATGTAGTTAAGGTATCCTGGGAAGTGTTGTTCATGACATGTGGCCACATCTGTAATCCTGATTGGTTACTGAATTGACCCTTGGTGGGTTGGGTAAGATTTCTTCACTCTTGCTTGGACCCTAGCATCGTACTAGGGTCTCTCCTTTGGCTCTACTACAATGGGATGAAATAGGGGAAAGATTACTATCCTTTTACACCATGATTTCAACTATGCACAGAATTGGACATCAGATACATCTCGACATAACTGTGAGTTACCTTGAGGATACCTAATCTAATCCAATAAAAGGAACTTTGTATGAAAGAACTTGTAGAGTTATCTATCTGTCTTTATATTCAACAACTGAATCAAAGGACAAAATAGTAAAATGATAGGTAGATCTGAATTCCTGCGATCCCTCAGTAAAAGGATGATGGAAATTTGAATCTAGACTCTCCAAAAGTAAAAGCTATTTGAATTTGTGTGATAAAGCAAAAGTATATTTCCCAAATCAAAGGTTGATGCGGAAAAGACTTGATGAAGAGTATAGTACTCCCACAGAGGTGGAATCATCACTTTTGGATTGCCTCAACAGCTTTCCAAAAATTCCTATCAATAAGCCTCATCATCTCAGAGACCTCTCTAATATACTTATACAGCTGAGAACGGCACAACAGGATCCCGAGTTACCAGGATTGTCTTGACCACTTTGAAATGCAAAGCAAAATCATTCAAAAACTATCGCAGGTGCTAATTGAACAGATCCAGTTGTCTGAGGCCTTCATGGCCAAGGGTCGCCATAAAGGTACTCCCTTTACCCTTCTCAAAGAATTCATGGCCTACCAGGCAACATCGTGCAACAACCCCTGTACCCGCAGACTCAGAGTTGTTAGTCCTCCAACTGAAAAAAGATCTACCAGCAACTATGTGCCGTCCACAGGCCCTACGCACACTGCAAAGGGAAAACCCTTCATGTCTGTACACAAAATGGAGATTGCTACCTCACCCATTCAGAGTGTGACAGAGGAAATATCAGAGACAAACCAAAATGGACTTCTGAGACCAAAGGGAGTCCAGTTTTGTCCGTTACACAACTCTCGACACTCGCTGAACAGGTGCCAGGCGTTTGCACAGAAATCCCTGGACCACAGGAAAGATTTAATAAGGACGTACAGATTTTGCTACCAATGTTGTAAATCCAAACAACCATCCAAATACTGCACAGCCTAGGTGCAATATTACTTATGCAACAGTAACAAGCACCCAGCCACTCTGCAGCCAGACTCTGAGCCCCCACAGCAAACATCTCGTAACCCTCCCTCAAACCAGGAGCCTCAATGTACTACAGAGGCACACAAGGAGTCTCAGCATACTACAGAAGAACCCGGAGCCAGTGGTGAGTGTCAATTTCAAGGCAGTGTGCGATAACACACCAGCCCCACGCTTGTGTCATCAGATCTGCTTGGCCAATGTCTACCCCGAGGGACACCCAGAAGAAGCAGTGAAGATGTATGTAATACTGGATCCTCAGAGCAATCGCTCGCTGGCCAGGTCTGCATTCTTCGATCTCTTTGATGTTCAGAAGGAAGAGGAACACTTCACGATATCAATGTGCAATGCATCACGAAACACGGCAGGGAGGAGAGCTACTGGACTCTGCACAGAGTCATTAGATGGGAGTTCCCGATTCCCACTGCCGCCTGTGTTGGGATGGGATACCAGATGACTGCAAGACTGCAATGCCAGAGGTAGCAAGCAATATACCTCACCTGCAGCACCTGGCTCGTCACTTTCCCGCCTTAGATCCTGAAGCCAAGATTTTGCTCTTGCTGGGAATAGATGCCCCTGATGTTTTAGCTTGCATTGAAGTAGTCAGAGGCCTGAGAGACTCCCCCTTTGCCTTCAAGACAGAACTGGGGAAGGGAATCTCAGGAATAATCTGTGTTAATTGGATACAAGCCCCAGCCCAGACAGATGCCTTCACACCATCCATTCCAACAGCCTTCTGACACCCTTTGGCACCATTGGAAGAAAGAAGACTGGTCCACCCCTAAAAGGCCGCCAGCGACCAACAAACTTTCACTAAGAAGCTCGGACCCTAGCATCATGCTAGCATCTCTCCTTTGGCTCTACTACAATGGGATGAAATAGGGGAAAGACTACTATCACTTTACAGTATGATTTCAACTATGCACAGAATTGGACATTAGACGCATCTTGATATAACTGTAAATTACCTTGAGGATACCTAATATAATCCAATAAAATAAATTTTGTATGGAAGAATTTGTGGAGTTATCTATCTGTCTTTATATTCAACAATTGAATCAAAGGACAGAATAAGATTTATTAAAGCTGGACTGGGCTGTGTCAAAGTGGAAAATAAAATTTGAAAATTAATGTTTGGATTTACTGATATTGGAACTTTAAAATCTCTGAATGAGTGAAAAATTAGGGAAAAGGAAAATAATTGACTTTAAACACAGCAAAGAGTGCCATCTAGTGGAGAAGGGAATTGTTTATAAATATCCCTTTCCATTCTAAAATTTGGATCCTTAGATCTACTTGATAACTGGAATTAGGATGCTACAAAATAGGGACCTTGGAAAGTGAAAACGAAATTTGAAAATAAAGAGAAATTGTGGAAGTGTTTGGTGTTTTTGAATTACAACTGTAATCAATGGATATTGAAAAGTGGACCTAATCTGGAAATATTTGGAAGAGGAGTTAATAAGGGTAAAACATTTTATAAACATTGTCTAAAGATGGCAGTAACATTATTCGACCTTAAACTTAAAAACATGAAAGACATGCTACAAAAAGAAGGCAAATCATTTGGTTTCGCATTGCAATTTCTGGAAATAAAGATTTCAAAATACCAAAAACAAGGAGAGAAATCAACGTAAGAAGTATCCATCTTAAATAAACACTTGACTCAACAGAAATTTAAGCAAAGGAGGAATCGAAAGAGAATTAATAATAGGAGATTCAACATTGTAATTAAAAGAGGGTTTATTCTAAAAACCGAACAAAAGGAAACAGCAGGAAACTTCAGGGTAAAGGAAAAGAAGGGAGATAGAAATTGAAGTGATAAAAAAAGGGCAAGAATGAAACGGGATTTGGATAGAAAGAAAGGAATATGGCAAGCACATAACAATGAAAGGGAATTGCTTAATTAAAAGGCATAGAGATAATGGCTGATTGAGAATTATAAAGAAGAGGGTTCCACAAGAGTATAAGGACTAGTTTAAACAAATAAGAAATGATAAGTTTAGAAAATTTGTGAAATATAGATTATTAAAAGGAGAGAGATGGACTGATATTGTTTTGATATTGCTGTGATTGCTTGCTTTTTTCCATTTATATGACATTAAGAGAGATAACTCAAAGAAAGATATTAATAATATTAAATGAATTAATAAGCAATAACATAAGAAATAATAAACAGTGGAATATAGAGTTCCAAGATAGAAGATGGGATTGATATTGCTATTGTAGTGATTGTTTGCTTCTTCTCCCTTTTTGTTGTGAAATTAAGAGAGGTAATCAGAATAAAGATATAATGCAAATTGAATTAATAAGTTGTGGCAAACAAAGTAGGAGTAATGTCAAAGGGGAAACAATATTAGTTCTTATGAAATGATGGGATTAATTATGTTTGTTTTGTCTATAATTTTTTTAATCTAGATATATTCTTAAGGTAATGAGAAAGGGAACTTGCAGACCCAGATTCAAAAGAGATATATGTAATGTAGTAATTACTAGAAAATTATTTTAGTGTCTTTTTCTTCTTTTTTTAAAGTGTTAACTCAAAGTTAAATTATGGGAATCTTAGGGGGGGATTAATTATGTGATATGTCTAACCACAGGGATGGCACCTTAGAATTGGCAAATAGGGGTGTATTATGATGATGATGATGATGATGATGATGATGATGATGATGATGATGATGATG
>BLBF01000050.1:11848642-11930833 GCA_015471245.1 Laticauda colubrina | reverse complement strand
TGATGATGATGATGATGATGATGATGATGATGATGATGATGATGATGTTGAAAATGTGTGAATTGCTGGAATGATGAATAGATGACTAAATTGCAAATCTGACACAATAAGAAGATTCAAATAGAATAAATATGAAGATAGATAATGATGTATTAAGGATTTCAAGAAATAGATCAAGCAATGTATTGGAAAAATTATAAAATAAAATGGGAAAAGCTTGAAGATTAAAATTAAAGAAAATATATAAAGTAAGTTTAAGAAAAGATAAGTTATCAAATGTGAAAGATGAATTTGAAATGTAAGTCAAGTTTGTAATGGAAATGTGTTAACCTGGAATCATGCTGTTCACTGAAAAAAGATTTTTATTTCTTTCTCTAACATGTCAAAATTGAATAAATTTTTTGCAAAAAAAAAAACCCTAATTATGTAGTATGGCTTTCCCTCAACTTTCCATTTTATTCGGGCAATGCAGCAACGCCCTAGGCTGACGTAGAATGATGGAGTTCTAGTCCTATGCACCTGGAAGGCACCAGATTGGGGTTGTTGTTAGTTGCAAAGTCATGTCCGACCGATTATGACCCCATGGACAACATTCCTCCAGGCCTTCCTGTCCTCCATTTAAGAGTCCATTTAAGCTCATGCCTACTGATTCAATGACTCCATCCAGCCACCTCTGGACTCTCCATCCACCACCTCTCTGTTGTCCCCTTCTTCTTTTGCCCTTAATCGTTCCCAGCATTAGGCTCGTCTCCAGTGAGACCTTCCTGCTCATTAGGTGGCCAAAAGTATTTGAATTTCATCTTCAGATGGTTATAATAAAGTGGCCAAGCAGATAATTTCTAAGATGCATCTGGATTCTGAATCCAGCAAACACCAGGTCTTTCATAAGCATATGCTGACATTTCTGTAAACACAACCACACAACTGCTGAACATTTCATCTCAGTCAACTGTCCTCCCACCTTTGGTGAAGCAGCCAAAAAAAGCTTATCAAATCCCTTGATTTCCACTCTTTTAGCTATCAACCCATTTAATGTTCCTCTATTGCCATGACAACCAACCATGTACAATGACATGGTCTATTCTTTTTAATCCTCCTTTTTTCCCAAAATATTTACTAAAAACCCCACTATCTTAGTCACCTGGATACCAAGGCAACATTCTTTTTTCAGCTACCAGTTGCCTAAAACAATCTATTTATAGCTATAGGATGTAAGTATCCATGCAACTGATAAGCCAACAACATTCTTCATTTTCAGTGTTGCTTCAGAAACCAAATTATCACCCCACAAATTACCTTGGCAATCAACAGATCCTTCTCCTGGCAGTTAATTATCCCAGCCAAACCAAGGGACTCAATTTTGTAACTCAGACAATTGATCTTTTGCTTTGGAGTACTTTCCTGTTGTGCTGTAGAGATTCTCAGCCATCCAAGTCATGGTTGTCCCAAAGGTGCTTTTTCAGAAAGCAACTGGATTTTCTGGTTTTTTTCTTTTGATGACATTTTGCTTCTCATGCAAGGCGCTTCTTCAACTCTGACAGGATGGTGGGGAATGGAGAGATTTATACCAGTTGTCTGCAAGGAATATAAATCCTTCCATTCCCCACTATCCAGTCAGAGCTGAAGAAGCTTCCTGGATGAGAAATGAAACATCCTCAAAAGAAAAAACAAGAAAGTCCAGTTACTTCCTGAAAAAGCACCTTTGGCCTCTTCCTGTTGTGCCTTTCTGATAATCCCCAATATTGAATTATCTTTAACAACCAAAAGACACTCCAGTTATCCAACTCTCATCATTCCCAACTATGAAATAATTCTCAGCCAAGAGCTTCTTCCACTCTCCATCAACCTTTTTGATGTGATCCATCAGCTCTCACAAAATTAGGAGTTATTCCTCCATTGGATCGCCTTAGGTAACCCTAGCAACCAAGGTGATCTCTGCTCTCCATCCAATCCTTGGCCCTTTTATTCCAGCAGGCTCAGCTCTATGATGATTCTCTGCCATTTGCCCAGCCTTCTTTCGATTCTATCCCCCATTGCCATCCCACATGGAACGGGGGTCCATCTGTGGAGGGGATGGCAGGGACAGCATGGATGATGCAAGGGATGGGGCCAGTGCTGTGGATGTCCTCTGAGGAGAGAGAATTGGATCTGCGACCCCATCCCCCAACAGGTAGGCAAATGCTGTCCAAATGCCTCAGGGACGAGATATGTCCCCATAGAAAGGCGCTGGCTCCCTGTGGACCCGCTGGTGACGAATGAGAGTTGAGGATCAGCCAAAACTTACCACAGCAAGCACAGTGGTAAGGCCGAGCCCCCGTGTGGGCTCGGTGATGCACCGTGAGGTAGGATCTGTCCCCATAACACTTGCCGCACACATTGCACTGAAAAGGTTTCTCCCCGGAATGGATTATCTGGTGGCGGATGAGTTGGGAACTCTCCAAGAAGGATTCCTCACACTGGCTGCACCGGTACAACTTGGCCCCAGCGTGCATGCGCTCGTGGCGCACCAAATCCAATCTCTGAGAGAAGTTCTTGGTGCAGGATCGGCACCCAATCGGCCTCTCCCCTGTGTGTACCCGCTGGTGCCGGATCAGGTGGGAACTCAAGAGTAAACCGCTTCCTGCAATCAGGGCACTTAAAGAATCGGGGGGAGAAGGTACTCATACGGCGGTTGCTGAGATGACAATGTTGGTTACCCCAGAAACATCTCCCCCTGGCGGTTTTTTCTCTCTGTGGCCTGGCTTTCCTGTCCCCATTCTGGATAGTCCTGCTATGTAGAGCTTCACATGCTTCCTCCCAGTCCAGGACTTGTGCGGGGACCTCAAGCGCATCCTCAACATCCTGGCCTTCATGGGCAACTGGAGATTCTTCCTCTTCCTCTAGCTCTTCTTCTTCCCGGTCATCATTCTCTGTGGTTCTTCCATCCTCTAGCAAGATCCAAAAAGATTATAAAGGAATAAATATAAATATGGGGTTTTTTTTAGTGAAATGTTTCTATTTTCAATTACTGAGAGACGGGTACTAAACCTGACCAATAAACAAATGATTCAATAGATTTTTTAAACTCCTTTTAACTTTTTTTAAAAAAAAAACTTTTTATGTTTATACTATGAGCAATGGTGGCACAGTGATCAGAGTATGGTACTGCAGGCTACTTTTGCTGCCGGCTGCCTGTAATTTGGCAATTCAACCAGGCTCAAGGTTGATTCAGCCTTCCATCTTTTGGAGGTGGGTAAAATGAGGACCCAAATTTTGGGGGGCAACATGCTGACTCTGTAAATCACAGAGAGAGGGCTGTAAAGTCTAAGTATTATGGCTATTGCTACTGCCAACAGCATGTACTATAGTAGATATCTTCAATCCACCCATTCATTCAATTCAGAGTTTCGCTGTTCCCTTACCTATGTGAGCATCTTGCTTTCCTTTTCTTCTGGTTCTGGGCCCAGATTTTTATTCACATCCTATAGTTCTTCCCTTTGCTCCATCAAAGAAATCATGCTGGCTCTCTTTCCAGGAAATCCTGCCCATGACAGAGAAAGAAATAGGCTGTGAAACCTGCTCTTCTCCCTGATCAACCTCATCTTCTTTCCCCTCCACAAGAATTTCAAGTGGACCATCTTCGGGGATGCAAGAATGGATTGAGCCAGGGTAATCTCGGGGTCCAACCCAAGGTAACAGTAATGGAGAGAATGGAAGAGAGACTAGAGACACCCAAATTCAAATCCTCACTTGGTCATGGACTGGAGGCTAAAACATACGATGAACAGTTGCAGGAACTGAGCATGGCTAGTCTAGCAAGAGAAGGACCAGGGGAGACAGGATAGCAGTCTTCCAAAATTTGAGGGGCTGCCACAGAGAGGAAGGGGTCAAGCTATTTCCAAAGCACCTGAAGGCCAGACAAGAAATAATGGATTGAACTGATCAAGGAGAGATTCAACCTAGAAATAAGGAGAAATTTTCTGACAGTAAGAACAATCAACCAATGGAACAGAAGTTGCCTTCAGAAGTTGTGGGGGCTTCATCCCTGGAAGCTTTCAAGACGAGACTGGACTGCCATCTGTCAGAAATGGTGTAGGGCCTCCTGCTTTGGGGAGTGGGGGTTGACCTACAAGATCCATTCCAACTCTGTTAATCTGTATCATCAAGGTCTATCTCCCAGCTTCATAAAAAGTAAATATATTCCTCAGCTGTCAAACCATCTCTGAACAGCATAGAAAATTTGCTTCCAATCTCAGTTGAATTTAGAGCAAACTTTCTACTGGACATTTAGCAACTGACTCATTTATGGTGGCTTCAGTGCCCATGTAACTTCAAATGGTCACTAAATGAATGGCTATAAGTTGAGAAAACTCTGTATATAAATAGAGGGGGAAAAGAACCAAAGATATTACCTAGTTCGGTAATGAAATTTTGCAACAAAATGAAAAGCACCATGGATTCCAGCGTTCAATCCTGAGCATATTCTCTTCAATTGATATATCATCACCTGCATTTAATGATCCCATAATCCCTTGCGGGGTGGAGTCTGGGCAATTGAATGGAGCTAGCAGCATGTTTTAATGGCTGGATGCCCTGCCTGACATCAATACAGAGTTTTGTTTAGCAGATATATTCTCTACCTAGAATCAAACTCACAGCCTCCTGATTATGAGGCAAGACCTCCACCTCTAGGCCACAGCACCACTCCCTGATATTAGATAGATAGATGGATGGATGGATGGATGGATGGATGGATGGATGGATGGATGGATAATGTTTGATTAATCAATGTCCATCTTCCTCGAGGACCCTGAAAACTTCTGTCCTCACATTAACCACACAATAACTTCAGAGGGTTGGCAACAGTCGTGGTCTCTTTCAGGCTTGCGCAGTAGGGCACTTTCACCAGAGTCTTTCCAATCCCCTTGCCCATTTCTCAAAAGGTTTCTTGGTGCATCTTTTCTCAAGCTCATCCAGCCGCACCAATTGCTATGGTGCCACTTCTACTATTCCTATCTCCAGAGGTGGCATTCAGCAGGTTTTGACCAATTCTTGAGAAACAGTAGCGGAAATTTTGAGTAGTTTGGAGAACCAGCAAACATCATCTCTGACTGGCCCCACCCCATCTATTCTCTGCCTCCCATTGAGTCCCAGCTAATCGGCTGGGTTTTCTTTGGTTGCCTTACACAGGAGAACGGAGCTGGAAAGCAGGTTAAGGGTGTGGGGAGGGAATGGGGATTTTGCAGTATCCTTCCCCTGCCACACCCATCGAGCCACAACCACTAAGTCATACCATGCCCACCAAACAAGACCCATAGAACTGGCAGTAAAAAAAATGAATACCACCACTGCCTATCTCCAAGATTCATAACACCAAAATACTGCATGCCAATTACCCAAGAGCGGGCCACTCTCCTCCTTGGGGCAACTAAACAAAAAAGTGATTTATACTGACAGGCATCAGATGAGGCAACCCTTCCATCCCACCACAGGGGGGGGGGGGGTTTTGATAAGCTTCCTCCCCCTCCTTCCTGGTAACAAGCCATGGAAATTCCCAGGGTCCCCAAACTGGTTCTGTCCTATCCCATCACCCCTGTTGAGAGAGAGAGAGAGAGAGAGAGAGAGAACACACAGAATGCAGAATAATAGAATTGGAAGGGACTTTGGAGGTCTTCAAGTCTAACCCCCTGCTCAAGGCAGCCCTTGACTTGCAACTTTTAGTGACCATTCAAAGTTATGACACTGAAAAAAGTGCCTTATGACTATTTTTCATAGTTACAACTATTGTAGTATCCTCATGGCCCCGTGATCAAACTTCTCATGCTTGGCAACAAGTTCATATTTATGATGGTTGCAACATCCCGAGGGGGGGGATCACCCAATCCTCTTTGGCGACCTTCTGACAAGCAAAGTCAATGGGGGAGCCAGGTTCACTGAACTAATTATTACTAATTAGTGTTACTAATTTCACAACTGCCAGGAGTTTGTTTAACAAATGTGGCAAGGAAAGTTGCAAAATGGGCCAAATGAGCCCCTATCCCACTGCACCAATGGATGCAAAGAGGATGTAAAACGTTAAAAACGTTGGAAAATGCTATGCATCCGTTGTGTACTCATTACATACGTGTTTCATATGCTCTATCCTTTGAGCATCCGTCCACTGAGATTTCATCCGCTCAAGAAGTTTTGAGCTGCACAAAACTTTGTGAACAGATGAACTTTCCGCCATGTACGATGTAAATCCGCGACATACGAGCACCAAACGTTCTATGTCCGTTTATCATCCGTTAAACGTCCGCTGTATCCTCTCTGCATCCTCTGGGCATCCCCTCAACTCACATCCGCTGCAGCTAAAAACGGAAAGAGGGAGGAAACAAAAGGTACACGGAACGTCTACACAGCGTTAGTTGCATGGAAATAGAAAGGATGCGCAGCGAGCGGTTTGCATCTGATATACATCCACTAGGCTTCCTATGAACATCTGTTTAACATCCCCGCTACATACTACCCACGTCCGTTCTTTTCCTTTCTTTTCCGTTCTGTTTATGCAAATTTGGGCCACTCTTTGGAGCGGATGACAATGGATGAAGCCACCCCCGAAATTTTGCTCGACCGCTGTGTCCTTTTTGCATACGTTTTGCATCCGTCGGCCAGTGGGACCTAGCCTTAGCAACATCAATTCTGGGCTGAGTTGTGATCGTAAGCTGGGGACTACCTGTATAACAATTCAGACAAGTGACTGTCCAGTCTCTTCTTAAAGAGAATGAGGGAGGGGGAGGGGAGGGGAGAGAAAAAGAAAGAGAGGGAGGAAGGGAAGGAAGGAAGGAGGGAGGAAGAGAGAAAAAGAAAGAGAGAAAGAGATATAGGAGAAGGGGGGAGAGTGAGGCGAGAGAAAAAGAGAAAGAGAGAGAGAGAGAGAGAGGAAAGGAAGAAGGGAGAGAGAAAAAAAAAAGAGAGAGAGAGAGAGAGAGACAGGGGAAGGAGGGAGGTGGGGAGAGAGAGAAAGGAGAGAGAGAAAAAGAAAGAAAGGGAGAGATATCCCCATTTGCAACCTGCCTTCCCAGATCCCACCCATCCACCTGGGCGGTGGGAGCAAAGATTTCCCCCTCTCCCACCCCAATTTTCCAGCAGATGCCCAAACTCTACCTAGCCTATCTTCTGCAGGGTAATTTGGCTAGGAAAAGCAAATACTCACGCACGAAAAGTCTTTCTTTGCGATGCGGGGTGGGGTGCAGCTCTCCTGCCACCCCCAGCCCGCTTTTTTCTTGGGCAGGGAGCTCTGGGCAGGCGGGGCTCTCAGAGACCCTTCCCCTTTTTCCACCCCCACCCCACAATCTTCCAGCTGCTGGAAAGACAGGGCAAGCCGCATCGCCGATGGACCCGCTCGCGCATGCGCACGTCCCAGCCCTCCCACTCCCTCCGTTCGACCGGAAGTTCCCATCCCAATTCAATGTCCCTCCAAAAGCGTCGTCTGCTGCCTTCTTTCTGTCTAGGACGTAGAAGAGACCTCAGCTCTATCATTTTAACTCCTCCTTCTGACCCAAGTTGGCTTTTTTTATATCTGATGGTTTGGGTCAGAGGATCCCTGACAGCTTGGGAGGGGGGAGGGAACATATTACAGCTCCAGATTTGGGGGGAAAGGATGCCAAAAGAAAAAGAAGAAAGAGACCGGATAGCCATTTGTGTGAAATGGTATAAGGTTTATTCTGCTTGAGCAGGGGGGTGAACTAGAAGACCTCCAAGGCCCCTCCCAACTCTGTTATTCTGTTATTTAATCCTGCCTGCAGAATTTCCATGAGGCGCATTCCAGGTTTGGGAAGAAACAGTTTCGTTGAGGATTTGGACTCTTATTGTTTTGGATGCATCCTTTGGGGGCTTTGGGACAATGCTTGAGCCAGAATTCACACAACCTGCTCAACCAAATTCACACAACCTGCTCAACCAAAGAAGTAAAACCACACTTTGCCTTAATATGGAATGTGAACCTGAATGAAGGTGGGAAAGTTTTGCACTTCCACATCAATACATTTTGGGGTTTGGTCTGTGGGTGTTGTGTGCCTCCAAATCTTACTTTGCAGTTCTGTGGTGTGCATGCAAAGGTATATGCTTGATTGGTGGTACCCTGCCTATGAAGCTTACTTAATTGCTATTCATCCCTACTAAAAGGCTGTCATTTTAGTTTTCCATTGAACTGAATTCAAGTTTCTAGGAATAGCAGTAGCACTTAAACTGCTTCACAGTGCTTCA
Organism: Laticauda colubrina; assembly: GCA_015471245.1. Taxonomy (NCBI): domain Eukaryota; kingdom Metazoa; phylum Chordata; class Lepidosauria; order Squamata; family Elapidae; genus Laticauda; species Laticauda colubrina. The sequence continues at coordinate 11,922,607 of BLBF01000050.1, read as the reverse complement.
TAGCTCTCTCTAAGCTGTTTACAGAGTAAACATATTGTCCCCAGTGATCTGGGTCCTCATTTTACCCACCTCGGAAGGATGGAAAGCTGAGTCCACCTTCAGCTGGTCAGGATCAAACTGCCGAACTGCTGGCAGCTGTTTGCCAGCAGAAGTAGTCTGCAGGACTGCATTCTAACTGCCACCACAGCTCTTTTCGTAGATCAATGTTTTTCAACCTTAGCAACTTTATGTTTTGTGGACTTCAACTCCCAGAATTCCCCAGCCAGCCATTACTTAAACTTAAAGTAATAACATCTTAAAGTTGCCACTGTTGAGAGACACTGACCTAAATCAGCCATCACCAGCGAATATCCTTCAATTCCATTCATGGTAAAGAATATTTTCCACTGTTCCTTTGGAAGCTTCATCAACTGGTTTAGATGATGGTACATGTACAGAGAGTATCAGTTTATCCTGATCTCTTTTTAGCTTTACATGTTTAAAGACAATCCTCATCGCGACATTTGTCCAGCCAAACCCACCTCTTTGTGGAAAGTTATTTTAAAAATAATATCCTTTCTGCAAGAGCATCATGCCTACTTAAAAAGCTTTATTTCCCTTTGTCAAAAATGTTCCCAATACATATGTCCTTGTTTCCTCCTTATTTGCTTTTCATGATAATAAAGCATCCTCTCTACGATTTCTTCCTTAAAGATAGAACTTTAGGTTGCAAAAAGTGGTTAGGGGGCAAGTTAGTTTGGTTATAGTAATCAAGTTAAATTAGTTAGGGTATAGAGAATAGTTGATTGATTTATTTTTTCCTGGAGTGCTCAGGCTAAGACAAAGTGACTGGTCTAGATCCTCCTTACATTTCATGGCTGAGTGAGAATTTGAACATGTCAGCAATTTTCCCATCTCAGTTAAGATGGGACCCACTATGTAGAACATTGTGATTGTAACACTGATAGTCAGAACTAGCTTATTTTCCAGGGCACTGTTTGATAGGTCTCCAGAAAGATTAATATTAACCAGCATCACTCCATGTGGATGCACTAGTAAGCAATCATATCAATTTCTCACAATGCTACAGAAGTGCTGTAATATTTCTGTTCTACTACTGTAGTGTAGTACTGAACCACTTCCAGGGCATTATGGAAAATCAAGACACATGACAGCAACAGTTTCTGCCTTCGTTTATCTCCCAGGCCTATTGGTTATTCTGGAGCAGGATGTAGAAATGGCTGAAGCATAGCTTCTTCTACTATTGCTTGGAGCAATAGGCTGCTCCAAGCAAGACACTCTTTCTCATTTAATGAATGGAACACTTGAGAACTTTCCATTTTAGTATGCTTAAGAATCTTTCCTGCCTGTCCAAGAAATACTTTGCCCATTATTATAAGGTGAAGCACTAGAAAATTAAGAGAACAGAGCTATCAACAAACCATATGAATGTAACAAGAGAGAAGGGAGATTAGTAATGGTCAATGAATTAGAAATCTGTGCCATTAATAGTACCCAGGTTTCAAATTTGGATGATCTTCATTAACCAAGGTATCCACATAAACCAGTGTTTCTCAACCTTGGCAACTTTAAGGTATTTAGACTTCAACTCCCAGTGTTTACTATTGTAGACATTGAAAGAAAATAGCTATGTTAGCCTTTCATGGGAATAGTATCTTTTCTGGTATTTTATTAATGGACAGAGATTTTAGTGGGCTCAACTTATGCCTTTTAATAAAATGTGTTCATTGGAAAAGATGTCACCAGATTCCTGATCTTTTTCTCTCTGTTGAAAGAGTCAAGTATCCACTTTCCTGATCACAAGGAAGCATCTTCTAAACCTTTGTCAGTAGACTATTTATAGTTCAGAGGAACTGTGGAGTTTCTGGTGCTATTTGAGCTTGATTGTTCACTGCAAACATTTCAGTACCCAACTAAGTAACATCATCAATGCGAATGTGAGGTTTGTGGCTGATAACAGTGATAATCTGCCCCAGTTGGCTAACAAAATGTCTGCAAATGAACAACCAAGATCAGCACCAAAACATTTTCAGATTGCATCTCAGATGGCAAGGACAGGAACACAGAAATACTGAAGGCCACAGAACCATCCAATATTGAAAGGGGGCATTGGTGGCATGCAAGATATTCTTGGGTTTTTTGTCCTTATGGGGTCTCAACAAAACAGCTCGGTTCCACATTCAAAGCAGGCACTTCAGTCTTGCAACTTGGTTGAAACAGCTCCTTCAAAACATTTCACATTGGAAGTCATCACATTTAACCACTAGGAGGCAACATTTAGTTTGGGTTTATTTCTATAAGATTTAAGGGAGAAAATTCAAGTTACTGGACTAGCTTTGCTCAGGTGAGCAGATTAAATAATACTGATAAATACATCAGATACACCTGATTGAAAAGAAAGTGTGAATAACTAATGTGGTAACACCAGGGGACAGTAACTTCAAAGAAAGAATTGGTGAAGTTCACAAAGTATCAAGATCTGAAAATTGAAAGTGAAAGATTACAGTATGGCATAAAAAGGGTGTGGTAGTTCCAGGATGATTGGCACATTGGATGACACTTAAAAAATCTGCATTGACAAAATTTCCATCCCTCAATTGCAAAAGGCCACACACTACTTGGATCCAGAGATATACTACATTGATAAATTATTATTACTTAGGTTTTTGGAAAGAAATTAATGCATAGAAACACCAATCACCAACTAAAGAATTGTCAACAGTAACATTCTTATGAAGGGTTAAAACCACAAAGTACCCCAGATTTAATAATTGTGGATAAGAAAGATAGAAAAGTATGGATAGTAAATCTATTTGGGGATAGCAAACACAGGCAGGATGATTATGATTATAGAAAGCAAAGATAATAAATACCAAAGGTGGATCCCAAAACATCTGGAGCATCAGCTGGGTACCCATCAGATTGACAAAATCACCATCAAGTCAATTGCAAAACACAACTTTACTTGCAACAACTTACATCCAGCTATGATACCTTTAACACCATTAAACAAGAACATATGCCTATCCCAGTTACTTGGGGGAACTTGATATGTGAATAAAAGTGTGAAATCCAGACATCAGGCTCACTGCAAACAACCACAACAAACATCTACAAAACATATTCAAATATATTTCTACCTAAAGGAGAATACTCTGTAACTTCTCTATGTTTACAGTAGTTATCACTTTTCTTGAGATCATTTTATCTATATTTAGTAATTGGTTTCATTTTGATGTCAAATCCACACATGTGCACACAGATGTTCGCACAAACATGTTAGACTGACATTTTTCATTATTTCATAATGTTGCCATTCTCAGCTGATTCTGAGATATACAAATGACACTTCTATTTAGAAATGCAGGTAGTCCTCGACTTATGACTGTTCATTGACATTCAAAGTTACAACGGCATGGGAAAAAATGAGATATGATCATTTTTCATACTTACAGCTGTTGCAACCATCCCCATGGTCACATGATCAAAATTCAGATGTTTGGCAAGTGATTCATATTTATGATAATTGCAGTGTTCCATGATCATGTGGTCACCTTTTTCAATCTTCTGACAAGCAAAGTCAATGGGAAATCCAGATTCACTTAACAATCATGTTACTAATTTAACAATTCCAATGATTCACTTAACTGTTGCAAGAAAGGTTGTAAAATGGGGCAAATTCATCAAATGTTTCACTTAGCAACACAAATTTTGGGTTCAATGGTGGTCTTAACTCAAATACTACCTGTAGTGAAGTCACAGGCAAACTTAAATTGCCAGATTCAGGCTTTAGCTCTGAGTATGTTGCTATTCAGTTGCAATTAAAATATACATTCATAATGCACTGCACAAAAAAATAAAGGGAATACTTAAACAGCACAATGTAACTCCAAGTCAATCACACTTCTGTGAAATCAAACTGTCCACTTAGGTAACAACACTGACTGACAATCAATTTCACATGCTATTGTGCAAATGGAATAGACAACAGGTGGAAAGCATAGGCAGTTAGCAAGACATCCCCAAATAAGGAAGGGTTCTGCAGGTGGTGACCACAGACCACTTCTCAGTTCCTATGCTTTCTGGTGATGGTTTGGTCACTTTTGAATGCTGGCGGTGCTTTCACTCTAGTGGTAGCATGAGACAGAGTCTACAACCCACACAAATGGCTCAGGTGCAACTCATCCAGGATGGCACATCAATGCAAGCTGTGGCAAGAAGATTTGCTGTGTCTGTCAGTGTAATGTCCAGAGCATGGAGGCACTACCAGGAGATAGGCCAGTACATCAGGAGATGTGGAGAAGATCATAGGAAGGCAACAACCCAGCATCAGGACCGCTATCTCCGCCTTTGTGCAGGGAGGGACAGGAGGAGCCCTGCCAGAGCCCTGCAAAATGACCTCCAGCGGGCCACAAATGTGCATGTGGCTGCTCAAATGGTCAGAAACAGACTCCATGATGGTGGTATGAGGGCCCAATGTCCACAAGTGGGGGTTGTGCTTCCAGCCCAACACCGTGCAGGACGTTTGGCATTTGCCAGAGAATCCCAAGATTGGCAAGTTCGCCACTGGCACCTTGTGCTCTTCACAGATGAAAGCAGGTTCACACTGTGCACATGTAACAGACATGACAGAGTCTGGAGACGCCGTGGAGAACCTTCTGCTGCCTGCAACATCCTCCAGCATGACCGGTTTGTCAGCGGGTCAGTAATAGTGTGGGGTGGCAATTCTTTAGGAGGCTGCACAGCCCTCCATGTGCTCAGCAGAGGTAGCCTGACTGCCATTATGTACCGAGATGAGATCGTCAGACCCCTTGTGAGACCATATGCTGGTATGGTTGGCCCTGGGTTCCTCTTAATGCACAACAATGCTAGACCTCATGTGGTTGGAGTGTGCCAGCAGTTCCTGCAAGACAAAGGCATTGATGGTATGGACTGGCCTGCCCGTTCCCCAGACCTGAATCCAATTGAGCACATCTGGGACATCATGTCTCACTCCATCCACCGATGCCACATTGCACCACAGACTGTCCAGGAGTTGGGGGATGCTTTAGTCCAGGTGTGGGAGGAGATCCCTCAGGAGACCATCCGCCACTTCATCAGGAGCATGTCCAGGTGTTGTAGGGAGGTCATACAGGCACGTGGAGGCCACAGACACTACTGAGCCTCATTTTGACTTGTTTTAAGGACATTACATCAAAGTTGGATCAGCCTGTAGTGTTTTTTTTTCACTTTAATTTTGAGTGTAACTCCAAATCCAGACCTCCATGGGTTGCTAAATTTGATTTCCATTATTAATTTTTGTGTGCTTTTGTTGTCAGCACATTCAACTATGTAATGAACAAAGTATTTAATAAGAATATTTCATTCATTCAAGATCTAGGATGTCTTATTTTTTTGTTCCCTTTATTTTTTTGAGCAATGTAGAAATGTTTATCTTAGCATTTGAAATATTGCTCATGAATTTTATTGTATCTTGTTTAAAGCCATTGGAACATAAATCAATGATTTTAAATTGATTAATTATTTAGTCCAAATTAAAATGGCCATTATAAATTTGGAATGGAACTGTGCTTTCTATTATAGAACATGGAATGCTGTAATGGTATTAAAAACCATTATTTTTCCTTAGACTTTTATTTTTCTAAATTGACTTTGGTAACAGGTCCATTTTTATTTGCAAGTTCTTCCCTATTTAAGAAAAAATGCAAATATCTTCCCCTTCGTAAAAAAAAAAAAAAAAAAAAAGCCTACACATGCTCAGACATACTTAAGACCAAAACAGAAAGGGGTGGTTCTACACATGTGGATTGGTGTAGGGTGTAAATTGTTAATTAACACAAATAACAGTTAATTATTCATTTCAATTGAAAGTGAGAATCTCTAGCCAGTCTTTCAAACGCTAAAACCAATTCCCACAATTCCATTCGACTGAATTTCTCCCCTCCCCTCCTTCGCCCACCATATTAATTGTAGTCCAAGTGCTCTCCTTGAGGTTTTAAGAGCCAATGGTATAAAGATATGAAGGAACATACATTCCCATAATGCTTAGTGGTCATCTTACATGGAGTCCAAATATTTCGCTTTGGAAGCAAGACGCAATACGATACGATGGCTAAGCAAAACTACCCTTCCCGTGAGGCAGTGCGGATCCATCGGCCGCCTGTCATCGCCGCTGTAGTCCAAAACACCTCTTTTGGCCATAGCAACTAAGGCATCCAAGGCGCCGAGACGGAAAATGAAACCACATTCCCCATACTGCTTTGCGCACAATCTTTGCCTGCCATATTAACTGTAGTTCCTTTTTCTCCCCACCGCTCATAGAGCCGGATGTGTCAGGCCGGGTCAAAAAAACTGCCTTTCCCATCCGCCCTCTCGCGGCGAGTGTTCCCTTTTGGGCTTCCTGGGGCCGCCATGATGGTTTTGTGTGTATGTGTGTGTGTATGCGAAGATGTATGTAAGATGTGTGTGTCAGTATGCGCGAGCGAGTGAGTGAATGCGAAAGGAGAAGAGGGAGGAAGGGGAGAGAATGAGAGAGACGGGAGAAGGGGGCCCCGCCAGGACCGTGGAGCCCCGGTCTCTCCTCTTGGAGGAGTTGTGGCGGGGTCTGAAGCCCACTCCCCGATTTGCCAACCTGGACGGGGGTGGGTGGGTTTAAAACCCTCCCTTATGTGGGGGGAGGGACAGCAGGGCAGCGCAGAGCCCCCTTGGGGGAAGGAGCAACGGGGGGGCCCACCAGAGTCTCTCTCTTAGCAGGGACGGGGAGGGGCAGAAAGAGCCCCCATCCCGCCCAATCCCGCAGGGTCTCGCAAGGTGAACAGACCCCTCCCCCCAAAAAACCCCTTGGAATTGCTTTCGACGGGTGGGGGGGGGGAGATCCGCGGTGCAGGGTTGGGGGGGGACGGGTCTCTTTCTGCGGAGGAGAAGGACCAGCCATGCCCTAGATGAGCCCTTAAATTGAAAGGGAAGACGGGCTGCGAGCTGATCATATTGGGGAGGGGGCGCAGCTTCAGACCACCCCCCTCCCCTTCCTGCTGCAAAGTGAAGGGAGATGTAGTTGGAGGAAGAAGCCAGAAAAGGCAAAGCCCCCCCCCCCCTCCTCCTCCTCCTCTTCTTCCACCTCCAGCAAGAGCGAGGGGAGTGGTCTTGCCTGCATTTGAAAAGGGGAGGGTGGGTGTTCAGGCAACTGAGGAAAATCTCAGTGGTGGGCAGAAGAGGAGGAGGAGGAGTCAGGAGGAAGCCAAGAGGGCTTTGGGGGGGGGGGGGACTGGAGGGTGCACCCGCCTAGGGAATGCCAAAGCTCTATCCCAAATTAGGGGTGCAGGAGGTGTCCCTCCTCCCCAGTAGGTGTGTGTGTGTGGCACAGCGTGAGAGCTTCCTCTCTGATTACTGCACGGTGGGGAGAGGAGGGTGGGTGGGAGAAGTCTTCTCACATATCATTCCCTTGTTTTCTCCCAAGGGCAAAGCAGGAAATAGTGGAGGATAGAACTGGAGAGGGGGAGAGGTGTGTGTGTGTTTGTATGTGTGTGTGTGTGTGTGTGTGTGTGCGTGCGCGCATGTGTGTGGGGGGGTGGGGGGCAACCGCTGCTATGAATTTGTAATAGCCTTTTTGGGGAGATTGGCCCGCCCCTCTTCCCCTTTTTCCTCCCCTCTCCTCATTTTTGTTGGGGGGGTTTGACTCGGAGCTGCAATCACACACAGATCCTTCAGCAACTGGCTGGATCTCCTCTCTCTCTCTCTCTCTTCTCCCTCCCCTCCCTCACTTCCCACCATGACAACAAACCCAGTATTAGAACCGCCATCCACCCCATGGCCACACAGCAGGTGAGTAACCCATCTCCCCTACCTTACTTCCAAGCCTTTTCTTAGGTTTTAGGAGAAGGGGGGTGCTTCCCACCTCCATTCTCCTCCCATCCTCGGACACCTTTTTGCTAGTGTCTGGCTGGGTTGTATGTGTAGATATGTGTAACAATTCTAAGATGTGCTGCATCTTTTCTGTTTTGGAGGCTGCTGATGGACGGGGAAGAGTCTTTGGTGCCTAGATGCGCTTCCCAAAGGTAAGTCTGAATCCTTCCTCTACCTACTTCCCCCTCTCCCTCCCTCCCTCCCTCCCCCCCCCCCCTTTGGCTTTGCCAGAGAATGCTTTTTCTTTTTTTCAAGGAATAAAAGCTGTCTCTTTTTTTTTTAGGGGCACATTCTTTCTCCTCTCCCCTCCTCCCACCTTAATCTCCCCATTCCAAATTAATTCGCCCTTCTTCCAACCCTGTGGAGCTCAGTGTTTTGAGCAGGACTGCCCATGCTTTGCAATCTCACTTCCCAAAATAAAGATTTGTACATGGGTAGATTGTGGGGGACTCACATAGCATGTGAAAGTATCACAACAACTCAGATGCAGAAACCAGGGTGGAATGTTAAGCTATCAGACTGGTTGCACAAATATATTTTGCTGAGGGTGGAATCTACAGCTTCGGTTGCCTCTCCTTCCTCTTCCCTCCACCCCATTCCTGATCTACTATTGTGTTTTTCTCCTTTTCTTATTCATTTTGATCTCCTTTGTTGTTTAGTTTTCTTGGATATTCTTTCCTTTCCAGCTTCTGTTCTGTCACCTTGGGCTGGAGTGTTCAGATTTTTGTTGTTCTTCCGTCAAAGGAAAAAATAAATCCAAGATTTGGCTGTATCGTTTTGGTCAGGTGTTTTTTCAAGGGATCTGATCACCCCGAGGTAGACTCAAGCTGAGAGATAGCAAGGAGAAGGGACGAGCAGTGTGGCTTTGGGGTACACAGGGGCAAACGTGGAACCAAAGTTTCTCTTCTGTGATTTCCAGGGGAAGGAATTACCAGCCGTAAAACGCTCTTGCCTCTGTGTATTTCTCATGTTTTAACCAGGGAGGTGGGGGAGGAAAGGAAGGGAAGAGAGGGAAGGTGCCGTTTCACACCGATTTCAGGGGTCCCTCTATAGAGGATGGCTCCGGTTATGTCCATCAAGAAGCGGCGTAATCCAGAAGGACTGAGCGGAGGTGAATTGCCGCCACCAATCTGCTTAACTTAAAGGCTTTTCAAAGGAAGGGAAAGCAGAAAAGATGTGTCAAGCAGATTGCAGCTGGTGGAGAGAATTGAGGGGGAACCCAGCAACCGGCATCATGGAAGGCCAGGTTGAGGTGTGTGGGAACCCTTGCCAAAATCGGGCCTGTCAGCTCTGAAGCCAGGCTGGGCGTGATGAGGTATCGGAGCCAAGTTCCTTTATACATGCATTTGTTTTCCCTTTCAGTGCTTTGCCTGCTCTTAAATGCTTGGAAGAAAGAGGTAGGGGTGGGGTGAAATAATGGCAGCAGACAAAATGTTCCATCAACAGAATGTGTGTATCTATGTTAGGTAGGATCAGTCCAGGCTGCTCAAGCAGAAGAGAGGAGGGAGTCACTCATCCTCATTGATTCTCTTGTACGTGCCTTCTTCTACCTAACTGTCTCTTGCTCTCTCCTGGGTTAATCCTCAGAATAACACACATTTAGATTTTTTTGTTTTCATTTTTTTAGAAATAGAAAACTATTTATTCATTGTAGATACTGTTGAGTCTTACTCTCTCCCCTTCTTCCTTATAAGAAATTAATAAGTTTTCCCGGTTCTGTTGGGATACTGATAAATTGAACATGCAGCAGATCCTGTGCAGCTTATAAAAGCATCTCCTCTTCACAATATTTTCATTTTATTTTAGCAGTTCGCTGTTTTCCCTTTCATTCTGGAATTGGTTTGTTTCATTTTTGACCCTCAGATGAGATGAATCCCCAATATAGTTAATTCTTCTGCTGTGTCCCTTCTCCCCTGTCCTCTCATAGTCAAATATCTTTAAAGGCCATGCCATATGCTCAATAAAAAAATAATTTTTAAGGGCCACTTTGCATGATTTCTTTTTAAAATAGAAATCAAAAAACCCAGTTTGGTGCTGGCAACTGTTTTTTTCCCCTCTCTCATAAAGTTTGAAATAATTTTGTCCTGACCTGTGGCATTCTGTATTCTCCTATCCCCCGAATAGCATTGGTTAGCAATGATAGGAACTACATGTTATTGGTTATTTGTGTGAAAAATAAAATTTAAAAAATCATAATAGGAGTCATTAATATGATGATTGATGGGCCTAAGTTATAGTGGGAGAGACCCTTTTGAATTATTATGTCTTTTTTCTTGCATGGTTAAGATCAGTGGAAGTTTTTATATGTAAACGTGCCTTTTGTAGTATTTGCAGTTGATAATAAGAAAGTTGCTTTGCCCACTTTCTTCTGAATTTCTATTTTTCCATTATTCCACCCTTCTCTTATCTTTCTAAACAACAGAAAAAAGGCCTGAGAAATACTGTATATTGCTTTTCTGTTATGCTGCCATTAAAAACAACAACACAGAGAGAACGCTTTTGCCTTCTAGATGTCTTGCCTTTGGATTTCATAATTGACAGATTTTCTGGTTGACAGGTCTACAGGGGGTCTAACTAAGGATTGATCTGCAAAATTTCCATTTTGTTTTTTTTTCCAATGTTATCCTTGCCAATCCACGCTATCTCAATTTTCTGACACTTTCCTCATGTTCCAACTTTTACTTTTTCATTTACACTTTCTTCTTTTGAAGGTAGAACTCAAACTCTTATGTCTTTGGAATTAATCAGGACCAATGTTTTTTCAATCTCAGAGATGTTAAGATATGTGGATTTCAATTCCCAGTATTCTAACTGGGGAATTCTGGGAGTGGAAGTGCATACATTTAACCTTGCTGGGTGAGCTAGAATAAATCTCAGCTTTGAGTTTGATTTTGATTTGTGTTTAACTATTAAGCCTCTAATTTGGCAGGTTTATATCCCTGAAAAACTGTTTTTTTTTTTAAATAGGCTCTAGGGATTTGGGGGGCATCAATTATTCCTCTCAATTCACACAACAAATTTATCCTTTTTTATTTCCTTTATATTGGCTCTCATAAGATTGAAATAATTGCTGTTTGATGACTTTTTTTCTGAAAGAGTCCTATTTTGGATAATCTCATCAAAACAGGATCTGTGTGTCTCTAAATCATTCTAAAACAATACAGAAAGCAGCTCTTTTTATTTAATTTATAAATTCTTGTCTCCTCTTTTACTTCCTTCTAGTTTGTTGTGTCTTGGGGAAAATTGGCCTTTCTTTTTGGCTTCTCATAAAAACAGTGAGAATATCTATATACTATGTGATTTTTGTTATAGTGAGAGGAAAATACAGAAAAGTAAAAGAGCTCTAATTTGATTTAACATAATAGATCCATTGCATTCTATATCTGTCTATCTATCCATCTATCTATCATCACATTTCTGAGCTGCCCATCTCCCTCAGAGAGTCTTAATTAAGTCCAATTTCTTTTAAAATTTACAGCATTAATATGCATTGCCTGTAATCCATATTGGTTTATCTCTCTGAACTCCCTAACAAGATGAGAAATTATGGCAATTAACTGCTTTATGTACATAGCTACAAGTGTTGGTGTGACTGAATCTATATCCTAAGTCGTTGGCAGCCATAAATGTGAAACCAGATCCAACTCTCTAGCTATTTCAGGAACTCTCTCAGAAAGCTGTTTTATATCAGTCTTTCACAATCTGGAGGTGTGGGACTTCTGTCCTGTATTTTCACAATGATGTGCTGCCCTTTTTTAAAACTGTGGTAATTGTTTTCTCCCTTATACTGTGAAAACCTCTATTTTTTTAAAGGCCTTTCTTTTTCATCTTCTCATCCGCAGGTAGTCCTCGACTTAACAGATCATTTAGTGACTGTTCGAAGTTGCAAGGGGCATGCAAAAAGTGACCTATGACCATTTTTTGTTGTTATTACCACGAAATCTGTTATGTGATTGTGACTGTGAAATCTGATACGGTTATGACCGTATCAGTTATGACTGTGAAATCTGATCAAAAATCTAATCAAAATTCAGATGCTTGACCGATATTTATGAGGGTTGCAGTATCCCTGAATGTCATGTGACCTTTGGTGACCTTCTGACAAGCAAAGTCAAAGGGGAAGCCAGGTTCACTTAACGTTGTTAGCAATTTAACAACCGCAATGATTTACTTAAGAAATATGGCAAGAAAAGTCATTCAGTGTGGGGCAAACCTCACTTACAAAATGTCTCACTTAACGATGTAAATATTGGGCTCAACTGTGTTGAGGACTACATGTACATTATTTGCATAATCCCCTTAATGAAGGTGGCAAGACCTAGTTTGTGGTCAGCTGCTGCTAATCACAATGGCTATATATTATATTGATTGTTATGTAATACAGTGCACCAAATATTTTGCTTCCAGTGGTGCCAAGGATGCTATACCTAAGGGGCTGTCAGAACCAATATACAAATGGTTGTGTGTATCATTTGCCCTGAAGACTGGCTCATATTTGTGAAGGTTGCAATGTCCTGGGATCATGTGCTTATTTTTTGTGACCTTCTGACAAGCAAAGTCAAGGGGAGAGCCAAATTCAACTTAACAACCACATTCATAATTTAACTGCTGGGATCAACTTAACAACTGTGGCAAGAAAGGTTATAAAATGGGGCAAAATTTACTTTAACAACTATCTTGCTTAACAACAGAAATTTTGGGCTCAACTGCAGTCAGAAATTTTGGGCTCAACTGCAGTTATAAGTAGAGGGTTACCTGTGTATCTGGAAAAACATGGTTGAATTTTATTCACCTCACCTGACAACAGAGTTGCCATGATAGGTTCATCTTTGGAGAACAGACTTTTAAATACCTGTCAAAAATCTATTTTTACTTTTGCTGTGTTTGTAACCATCATGATGTGGTTAAGATTTGCCTCTGATTGTAGCTGTACTCTAGTAGAGAAAATATCTTGGAAATTAGGAAGCTATAAACAAATCATTCTTTTTTCCTGTTCTAGCAAAATGGTTTGTCCCTGAGACCCAAATAAAGTTTTGAGGAGCACAGTTTAAAAACTAGCCACACGCAAAAATATTGATGTTATTCTTGAGCTGAAAACTGTTTCTCTGGGCATGTTGAGAGTTTCTTCCAGTGAGTTTGAATAATTTTCTCCTGCAACAGAGCTGAATAAGTATTGTTGTAGGTACCAGTATAAGGAGTAGCCTGTTCTCCTCTTAAATTAATCTGGTGTTTTTCAAACTTGGCAACTTGAAAATTTATAGCCTTCAGACTGGGGAATTCTTGGAGCTGACCTCCAAACATCTTTAAATTGCCAAGGTTGAAAAAACACTGGATTAAATTTGTGTCCTTTTAAACAACTCTTAGGCAGTCCCAGAGTTCTTTGAAGAGGCAGGAGTTTTCACCTAACTAGCTCCTAAATCAGTGTTTTTCAAAATTGGCAATTGGTAGATAATGTGGAGTTCCAGCTTCCCAGAATTTCCCAGCCAGATATTTTCAAGCTGCCAAGGAACATTGAGGAACATTGTCCTAACTTATCCATGGTTGAGGTACCAAAGAAATTCCACTTAGCTTTTCAGGAGTTCCTGCCTTTGAGCTCTTTGCATAACCTTCATTGTTCACAGATACAGTGGACAATTTATGATCTATGATCAACTGAAAATTTGAGAATGATCCTTGAAAGTACTGTTGAATGGCCGTGCTAAAACTAATGGCCGTGCTAGTCATCCAGTTCTCTATCCCCCTAGACCTGGCGCTCTTTTTTAATAGAATTGATTTTCTTGGATTAGTGTGCTAATTAATATTATCTCACCTATTTTCTGTGGGAATATTCAGCTAGTCCTCGATTTACAACAGTTCATTTCATGACTGTACAAAATTACAACAGCACTGAAAAAGTGACTTAACTGTTTTTCGTAGTTATAACCTTTGCAGCATCTCCATGGTCACATGATCAAAATTCAGATGCTTGGTAATTAGTTCATACTTACAACCGTTGCAGTGTCCTGGGGTCGTGATTGCTTTTACAACCTGACAAGTCGCATCAGTGGGGAAGCCAGATTCATTTAACAACCAGGTTACTAACTTGTCCACTGCAGTGATTCACTTAACAACTGTGGCCAAAAAAATGTCATAATGGAAGGCATAACTTGCTTAACAAATTCTCACTTAGCAACATAAATTTTGGGCTCAATCATGGTTGTAAGTTTAGTTCTACCTATGCTGCTGATTTTAAACCATCCTTTTAAATTGAAAAGTGATGCAATATTTTTTAGCTCAAATTCAGTTTGCTGTGTTTAATTTTGATTCCCCCCACACTCCTGCCCAGTGTTGGTGATGGACCATGTGTTTTTGCATGCAGGACATTTTTCTCCTTGCAGTGTGTTTTCTTTTTCTCCCTAATGCATATACAAGTAGTCCTTCACTTACAATTGAGCCCAAAATTTCTATTGCTAAGCAAAACATTTGTTAGGTGAATTTTGCCCCATTTTATAACCTTTCTTTCTTTTATTTTATTTATTTATTTATTTATTTTTGTCAATTGATTACAAAATAAGTATAAGTGAAAACATAGTTATGAAAATATAGATACATATAAGAAAAATTAAAGAAACAATAGGACAGGGACAGTAGGCACGTTGGTACGCTTATGCACGTCCCCACAGACCTCTTAGGAAAGGGGTGAGGTCAATAGACAGTCTAAGGTTAAAGTTTTTGGGGTTTGGGGAAGAAACCACAGAGTCAGGTCGAGTATTCTAGACATTGACCACTCTGTTGCTGAAATCGTATTTCCTGCAATAAAGTTTATTGCGATTAACCTTGAGTTTGTATCTCTTGTTTGCTCTTGTGTTGTTATGGTTGAAGCTGAAGTATTTATTGATAGGTAGGACATTGCAGTGAATGATTTTATATGCTAAGATCGGACCAAAGGCGCCGTAGTTCTAGGTTTTCTAGGTCTAGAATTTCAAGTCTGGTGGCATAAGGTATTCTGCAATGAGTAGAGGAGTGGAGAACTCTTCTTGTGAAATATTTCTGGACTTTCTCAACTGTGTTAATATCAGATACGTAATGTGGGTTCCAGACTGATGAGCTGTATTTGTGTATTGGTCTGGCAAATGTTTTGTATGCTCTCATTATTAGTTACCAGAGAAAAAGCTACGTAGGATTAGGTTAACAACTTTTAATGCCTTTTTGGCTATGTAGTTACAGTGGGCTCTAGCACTTAGGTTATTTGAGATGAGAACTCCAAGATCCTTGATAGAATTTGGATTCTTGTCGTAGTTGTTAAGAGAAATACTGCAGTTGTTAAGTTACTCACATGATTATTAAGTGGATCTGGCTTCCCCATTGATCAGGTATACCTGGAATCATTTGCCAAGCATCGCAGTTTTAATCACGTGACCAAGGAGAGTAACTTTGAACGATTATTAAATGAACTGTTGTAAGTCAAAGACTACCTTTATATGAGAATTTCGATTCCTTTGTGCTGCATATTCTTCTTTCAACCCACCCTCCAATCTTCATTGTCGGTCTCATCTTGCTGATCTGGAGCGCCATATTTACCTCCTTGGTTGGCCTCTTTTGCCTTTCATCCTTTTGCAGCCCAGAGAGTAGCTGAAGCGGGACATAGCCAATGTCGTCCAGCAAAGGGGCAGGGGCTGGAGCTCGCCGGCGGCGGACGCGGTGCCGGAAGTGTAAAGCGTGCCTGAGATCAGAGTGTGGGGAGTGCCATTTCTGTAAGGACATGAAGAAATTTGGGGGTCCTGGACGCATGAAGCAGTCCTGCCTGCAGAGGCAGTGCACAGCGGTAAGTGAGAGAGGCAGAGCAACCAATGCCGATGGTGATCTGTGGCGTGGATTTCTATTTGCATGCAATGTTTCCTGCATAGCAATAGCATTTAGACCAGGGGTAGTCAACCTTTTTATACCTACTGCCCACTTTTGTATCTCTGTTAGTAGTAAAATTTTCTCTAACCGCCCACTGGATCCACAATAATGGTGATTTATAAAGTTGGGGACAAAAACCCTACCGCTCACCATGAAAGCTAGAATGCCCATTAGTGGGAGGTAGGGACCAGGCTGACTACCACTGATTTAGATTTATACACCACTTCCCCGTGCTTTACAGCCCTTTCTACATGGTTAACAGAGACAGCATATTGCCCCCAACAGTCTGGGTCCTCATTTTACTGACCTCAGAATCAACCTTGAGCCAGTGAGAATCAAACTCCTGACTGAGGGCAGGGTCAGCCTGCAATACTGCATTATAGGCACTGCACCACCACAGCTCTTCAGATCAGCCAACTTAATAGGAGGGGCGTCTCGTCTTTGGAATGGGACAATTCGCCGTGGCCAATTGGTCATGGCCAATTTACCACACTCAACCCACCACCACCAGCTCACTGTGGGATAATTCAACATAGCCAACTTGCCACAGGACAGCGCTCTGTGGGACAATTCAACAATTCAATTTAATTATTTAAAATAATTTTAGAAATAATTCTATTTTTTTTCATTTGCATTTCATTCTGCCCTTCCTTTGGCATCATTTCCTTAATGACTATATTCCTCTATTTCTTCAATATTAGTGTAACTGTTGCCCCACGGCAAGCTGGCCATGGGGAGTTGTCCCATGGTTAGTTGGCGGGTTGGCCATGGTGAGCTGTGGACACCCTCTCATCTTAAAGGGCCCAGATTCTTCATCCTCAACAGAAAAATGCACTCCAGATCTGCTCTGTCTCAGCTAAATATTCCCAAATCTCAATTGGGATAGAAAAGAAAGAGAGAGACATATTTCTTGACACTAATAATTTTTTCCATGTAGTTCTTGTTGGGGGACTGATGTGGTTTAAGACTGCGTATCCTTAGCTTTTTCTGCATCTTTCACATCTGCTGAGAGCTGCAAGTAAAGGCAGAGATGTCCTGCACAAAGCAAATAAAAAGAAATCCATATTGTGTCAAAAATGCTGGAAAGTTAATGGTTGCCCATTTCATATATTTGTTTTCTGCATGCAGCCATTTGTTTCTTGAACGTTCCCATACACAACTTCTCTTCCCTGACATAGTGGGGCCCAGAAACTGAAGCGGCATATAAGTCTAAGTGCTCTTGCTGTTTTGCATTTCTTACGTCTGACTTCCGTCCGCTGTCTTCTCGCAGCCAGTTCTACCTCACACAGCCGTGTGCCTGGTCTGTGGGGAGGCCGGGAAAGAGGACACAGTAGAGGGTGAAGAGGAGAAGTTCAACCTGTCACTCATGGAGTGTACCATTTGCAACGAGATTGTGCATCCAGGCTGCTTGAAGGTGAGAGAGAAGAACCACTGCACAGTAATCATCCCGGCTGAGGAATATCTCAACCCACTCCCTTCACCTGCACCTGTTTTTTCTCTTTGCAGATGGGAATCGCTGAAGGGGTCATCAACAACGAAATTCCGAACTGCTGGGAATGCCCCAAGTGCAAGAGAGAAGGCAAATCAATGAAAGTATGTGGTTTGGGGTGTGTGTGTGTGTGTGTGTGTATTGGAGGGGGGGACAAAGTGTGAGGGGAAGACATAAGAGGACCCATTTGGGTCTCCCGGAGTGGGTTTTTTTTTTCTTATTTCAGGCCCTAATTATTCACACCTCGCACCTTGGATTGGCATCCTTTTTCTATAGTTTCCCCCCATCCCACTCCTCATTGAAGGATAATCCTTTGTAGCTAAGACAAGTAGTTCTCTACTTATGACTGGCTGCTTTAACAACTTGTTCAAAGTTACGAAGAACACCTACCCCCCCCCCAAAAAAAAAAAAAAGATTCTTACAGTTACTACCCTTCCTCTCGTTCTGTGCTTACATTTTGGACGCTTCCTGCCTCTACCCACTGTGGCCATTTGCAGCATCCTGCAGTCACGTGACCACAATTTACAGCATTTATTTATTTATTTTGCTGGAAGCCAGTGTTTATTTCATGTTATACTGTCCAAAAAAAAAAATGCCCATTGCGGACAATGAATCCACTTAACGATCACAGTCGCTTAACAATCCCAACAAAAAAATATTGTCAAATGGGGGTCAGTCATCCGGCAATCTGCTTAATGACTGGCACAATGTACAACTGTGATCCCAGGCACAATTACAGTCATAAGTCAAGGACTACCTGTAGTAAGAGTGGGGACAGTCTCTCAGATAGACCCCTCTGTTTAGGGCCGAACAATCTGGTTGGCTTCACTTAATGTGCTGTCTAGAAAATCCCTATCTGGCCTGCTTTCCTCAGCCCGGCCTCCATGTCCTTGAAAGCATTGGTGAGCATGGGGTAGGTTGGGTTAAGCCAGTGTCCCCCAACCTTTTGGGCACCAGGGGCCAGTTCTGTGGAGAGAGGTTTTCTGCAGACTGGAGGAGGTATGATTTCGTGTGCTGCCTGCATCCCTCAAATGGGGCTTCGTTTGTTTGTACGGATCAGTTTATAGCATGCCACAGACCGGTGCCAGTCCACAGAGGTTAAGCCATAATATGGTTGAGCATGCCAGTGAAGGCATCCATCTTTTGGCTTACTCAGCAAAAGGTGGTGTAAAAAGGACAAGCTACGCACAACGTCTGAGCCCGTTTCTGCCTCTTTTCTGTCCACCTCTCAGGATTCAGGGGATGGCACAGGAAAGCGGCGTTCGGACAATGGTGAGGAAGGGGTGCGGTGGAAGCTGACGGATGAGCCTGCTCAGAACAAGAAAAAATTGCCACCAGCACCACCTTTGCCCCCGCCACCCTCTGAGGAGAGTCCGGTCCAGGCGGGTGCTCACAAGCGCAAAAAGGAACTCCCAGCCCCCGAGACAGGACCCAAGAAGAAGGTAAGTGGCCATGGGCTCAGCCTCATATGTCAGACCCCATATGTCTGCAAGCCTGGGATCCTTCTCACGCTTTAGCCTACCCAATCTGCCCTTTGGTTGGGCAAGCTTAAAACCCTCTTGACCTGCAAGACTAGCTATTTCCTCAGCCTAGGTATGTTGGCTTAGAGAGGATGGGCAGTGTCCTCTTGATGTGTGAGACTAGCCATTTCCTCAGCCTGGGTATGTTGGCTTAGAGAGGACAGGCAGTGGAGCAGGGAAGCTGCCAGGAAGATTCTTCCTAGACTATCTAAAAGAGTTTTATTTCTCATGCTGGTCAGCCAGATGATCTCAGCAGACTTACAAGAGGGATATACAGTAAAAGCAGCCATCAAGAATGTGTGTGATAAGCCCAACCTTCAGCACATATGTCCCATCACTTCACCTCCATTGCATTTTGTGGTGGTCTCTTCTAATCACATCATTCTTTGTTACAGTGAAATAATTTTGTTTGACCTGTTTACCTCTCCTTCAACTGTCTCTTTTTTCCCATGTAGCCCAAAAATCCCCCACTATTTTTACCCATCAGAAAGGCTCCAGGGCCATCGCAAGGAGGCTTTGAAGTATCAAAGCTTTGTTCTTGTCCCTTTGTCTCCCACACTCCTCTGCCTCCTGATGATGTCACTTCGCTATCAGTTGTGTCTATCCTACTCCCCTTCCAAAAGTTCTTGACATCTGTTACTTGATCCCAATTAAATTATTTTCCCTTCCCTGTTCCAACTAAGTCTGTTCATTAACAAAGCAGTTCAGGCTATGCTTTTCTGCAAAGCTTTTTAGGGAGGAAGGGATAGCATTTTTGTTGGGGGAGCTGTTAGCTTGGGCAACAAATGTTATGTTGTTGGTTGTTAACTGGTTTTAGCAACACTCCCATTGTTTAATTGCAAACTGAATAGCATACAAACAACTTTTAATAAGTAACATGTGGGCATCTTGGCTATTACTCAGTTTTTCTGACCTCACCTGTTGTACCTCAGAGAGCCACATGATGCTGTTGGGGAACACGGATGTTCCTCTATGTGGTGATAGATCCATATCCATAGAACTAGCTACTTTGAACTACAACTATCAAAGTTGATGATCAAGTAAAACTTTATGTTTCTCTGAAGGAACCGTGCTAACTACACTTAGTCCTGCCTTGTGTTTTTCTGCCTCTAGCCACAATGCACTATTCCAGTTTGTATTTCTTGTACAAACTACACCTCTTTCTGCTCCAGTTTTAAAGGTAGGAATCTCTGGATTAAGGATTTGTTAAATGCTGTGGATTTGAGAGCCATCCTGGGCTTTGTGCAGCATGCTGAGGGTCACAGTCACAACAGAAATGGTGAGACAAGGATTCTGGTTTTCCAGATTGTTTTGCTCACTTCCATTCTGGGAAGGATCTGGCAACTCCAGAAAAGATGTATTGGCAAGTCATATTTCTTTTTTTTTTTTTTTTTTGCCTGTGCACTAAATTAGCTGTCCCAACATGGCAACTTTAAGATCTGTGGACTTTTAAACTTCCCAGAATTCCCCAGCCAGTGGAAAGACATTGTGGATCTCTGGACTTTTTTAAAGTGCTTAATTTGGCTGTCCAGTTTTTTCCAATATTCTCAACACTAAACTCCTTATTTTTTATATCGGAAGAAGTTACTTTAAGCAACACGCTCTAGTCTAGAATTCCCATTGTCTTCTTTCTTTCTCTTTCCAGTTGAAAGGTACCCGGGAGAAACATTTGAAAAAGGTGAGTGGATTTCATTGTGCAAGAAGGATTTTCTCACCTGACTGGATCTGATTATGCAAGAAGGGCCCATGGATAAGATGCCAAGGAGGGGCTACCATTAAAAAGAAAGAAAGAAAGAAATGGAGGAAGAATTTCCCTGATACAAGAGCCAGACAGGTCATTTATCCATCTGAGGATCCTCTATCATCCACCAGTGTGGCTCAGAAGACCGTCTCTACAATATGACCACAATTTTCTATTGCTAAGCTGGATAGTGGTTCAGTGAATTTAACAATTCATTTTGCAACCTTTCTTGCCACAGTTGTTAAGTGAATCACCGCTCTTGTTAAGTTAGCAACACTGTTGTTAAGTGAATCTGGCTTCCTGTTGAC
Source organism: Laticauda colubrina (assembly GCA_015471245.1). NCBI lineage: Eukaryota > Metazoa > Chordata > Lepidosauria > Squamata > Elapidae > Laticauda > Laticauda colubrina. Next base: position 11,901,763 of record BLBF01000050.1, on the reverse strand, counting down.
TTTGCTCGTCAGAAGGTGGCAAATAGTGATCACATAACCTTGGGACACAGCAGCAGGCCTAAATACATGTCAGTTGCCAAGCATTCAAAGAGTGATCATGTGACCACAGGGATGCTGCAACAGTCATAAGTGTGAAAAGTCCCTTTTTTTTCAGTGCTGTTGTAAGTTCAGTCACAAAACAATTGGTTGGAAATTGAGGACTACATGTACAGGATGTGCTTAGATGACGTTCATCAGCTTTGCACTTAGATATTGTACAGTGCCTGATCTTGCTGGGACTAGTCAAAGCGGAAAATAAGTACAGGTGGTACAGTTTGCTTAGTGACCATTCAAAGTTACAGCAACGCTGAAAAAAGTGACTTACAACCGTTTTTCACATCCCCATGGTCACGTGATTTACAATTCGGAAGTTTGACAACTGACTCACATTTATGACGGTCACAGTGTCCCGGGATTGGGTCATCACCAGTTTCAACCTTTTGACAAGATAAGTCAATGTGTGAACCAGGTTGATTTTACAACGGTGTTACTAATTTAAGAACTGCAACGATTCACTTAACCAAATGTGGCAAGATAAGTCATAAAATATGGCAAAGTTTATTTAACAAATTTCTCACTCAGCAACATAAATTTTGGGCTCAATAGTGGTTGTAAACTAGAGTGGTGTGGTGGCCTAGAAGTGGATCTCTGGCGCCACAATCAGAAGGCTGTGAGTGATCCTAGGTAGAGGCAGATATTTCTCTCTTTCAGCATGCTGAGAATATATCTGCTGAACAAAACTCCGCATTGGTGACAGGAAAGCCATCCGGCCAGTAAACACTCAGTTCCATTCAGTTGCCCAGACTCCGCCCCACAAGGGATTATGGGGTTATTAAAAGAGGGTGATGAATTGTGGTCGTAAGTTGAGGACTACCTGCATGCCGGGAAGCTGAAGAAGACTGCAGTATGTTATGATTCTCCTCTAAGCAGATCATTGCCAGAGCGATATTTATCCTCATGGCATCCACGAGGCCCTCCTATCCTATTTACTTATTTTTTTATTTATTAAGTAATGACTGGCATCTTGTTGCCAGATCTTTTTTTCTTTTTAAAAAAATTTTTTGGCCCTTTTCCCAAGAACTGAGTCATCAAAAGATGTCCTTTTATTTAGGCGCTGGAAATCAGAGGCGATCTGCAGAACCCTTGAGGGCCATCAGGGGTCCCCAGACTCCATCCTGGGCACCATTGCAGGGCGACTGCTGAGCCCTTTTTGGCAGCTGTTACATCAAGCTTTGCTAAGTGGCTCATGGAACGTAGTGCTTTTTTTTTTTTTTAAAGGCAGCTACATGTAAGAAACTGACTGGTGCCTCTCACTCATCTTTCTACCTGCTTTTTTTTTTTTTCCCTTCTCCTTCCCACAACCCATTTGAGCATTTTTTGTTTGTTTGTTTTTTTGTGTTCTCAGGGTGCTGAGCAACCACTTGATGGAAACAAATTGGATTCCATGCAGACCTGGAGCCGCATGGGCGGTGGTGACTTTGAGGTGAAGGGGGCCATCTCCCACCCATCTATTCACCTCAGCCAGATCACAGCCAGTGACTTAGAGGTGAGCTGGGAGGGAGAGAGGAGGAATCAGATGAGACCCCCAGGGACAAACTGTGCCCTTACTTACAATGCTCCAAGCCAGCGGCTCCCAATATTTTGGGTGCCAGGCACTGGTTCTGTGAAGAGAGGTTTTCCCACGGATTGGAAGGTGCGTGGTTTTTTTTTCTAAAGATTTTTTATTTTTTAAAACAAACATATACAGAAAAAACATAAAAACATAAAACCATCTTCCAGTTATATATATACAGGGTGTCAGTTGGTTACAAATCTTTTGCTATCCTTTCATAGTCCTTACTCATAGGTTGTATAAGTTTCTCACATTGGTTTTGAGCATACATGTACGGACAGGGATTCAGTCGTTGCATGGCCCAGTTTTTGGCACGCTGGGCCTGGGGCTGGTGCTGCTCCGCAGCCCAGAGATTGGGAACCCTTGCTCTAAGTCACAATCCAGCTCAATTTACATTGGCATAGCAAGTCAGGCAGACCTAACCAGGCAAAATGTATAAAACCAAACTCTGGTCAATTAATTGCAACGATTCATAACTTTGAAAGTAGTTTTTAGCCTGAACGGCTTCTGAAAAAGTGCGGATAGAGCTCAGCTGCTTGAGTGCGTCCACAGAAAGGAAATGTTTTGGCTCACGGGTGGCAGGGGAACAGTAGGAAGAGCTGATGTGGGCCATTCGTATTCTTCCACACTGCCCCCCTTTCTCTTTTGCAAAATGACCACTTGTCTACAAGACTGGGCAGGCTTCAATGTTCAGGCACATTTGTTCTTGTGACCTTGGTCTACCTGTGGTCATTCCTTGTCTCGCACCATGACAGAGTGTGCATTTGGCACCCAAAGGTTTGCTTTCAATACTGCCTAAAAAAGAGGGGTTGGTGGTCTCCACTCACAGTTGCTCTTTTTTTATTATTCCTCCTTGCCTTGCGTTGGCCTGGCAGGAGGAGCTATTTCCTTTTCAGGACTGCTTTGCACAGGGCTGTCTTAACAGCATTATGGACTTTGGGCAAAGCAGTATACTGGTGCCCCTACGACAGCTAAGCCACTAAGCCATACAGCTGTTGTATTTTTATGATACAAGGTGCACTGAAGGATTAACATACACAGATTAGTATGGGTCCCCTGTGCTTGAGGGGCCCACGGGCAAGTGCCCATCAGGCCCATGCATTAATGATCCTGCTTAGCTCTCTTGAGCTCGGTTGCTTGGGTTTGACTTAGCCTCTTAGAGAATCCAGCTGTTCTGTTTTGCCAATTGCAGTTGTGGCAAGCAATCTTTTGTTGACCAAAGGTTGTGCTTAGTATTCATGTATGTGCATGTATGTTTGTGTGTGTGTGTGTGTGTGTGTATGGACGTGCACGATCAAAACAAAGTGGGCAAATCCATATTATTCATCTCCACATGATTTGGGAAGGAGATTTTATTTGTCTTTTTTTTTAAACTGGCGGGTGTCTTGAGGCATTGCAGCACCGTCTGTCTTTCCCACTTGGGTATGTGGATTTGAAGGCAATGGCTGCTCACTTCTGGTTTATGACTGAATATGTTGTGTGAATCCATCCAGCTGTGGTTTGTTTAACTAATCTGTTAAGAATTCAGATAGCTATGCAAAATTCATCTCCTTCCACCATGCTGTTGCACGTTGCATTCTGAGCAAGAAACTAGAATGGGGAGTTTAGGTGTGTATATCTGTGGCTTAGATAGCTTTCAATGGGTTTTGGTTTTTCATGCTGTGCACTTCTTGGGGCTTCTAGAAGTAGCTGTAATAATGTAAGATGAGCGATTTGTAGCCATTCTGGAAGAAAGAAGAATGAATGCTAAACAGAATAACAGAGTTGGAAAGGATTTTGTAGGTCATCTAGACCAGTGGTTACTAACCAGTGGGCCAGGGACCACTGGTGGTCCGTGAGAAAATTTTGGTGGTCCGCAGAGAAATGTTACCCCCAAAGCTCCCCCCCAAAGCAATTAATCCAGGTTGCATGGGAACACAAGGCTGCACTGCCCACATGGTCCATGGGAACACAAGACTTGCGTTGGTTGCATTGTGAACAACACAAGGTGGGGAGGGGGAAAGGGCGGAGGGGGGAACTTGCCCATGTGTCCCATGTACCTTATTTGGCCACCGAGCTGCTTCTTTCCGCTTTTTCTTCTGCTTTTGGCTGCACGCAAGGAAAGCAGCAAAAGTCTTTCTTTCTCTCCTCCAAACTCCACCAGAAATGAGTCTTTGGGCCCCTACAAGCATCCTGCTCTAAGAGGCTGTGCCAGCAAAGTCTCATTTCTGGTGGAGTTTGGGGGAGAGAAAGAAAGATTTCTGCTGCTTTCCTTGCATTAAGCCAAAAGTCTCTTCCTCCCCCCCCCCCCCCCCGAGAACCGAGCTGGAGACAGTATCCTGTAATCCCAAATAAAGAATGATCAATTGGTAGGAAAACGGGGTGGGGAATTTCCCTGCGACTTTTTTTTTGAAATTTTCCCAGGGTCTCTGGGAAATTATGAGTTTAAAAATTAAACTCATAAATTTAAAATTATGAGTTTGGTGGTCCCTGAGATCCAAAAGGTTGGTGACCCCTGATCTAGACCAACTCCCTTGCCCAATCAGGAGACCCCACACCATTTATGCCAGATGGCAGTCCAGTCTCTTCTTGAAGCTTCCAGTGATGAAACTCCCACAGCCTCTGAAGACAACTTGTTCCATTGGTTGATTGTTTTAACTTTCAAACATTTTCCCCTTATTTCTAGCTTGAATCTCTCCTTGATTAGTTTCCATCCATTTTTCCTTGTCTGGCCTACAGGCACTTTAGAAAATAGCTTGACCGTCTTTTCTCTGTGGCAGCCCCTCAAATATTGGAAGACTGCTGTCATGTCTCCTCTGGTCCTACTCTTCACTAGACTAGCCATGCCCAGTTCCTGCATCTTTTCTTCAACTTTGTGTTTTAGTCTCCAGTCCCCTAATCATCTTTGTTGCTCTTCTCTGCATTCTTTCTAAAGTCTCAACGTCTGTTTTATAGTTGGTGACCAAAATTGGATGCACTATTCTAAGTGTATTGCTCAGGAACTGCCCAGTGTCCTGCTGAACAATCTCAATCTGGACATAGATGTACCAGATGGGAAAGAAATGCTCTTCTTTTTGAAGGCCATCAAGGATAGAAACATCTTTATTTTGATTTTTTTAATCAAATTTATATGGCTGCCGATCTTGCAGAAAGTATCTCCAGGTAGCATACAACAAATCCAGCAAAATAATTTTTTAGCCAGTAGGAGAACAGCATGATTTCACGTACTTTTGATTTATAATTTCTCTACCATAATAAACACTTCAGGCAGGCCATAACATATATAAAAAAACCCATTTTTAAGAAGCCCAGTTCTTGGCCTTCATGCTGTTCCCATCTGCTGTTGGCTTCAACAGTTGCCTACTGCTTCTAAAAGCTGAGCTCCAGGGAATTGCAGGCAGTTTTGTTTATTTCAAAGTTACCTTTATTTTACTTTTTTACCATATGTTCCTCTTACAGATCTGACAGATCAGAATTACAGAATGCTTTTTGTTAGCAGATAACACATTCTTAGTAACCTTGACAATCTAGCCATGAATTATGGTTAGCACATTTAGAGAACTGACTAAAAGACACCTTTTTCTCATACTGGAAAATTTTATTTATAAAGTGGGTTGATATCTGACATAAAAATCAAAAGGAGTGTGGATAAGGCTTGGCTGGAGTGCAGTTGTCATTGTCTTTTTTTATGTTTTTCTGGGAAGGGCATGTGGTTTATATGAACAAATGAAAGTGAAGGGACCCTAAAGATACCTCCTATTAAGAGTCCAAATGTCTAGTTTTAATTTTGCTGACTAATTTAAAGGAAAAAACATTCAGAAAGAAGATTTAAGACATTAAAAGTTGTTTCCCTATCCTGGGATTTTCCTTTCCCCCTCCTCCCAATACGGCTGTAGCTGTAGTAGTTGAGGAGAGAGACAGATGCTGTCAGCTACAAGGAGGAGATAAGGTTACAAAAAGCCAAATTAAATAGTAGTCCTTGACTTACGACCACAATTGAACCCAAAATTTCTGATGCTGCCATATCTGATTATAAAGTGAGTCTTGCCCCATTTTATGACTTTTTCTCACCATAGTTAAGTGAACTGCAGCATTTGTTTAGTTAGTAACACAGTTAGAATCTGGCTTCCCCATTGAATTTGCTTCTCAGAAAGTAAAAAAAAAACTGATCACATGACCCCAGGGGACACTGCAGCCATCATAAATATGAGTCAGTGCCCAAGCACCTGAATTTTGATCACATGACCCTGGGGATGCTGCAACGGTCATAAGTGTGAAAAACGGTCATACGTTATTCCAGTGCCTTTGTAACTTTTGACAGTCACGATAAGAACAGTTATCTTCACGAGGATGACCTGTGTTGAATAAGGTTGTGAAGTTTTTCTCCCCGCTCTTTCCTTTCCTGCTAGAAACCAAAGGGACCACCTGGGCCTTTGGAGCCCTCTGCCCAGACAGACAAGTCCCATCAGCGGGAGAAGTTGGAGCGTTTCAAGCAGATGTGCCAGATGTTGGAGCGGGTAAAGAACAGCAGCAGTTCCAGTTCCAGTTCAGACTCTGATTCGGACACAGATTCACGGGGCTCTGATGGTTCTAGCGGAGGGGTGTCAAGCCGAGCCAACTCCCCAACCACCCGTTCGCAGCGCTTGGCTGCCCTGGGCTTCAGCGCCAGTGAGGACGAGGAGGACGAGGAGGAGGACGAAGAGGAGGGTGGGCGGCGCAATGGCGGCTCGGAGACAACACGTAATGGGAAGCAGCCCAAAGCTCGGGGGAACTCTCAGGAGAAGGAGAACAATCATCGCCCGTCTAGCAGGGGGAGCGAACGGGCCAAGCAGCAGGCGGGAGGCCGGAAAGCCAGCCGGCCTGCTGGACAGACGGGGCTCCGCATGGTGGCCCGGACTCAGTTTCTGAACTGGCCTTTGGTGCCGTCTCCTCCCAAGCCTCTGCTGCAGCTGGAGAGGCATGTGATCCGGCCTCCCCCAGACAGCCCTGAACCCGACTCCCTGCCCTTGGACAGCGGTTCTGACCATATCATGCAGAGAGACATTTGGTTGGCCGTCTTCCAGTACCTCAGCTATCGGGAGCTCTGCGTTTGCATGAGGGTATGCCGGACATGGAGCCGTTGGTGAGTGAATGAGTGGGTGGGCCGGCGGGAGAGGTTGACTTGGCAAGTTAAGAGAAGTAACGGAGGAAACAACACAGCAGGCTCTGTGTGGCTCGGAGAGAAGAGGCCATGGGATCAAATTTGACGGCTGCCTCCTGGTGTAAGCCATCCAGAAAGTATCCATGATATCAATCACTCCGAGACATATTCTCTCCAAATGATTTATTTAGAAACAGATCTGGTATGTCTCAGGCAATTTCCCAAGGTGAAAATATTTTCATGAGTTACACAGAATCCACCTTCTCTCCTCCCACTTCTACACTCCATAAATCATGGGAACCAATTAACTGCAGCTGGAATTTCCTAGTATGACATACAGAATGACCTTGAACTTTTCAACTCCTCTACCCCATCTCCATTATGTGGCAGCTGAATTTCAAAGCTGACACCTGGCCCATTTCCTTGCAATGAGCATCAGATTTCAGGGTTGTCTTGTTCCAGTTTGTTTGGCCAGCCTTCCTTCCAGCAGCATAGGGGCCTCGGGTTCAACAAGCACATTCTTTGAACAGAGAAGAAGGGAGGGAGAAAAATGGCAAGTGTATATAGCAATAGCACTTGGGCTTATATACTGCTTCACCGTGCTTTACGGCCCTCTCTAAGCAGTTTACAGAGTTGGCATACTGCCCCCAATAGTTTTGATCCTCATTTTACCAACCATGGAAGCCTGAATCACCGTTGAGCCGGTCAGAGTCAAACTCCTGGCAGTGGGCAGAGTTAGCAATAGCGCTTAGACTTATATACTGCTTCACTCTACTTTATAACCTTTTCTAAGCCGTTGACAGAGTCAGGATGTTTTCCCCCTACAATCTGGGTCGTCATTTTACTGATCTCGGAAGGATGAAAGGCTGAGTCAACCTTGAGCCTGGTGGGATTTGATCTGCAGGCAGCAGAATTAGCTTGCAGTACTGCATTCTAACCACTGTACCACCACAGCTCATATATCCAGGAACCCATGATGAAGCCAACTTTTAATGACATTAAAAACTGACAAATGAAGGCAAATGCATGTGTCCCAGGATAATGTTGGGGGTCAGTCACTGGGAGCGGAGATTTAGTCTTCTGAGCTTTGGGGCTCGTCTTGGAGTTCATCCTCATGTGAACAGAAAGGTGAGGGAGAAGTTCCCCATGGATGTCCAGCACAAGTCCGAAAGCTCAGAAGGCTAAACCTTTGTTCCCGGTGACTAACTACCTGGTTCAGACAGCATGTCAAAGTTGAAGACTTATTTCTATAATAATATGTCATAAAATATAAATGCTTCTGCTCCAGCTGACCTCAACAGCATTGTACCAATACATAAAGGCAATCTTTTATGTACCTGCTTCTGAATAACTTTGTGTTCCCTCTGAATATAATATGGTTACTAATGAATCAAAGCTTTAATTGAGGGATATATAACTTTTATGCAGATTGTTTGCATTTTAAATAGCATGTCAGAGACCAGGCACCCCAGTAACAGAGAGGGCTAGGGCAAAAGTTACTTTTTTTATTTTTTATGAGTAATGTATTTATTTTGTATATTTTATTAACTTGATAGGACCATTTCAAATGCATGGAAGAGTTAAGTATATTAAAAGTAGGTTAAAAAAGGTGTACAAAAAACATATATATACAGCAGCTGGCAAAAAAAAAAACCACACAAAAATGCAGTTAGCACAGCCAAGAAACAGACTCTGTCATATATATCCTTGAGAAACAAAATTCAGCCTTGATAAAGTGGAACAAATCTACCGAAAACTTTAAGAATGAATTTTAACTCAAGTTAAATTTTGTTCAAAAAGATCAAATGTACAAGAGTGGAAAGGAGAATATCTGGCTTGATAAAAACAACTTCTGAAAAGGATTTTCTATGACAAACCAGCAATTAGATGTAAAAGTGCAGGTTTGGAGTGCTATTAGTAGAGGTGTAATTTTCAAATCATGGGAAGGAATTGTTTTCTTTTATCCTGCTTTGTTCAGGATTGTTTTGAACACCCTGTTTTGTTTGGGGAACCACACCGTAACAAAGAACAGCAAAAAAATTTTTAGGGGATTTGAAAATAAGACAGAGGCTGATTAATCTGGGTAGGATTACCCTTCAGAAAAGATGGGCATATTGTAGTATTCAAGTACTTGAAAAGATAACACTTACAAGCCAAAGCGTTCTAGAGTCCAGGGCCAAAATATTGGATTTAAGTTATAAAATGGCAGATTTCAATTCAATTGCTAGGATAAAAGTTCCTAACTATAAAAGCAATTAAAGCAGTGGAAGCAGCCACCTGCAGAAGTAGTGAGAGACTTTTGCACTCAAATGGAAGCTGGACAGCCATCTCTCTGGGATGCTTTCATTTGGATTCTGCTGCTGAGGAATCAGAAATGCAGGTAGTCCTTGACTTAACAACAGTTCATTCTGTGACAATTCAAAGTTACAACGGCACTGAAAAAAAGGACTTAGAACCATTTTTCACAGTTATGAGTTTGCAAGCATCCCCATAATCCTGTGATCAAAATTCAGATGCTTGGCAGCCAGTTTATACTTATGATGTTGGCTATGTCCCAAAGGTCACGTGATCAACTTTTGCGACCTTCTGACGAGCAAAGTCAATGGGGAAGCCAGATTCACTTAACGACCGGGCTGCTAACTTATCAGCTGCTGTGAGTCACTTAACAACTGTGACAAGAAAAGTCATAAAATGGGGGTGAGAAAGACACTTAACAAAAAGGATCGCCAACATGGATCACCAGCGTCCGATGACGGAAGAAGAACAATAAATGTCTCTCTTAACAGTAGATATTTTGGGCTCTTTTGGACTACCTGTAATTCTTTCCAACTCTAATGATTCTGGAGCTCAATGAATCATTGCCTCCTTTTGGCTATGCTTCCCTCCCAGGTGCTGTGACAAGCGGCTTTGGACATACATTGACTTGAGCCATCGGAAATCTATCACTCCCTCCATGCTGAGCGGAATCATCCGACGACAGCCAGCCAGTCTTGATCTGAGCTGGACCAACATTTCTAAGAAGCAGCTAATGTGGCTTCTGAACAGGTTGCAAGGTATTTGGGGGACGAATTGGGAGGTTGGGGGAGAGGCTTAAGGAAGAGAGAGGGAGGGAGGGAGGGAGGGAGAGAGAGAGAGAGAGAGAGAGAGGTAGCCAATGCTTCCTTATTGGCTAAGCTCCCCATTTGCAGCACTTACATTTCCAAATCCAGTTGTTTCAGGGGGTTGACAATCCTGCAAAACTCCCAGATGCCATCCAGAGAGGAGAACCCACGCGTTTAAAACAAAAAACAAAGACCTGGTCAAAATCACTCCAGGGAGTCCTTGACTTAGAACCATTCTTTTAGTGGCTATTTCAAGTTACAACGGCACTAAAAAAGGTGACTTGTGATGGTTTTTCTCACAACCGTTGCAGCATCCCCCATGGTCGCATGATCAAAATTCGGATGCTTGGCAACCATCTCATGGTTATGATGGTTGCAGGGTCCTGAGGTTCTGTGGTTCCCTTTAGCGACCTTCTGACAAGCAAAGTCAGTGGGGAAGCCAGATTCACTTACAAACTATTACTTGTTTAACGGCTGCAATGATTCACTTAACAACTGGGGCAAGAAAGGCAAAATTCCCTTTAACAAATGTCTCACTTAGCAACAAATTTTGGCTTCTGTTGTGGTCATAAGTCGAGGACTAGTTCTAATGAAGACAAATCTCACCAGATTTGAATTCTATTTGGAACAGGGATGTGTTTGAATCAAGAAATGTAAATTTCAGGGGTTATTCAACTCAGCATATTTAATTGAGGAAAAATGAATCAGGTGGCTTTGTTTAAACCTGAACAAAGTCCTTGGAGCTTCCTTTATCTAAGTTGGCTAAACCCCTTAGGATTGGGGGGCATTGTGGAGTGAGGTTTTTCATCGTCTGAAGGCCCCATACTTTGTGTTAATCAGGATATACCAAAAGGTAATTGAATGGTCGAAGCCAAAGGACAAGGGACCAGATAGACAGAATTTCTGGGCACAGGAAATTCTTAATTTGAAACAAATTCAAGAAGCAAAGAACCTGTGCCAGGCTAATTTCCACTGCAGTGATGACCCTGGATGCCCTAATTCAAACGACTGGTGGTGGGGTGGAAACTAATCAAAGAGAGGAACAACCTGGAATTAAGAGAGAAATTTCCTACCAGAGAAGACAACTTGTCTTCAGACGTCATGGGTGCTTCATCACTGGAGGCTTTTAAGAAAGAATGCAATGGAATGGAATAAAACAAAACTTTATTGTCACTTTAAATATAAAATGATCAACATACATTAAAATAAAATTTTGTTGCATTCATCTCTCAAAAGATAAGCATTAAGCATAAACTCTCAGACACACATATATGACACAGAGAAATATATATACATACATACATACATACATACATACATACATACATACATACACACACACACACACACAGCAAAAAGAAAAAAAAGAATCCTGCAAATTTACAAGACAAGTGGCATAATGACTAGAGAGACTGGATAGTCCCTTGTCTGAAATAGCATAGGGTCTCCTGTTTGTGCAGGGGGGTTGGACTAGAAGATCTTGAAGGTACCTTCAGCTCTGTTTTGTTTGATTGGTTGAGAATGCTGCTGCTTTTCTGCATGTGGCCAGAGCCACAATCTCAAGCTGTCTGTGTGCACTGGGAAGGTTCGATGAAGTTTAATAGCTCTGAATCCTGTGATTCTTTTCTTTTCACTTGCATCCTCTCAAGTGGCGGCAGGGATGTGGCATGTGGCTGAGAACTTGTTCTTGACGCAGGTTGCGCAGCTCAGTTGTGGGAAAGGGGTGGAATATGAGGACAAGAGCAAAATCAGGACAGCCACTTTGGTCTGTGGGATAAAGAAAAAAATTGGCCCATAATAAGAGTAGGAGCATTCCCAGAAACCTCATAGAGCTGGGACCCCCAACCTATGGGCCACAGACCACTAGTGTACTGTGGTGCATTTGCATGCTCCATTTGCATGATTGGCAAGTGAGCATGCACTTGCTCATGTAAATGGAGCTGCACAGGCTTGCACTTGCTGGCCATTTGCATAAACTATCCCCTCCCACCCACCCACCCCCGGTCTGCAAAGCCAGAAATGTTGGGGAATTCTGTTGTGTAGAACAGGATGCGAGCTGGGAGCCATAAATCAGAATTCTGGGGTAGAAAGATGGGTTCATGGTGTGAATATAGGGGAAGGAGCCTTGGGTTTCTTTCGAAGCAGAGAGGAATAGTTGGTTTGTGAGGTTCTCTTTCCCCCACTCATGTTCTCTTTGTTCTCTTCTCCCAACAGGACTTAAGGAGCTCATCCTAACAGGCTGCTCTTGGTGCTCTGTGTCGGCCCTCAGCACAGCCAACTTCCCCTCCCTACAGCTCTTAGATTTGCGTTGGATTGAGGATGTCAAGGATTCTCATCTCCGTGAGCTGCTCTTGCCTGCTACAGATGCCAAGCCTGGTAAAGCTACCTGAACTGGAGGGAAATCAGTCTCTAGGACAGAGGGAGGTCTGGGATACCTAGGCAGCTGTTTTACCACCTTTTCTTCACATCCCAAGGAAGTGGGAAAACCTACAAGGCAATCCAAACGTACCCTCCAGCACCCTCTTTCTTTTCCTTTCCTTTCCACAGATGTTTTATAAAACTCACATGTAAGAACAACTGAAATCTTGTGGGATGTTGACGTTGCTGCATGAAATCTCTCAAGGCTTTGCCAATCTTTAAAAGTGGTTCTGGTAGCAGGCCGATTATAAGCCTCTAGAAAAATTGTCAGCCCCTGCTCTGAGTTGAACCAACATCAGCTGTACTCAAATAGCACACTGAGTTGCAAACTAGCCATTCCCATTTCCACCTCTCGTATTGCACAGCGCAGCCCATAATAGGGGCAATTTATGATTCAGAGTGTTATGTGGGCCTTTGTTTTAAAGATGTTGGGTACTGTCAAGCACCAGAGAAGTCAGGACATCCAGGTAAAAGGAAATAAAGTTTTATTATCAGTTTTAAGCTCTCTACAAGAATCTATCAATAAACTATTAATGTTGAAAGAAATTTGGTGGTAAATAAGGAATTCTCAAAGGTCTGGACTTAGATATCTCATGAGTGCAAAGGGATTCATGACACATTTGACGCCTCCCTTGGCCATCACCTACAGATATTGTAAAATCAGAAGGAATGACTGGGATCATCCAGCAAAGTCCTCTATGACACCCAGGTGAACCTGTTAAACCACCCATGGGAAGTGGCTTGTCCAGCCTCTTCTTCAAAAACTCTGGAAATGGAAAATCCACAGGCATACAGATCTGTCCACCAAGATGTTTTTCCTCATATTTAAGACAAAACGTATGTCGATTATTCTGCAAACCCTCTGGTCTACCACTTTGTGGGGCCCTGGCACGACTGCTGGGCTACTCTGCTCAGTGGTTCAGTAGTGCTAAGTTCCAAGCCTTCTTCGTCTGGCGGTAGAGCCCAGCCTAAGAGACTTCTCTGCACACTAAAACATGACGCTGATCACTTTTGGCATAGGATTGCCTGCTGTCTCCAACCCAGCTATTGTGTCTCAGAAATCTCTCAGCTCATGTAAGGGCCTTTGGAGGCGCTGCAGGCTGGAGTAGCCGAGTCCGAATTCTTGAACTGTGAACTCGGGTGTCCCAGACCTGAACAGCCACAGATGCTGCTGCTGCTGCATGCTTGCTTGAGGCACCAAGCCCAGTGTCCGTTCCATGCCCCGAGGAGCCTTCAAGCTTGGGCTACTAAAATTGCTAGGGGTGGGTTAGCCTGCAGCTTCCTCAGCACGTGTGGGATATCACTCCCCCTGCAGCTGCTTTTGGCTGGGAGAGGCAGCAGGGCAGAGAATCTCCTTTCATGGCCCTCCTGTAGGGAAGAGATGAGCAAGGGCTTAAAGGCATGGGAGAACGCTAAGAGGATCCTTCCCTGCACCGCTGGTGGAGTGCTTCCAGGCTGGGAATGCATTGTGCACTGGAGGTCCTTCACCTGGAGCCCTGTTGGAGCATGGCAAACCTCACGGACGGTGTGAACGATCCCAAAGCAATTCTGCCAAAAGGCAGTTTGATTGAATTCACTTGATTTCAGAGAGCCGGATGGCTTCTTTATTTCAGGGGAAAAAAATCTGATCGACTCCAGTGAAACAAACATGTGCTGTTTTGCCCAAGCCTGTCAAAAACATGCTTTCCAAGTCATGCATCTGCCATTTAGGGCAGAGGTCTCGTCTCATCCCATGAGGCTCATTCCCTTCTCTATTCTCACCCTGCTAGGCCACACAGACAGCCGGGGCCGGCTCCAGAATGTCTCTGAACTACGGCTCTCTGGTCTGGACATCACAGATTCATCTCTACGCTTGGTAATCCGGCACACCCCTCAGCTTGCCAAACTGGACCTGAGCCACTGCAACCATGTAGGTGACCAGTCTGTTAACCTGCTGACCGCTGCTAATTCTCCACTCCGAGAGACACTTGCTGAACTCAACCTCACCGGTGAGTCGAATCCCTGCCATGTTTTCCCAAAAATATGACCTACCCTGAAAGTAAGTCCTATCTTGATTTTTACATGTTTACCCAATGTAAGCCTTACTCCCTAAATAAGCCCTAATTAATACCCGGCCCACTCCAAGGTGCACAGGTAAAAAGTAAGCTAGGGTGGGGATGTGGGTGATGGTGCTACCCTAATACCTTCAGGCAGTTGCAGCCAGGCCTCGCACACCCCAACACCTGCCTTTCTGGCCCATTTCTTCTTCAAGGCTGGCAAGGCTTTCCTGAAGGCCTCTGACAACGAAAAAGAGGCTGGGGGCGACATGCAAAAGTGAGGTTAATCAGTGGATGATATCCCCCAAAAATAAGGCCTGGTGCCTTTTTTGGTGGCAAAAAATTTTTATAAGACAGAATCTTATTTTCAGGGAAACATGGTACAAGTAATTCCATCTCTTCTGCTTGAGTGGGCACCGAAATGATGCAGCCTTCTAAAAGAGAAACAGCGCAGTGGTTAAGGAGTTGAACATCTGTCCCAGTGATTCTCCATCATTTTTTTTTCTTCCATGGCACCTTTACAACCCCTGTGTTTTTCCCTGTTGCCTCTTCTCCAGGTCCCATTACCAGGTAGGGACTTTGGACAGTGTTGATAGTCCTTGATTTAGGTTCACTATTGGGACTGGAGCTTCTGTTGCAGTCGTAAATCAAGCCAGACCCGATTTTACAGCACTTTTTATGGCAGTCGTTAAGCAAACCGCATGATTATTAAACAAATCTGCTTAACAACCATCATGACCTACAACCATAATTCCAGGCAGAATTATGATTGTAGGTTGAGAGCTACTTGTAGTGGCCATGACATCCCACTGTGCCACCGCCACCCTACCCCCCTCCCCCATCTTACGTTCCTTAGAATGTGGCTGTTGCTAATTTGTAGGGGCAAATTGTCTTTCCCCCTGTAAAAGCAGCCCCAATTCCTGCCCAGTTTCCTGAGCCAGTCCCCATCTCCCCACAGTAGGATCCGAACAAACCAGTGCTATCTTGTGATCTCAGAAAATGGTCTCAAACCAATGTTACTTTATGGCTTCCTGTTCTGGAGGACCCTTGGTATTGCAGAGGTTAGAATGCAGTATTGCAGGCAAACTCTGTCCACAGCCTGGAGTTCAATCCTGATGGTTGTCTCAGCCTTAAATCCTTCCGAGGTCGGTAAAATGAGGACCCAGATTGTTGGTGGCAAAATGCTGACATCAAGTGAGTGCTCTAAAGCAGTGGCCCGCAACCTTATGGGCACCAGGGACCAGTTCCATGAAGAGAGGTTTCTCTGTGGACCGGAAGGGGCATGGTTACACATGCTTCCTGCATCCCACTCCACTTGTTTGCGCGAACATGTTTCTGGTATGCTGCCAGACCAGGGATTGGGACCCCCTGCTGTAAAGTAGCGCGGGACGGTATATAAGTCTTAAGTGCTACAGCTATTCCTTCTTCCTTCCCTGATAGGATGTAACCGGCTGACGGATCAGTGTCTGCCCCTTTTCCGCCGCTGTCCACACCTCTCCCGTATCGACCTGCGTTCCTGTCACCACATCACGACAGAGGCCTGTGCCCGATTCGCCGAGGACTCGGTCTCCAACAGTGGCGCTGTGCCCCCTGCCCCCGGCACATCCTCACCTCCTTTTCGTTGCCCTGAGGAGAAATTGCTGCTGAAGGACAGCTAATACTCGCTCTGGGGTGGAGGCGCAGAAAGACTCAGCTTCACTAATCCGACCGTCAGAAACGGACTCTGAGAGAACCTTTTTACTTAAAGCCATGCACTGAACCGGAGTGGCATCTCCACCCCCTTACTTGTGCAGCAAAGAGAGTGCCGGGGAGGAGGGGATGTCGTTCCCCCTTCCCCAGGCCTGGCCTGCTGAGGGCCAGGTGGCCTTTTGCTCAATCCACTTGTTCCTGGACAGCCGGGGAGTAAGTGGGGTCCGAGGTAGCCTTGTCGCTTTACAAAGCTGGGGAAATGCATATTCCTCCCATCATGCACTGCGTCGTCCCCCTCTCTCCCCCTCCCCCACGCTTCCAAATGTCCTTCCATGCCACCATTGGTACACCCTGCTATCTCGGGGCGGGCAGGGGAGGGTGGGAATTGACATTCAGCCTTGAAATGCTGGCTCGGGAGGAAGGCAGCTTCTTCAACGGGGTCGGATATATTACGTTTTTTTCCTACGCCGTTCCTCGCCCAATGCAAATGTGCACTCCAACCTCATCAGTCTTTCCGCCCCTCCCACATGCTGCCTTGATGATTTTTTTTAAGGGTGCTTGTGTGTGTGCGTGTGCGTGCTTGTCAGCCTGCCCACCCAGTTCCTTTCCCCAGCTTTCTCCAGTTGTGCATCTGCAGTGTGGTTTTCCAAGGGGGCCAAGCAAGAATCAGGCAGCTGATTTACAGATTCCTTTGCCCTGTCTTTTCCCAGCTGTGTATCTACTGGGGCTCCCTTCTACCTCTACTGTTGTCTCTCTTTCCCACAGCACCGGATGGTTTCTGGAGTTGGCACATCCATTTGATCTGCTTCCTGCATCGATGCCCTTTGTACCCCTAATTCTCCCCTCCCCCACCAGTGGGAGGCCAGAAAACATCTCTAAAGGTGCTCTTCCCCAAGATTTCCTTATCCTAACTCTCCTTCCCAGCTGATCCCAGTATACAGCTGAGGCTTCCTGGGGAGATGCCGCCCTGCCAGATGTGGATGCCCACACCGTGAAACACATGTGCTGCTTTCTATATGCACAGTGTACCTGCTGCTGTCTTGTTTACGCATTAAACTTACATATGCATGCTCTTGCAAGCCACCCATATGGACGGAGTCCCTTGCCAAGCAGAGGGATAAGGCAGAATACTTTGTCCAAAAGAAAGGAGTAAACTTGGCATGTGTGAAAGGGAGGAGCTAAACCACCTGCCTCGCTTGGCATGCCTTGGGATCCTTCTTTGGAGGAGAGGCCTTAACAGTTCTCTCTTCCCTCTCCCTCCAGGCCCCCTCAGGCAACGCATCTGCTCCTCACAGTGTTTTTCAACGATTAACATGGGTGGACTTCAATTCCCAGAATCTCCCAGCCAGCATGAATTCTGGGAATTGAAGTCCACACATCTTAAAAGTTGCCGAGGTTGAAAAACAAAGACAACTCTACAGTATTCTATCCAGCCTCTGGATTCTTCCTGAAGGACATTTCCTCCCAGGCTGTTTTCATCCCACCTCGGCAGGCTGGATGGATCATGCAGCTCTTTCCAACTCTGTTGTCCCACCTTCTGTGCCCAACGCTTTGCCCCACGGCTTCCCAGCACTTCTCCCCAGAAAACTCCGTTCTTCCCGTTTCTCCTCTTTTCCTCAAATTCCTCCTTTTCGATTCTGGACAGGAAAAGTCCTTGCAGCTTCCCATCCAAACTTCCCTTCCCATTCATTGGCTTTTATTCTTTTGGACCATAAGCTTTAATAACCACTTTGGGGATGGGGATGGGGGGTGGGGGGAAGCTGGGGCGGGATCCTGCCTGCATTCCTTACCCACAGTGCAAACTATTGTTGCGCAGGAGTTGGCCGGGCCTTCTCTTAATTCCTGCCGCTCTCCATTGCCTCCTAATCTCAAACTTGAAACCCCACTCCTTCCGTCCAGCTGTTCAGGTGGGCATGTGTATGTGTGTTTGGGTATGTATGCATGTGGGATTCCCACCCCCCTCTCTCTTCTTTTAAAGGTGTGGGGGGGGAGAAATACTGTAGAAAAGAAAAGTGGTGCAAAACGAATGTCCTGGATCGACGCTGGGCCTTTTGTCGGTCGTTTTTGCTCCTTCTGCTTGGAGGCGGGAGCACAATGCTGCTCTCTCCGTCCCTTTGGCCACATCCGTCTTTGGGGTCAAGTGGGGGACTCCTTCTCTCTTAAAGGTGCCCAATTCTATCTATTTCACTTTCACTCTTTCATTTCTTCTCTTATCTCTGATTTCCACCATCCCCCCTCTTTTTTTTTTTTTTTTTGCTGTTCTTTTGTATTGTTAGAAACAGTCTGGACTGCACTGGGGAAGTGCAGCAAAAGGAATAGTTCATCCAGTCCAGAAACCCTCCTCTCTTGGCTAGAACGGGGTTGTTGTGGTTTTTTACCTTCAAAAGCCCTTCTTTTCTCCCTTCCCTTTCCTCTCTCTCTCTTTCTCTCTCTTTCTTTTTCCTCCCTCACCCTGCTTCCTTCTCACCCTGTGTTTCATCTGGATTTTCAGATGGCATCAGATATGCACCGCCTTTCAGTGCGCATTAGGGAGAGGAGGATGGCACAAGACTGATTTTCAATTTGGTCACGTATCTTATTTTATTTTATTTTTCTTTTAAATATATACTTGAACATTCATTTATTACTAAAGCATTACTTGAAAAAAACGCAGCGATAGCTTGTGGAATCGGAGGCGAGGTTTTTGGTGTTGGGTTGTGTTTTTTTTATTATTATTTTTACAGTTCTATTGGGTGCTTTTTTATTGTTTTAAGAAAATTGGTTTTGTTGTTTCTTTTTTTTTCATTTGTCTGATTCAACAAAGTCCTTCCCTCTCACTCCATTAACCAAAGAGGGCCAAGGTATCTTAATTTTTCCTCCTTCACCTCCATTTCTGGAGCTTTTCTTTCTTTCTTTTTTTCCCTTCTGCCTAGGAGTGTTCTCTCCTTTACTCAAAACTCTTACAGAGCAAGTATTAAACAATTTTGAGGAGTGGAGGCTTTGGGGCTACGTTTTGGTGGAAATGTTGTATATTTGAGGGAGGGTGTCAGTGGGTCTCTTCCAGATCTTATGGCACAGCATAAACATGTACTGTATGGCCTGTCCTCAATTTAGTGGTCCTGTCCACGTCTCATTCCCACATTCCCACATGGTGCAAACAGGGAAACTGGGTTTCATTCCACATAACAAGCCTCCTTGTCAGTTTTGGGCCTCCACTCTTCATTTCTCCTTCATGTAAAAGGAGATGTATACACTAAGAGGGAAGAGCCATCTAGCTCCAGATATTTGGGGAGAGAGCCCTGCCCTGGTGACCCTCCTGTAGTCCGCTTCTCCTTCTCAGAAGGAGAGTGGCAGCAGCCAAGGGAAATGCTCTTTTCAAGCATATCTTTTGAGGTTTGTTTATTATTATTTTTACCATTGTTTTTTTTTTAATGGATGTTTTAACTCTTGAAAAAAAAAAAAAAAAAGAAAAGAAAAATACCTCAGGTTTAAAAAGAAACGGTGAAGAGTGAGAGGGAAAAATACGGGAATGTCATCCCAGGGTTGCATTATTCTTCTGGAGAAAGGGTGGGCAAATTATGGCCCTTTTATGATCCATGAACTCCTGAGACAGCCATGTTGACTCAGGAATTCTGGGAGTCGAAGTCCACAGGTGGTAAAAGGGGCCATCGTTGCCCACTCCTGCTCCAGGCTGCTGCTTTAGGGACTGCACATATTGGGCGGGAAGCCCACTGGACTAGTGCGGAGAGGCATCTGTGGCTCAGTGCTGGATAGAGATGGACACAAGTGATCGCCCCCACTTCCATCACCCTAACCCTCACCTCAATTTTCCTCACCCATTACCACTCCAAAGACAGGCGCTTGCATCAGAGGTGCAGGCCCGTCTCTCAATCCCAATGGAAAAGAAACATGGAGAAACATGTCTGGTGTCTCCCCTCCCCACAGATGTCGCTTCAGAAAGTATTCCAAGACTCCCATCAACTTTGAACCTCCAATGTATTGGGAGTCTACATCCTGGTGTTTTCAACCAGCCTGTTCGTTGGCTGCAAGTGGTAGATATTGTGGTCCACCATCCCTTAGAGAAGTTGGGTAAGGCTGAGCTGTTCCATAGTTCTCCCCGGCCCACAGAAACGCACGCACAAACACACCGAGCGCACCCCTCAACTCAGTGGACCAAAGCTTATATTTCCACCGCCACCATCATCTCCCACCGATTAATTGCTTATCCTCCAGCTACAACTTTAATCTTCAATAGACTCTTAACTGTTCCTCACTTAGAAATTGAGGCAAAGACTGCTGGGGATGGGAAAGAAAGCAAGGGGGTGAAATAAAAATGTAAAAATCCAGTTTTTGGAGCAACGTGTCTCCGTGATGTTTAATCTGCACATCTCCATCCTGGCCCCAAGGGACTCTACAAATGGGGAGGGAGGGGGACGTGAGACCAGGTTCCAATCTGAATTTCAGGGGTTCTATTATTGTATCATAACTGTTTGCTATATAAACAAAAACAAAAAAAATCAAAAAAACGAAAGTGTTTTGATCTTAAAAGCCTGTTTTTCATTATTCACTCCCCTTCCTTTTACACACATACCATGCACATTCAAGCATATATTCAGTTCTATCTCCTTGCAAAAGAAATGTTGTGAATTTAAAAAAAATATGTTTTGGGGGGATTGTTAATCATTATTTTCTTTTTTAATTTTCCATGGGTTTCTATTTTATATTTTCTGGAAATATTTTTTTATAAACTCTTCTTTTGGTTTTTTGAAAGGTTTTATTTTGTTTTTTTTGTTTCTGTTATTATTAGCATGCTGTCTTGAGAATTCTTCTTTGAGACTGATGGAACAAGGGGTACCTTTAATCAAAATATAAAAATTAAAGGGAAGCCTTAGGTGTGAATCGGTACCCCGATTCTTTAAGGAGTGCCTCTGTTAGATTTCTGACAGTTGTCATTTGCAGTAAGAGTCACAACATGTGATGACAAGGTTTTCCATGTTATATTTCCACCAAAATTAGCCACTTCACGGGGGAAATGCAAGAGAGGAGGACAGGGCCTTTATTTTGGATTAAATGTTTGTCTTGAAAAGAGTCAAGGATGATGGACAAAGCATCCTTCCAATATCCCTTTTCTCACAACAGCCTTCTGGGGATAGGTTGGAATGACAGCTGCTACTGCAGTGTAGTTTAATTCATTTTAGGAACAATTAGAAGCGCCCCTCTTTTTGGCCTTCATTCTGTTTGCTGGATGTGTTTGCATGATTAGCCTAGCGACCTATTAATCATGATTTTTATCAAGCCTGATCTTCTGGATTGGCAGAACAATGGATCAAAAAGGAATAACAGCAGGATTTCTGAACTCTAGGCTATGATCAGATAGGGTAAGGAAATTTAACTACTCTTACAGACTTGATTAGATTGTGTACCGGCAACATCCTCCACTTTGGTTGTGATTTGGTTCCATAAATAAATTAAAATGTCTTGAGATCCAAAGAACTGACTAGGTTTCCCGAAAGGACACAACTATTTTGACGTTTTCACCTGTCTACATTGCCTGTACATTGAATTGAGGTCTTAGCCAAAAATGAAAAAATCTTGCCTGTTCATATTGAGGCCAGTTTCTGATCATGTTCCCTTTTTGTCTTGACACTTGAGTCCAAAGAATGAATGAAAGAGTCCTAATGCTGAATGCTGTTTGTCCAGAGTCACTAAGAGTGTCTAAAGTCCAGTTGAAAGTTGAATTAGCAGAGCCCAGCTTGAAATGTTTCCCTACCATCTGCCCTAATTACAAGCTTTAGCTTTATTTTTAGAATAGATTAGAGCTGTAAGGGACCTTAGAGGTCATCTAGCGAATCTCCTCAAGCAGGAGACCCTACCATTTCAGACTGGGGGTAGTTCAATACCTTCTTAAAATCTGCAGTCGTGACGCACCCACAACTTCTGAAGGCAAAACGTTAACACTGGTTAATTGTCCTTACTGTTAAAAAATTCCTCCTTAATTCCAAGTTGCTTCTCTTCTCGTTTAGTTTCCATTGCTTCTTGTCCTGCCCTCTGGTGTTTTTTTGGGGGGGAAAAAAAGTTGACACCACCCCCCTTCTTTGTGGTATACTATCATGTCATTCTTAATCCTCCTTTTCTCTAGATTAGCCAAACCCAAATCCTGCAACTGTTCTTCATATGTTTTATTCTCCAAGCCTTTAATCCTTAGTTGCTCTTTGCACATTTTTTCCAAAGTCTCAACATCTTTTTTGTAATGTGGTGACCAAAACTGGATGTATTGATTGTTAGTTGATTGATAGATTGGAGAGCCTTTTGTCCAAGATAGTGTAAGATCTCCTACCTTAAACCAGGGGGTGGGAATAGATTACCTCTAAGGTCCCTTGCTTCTCAGCTCTATGGCTTAAATGGTGCAGTTATGGCCAACATAGAAATGGTTGCAAGTGTGCCAAAAAAACTTAAGATTTCAGTTGAAAGGGATTGAAAACATAGCAATAATCCTCTTTAAATTTTCCACTGTTGTGTTCTGCTTTGGCAAGATTTGGCTTATTACTATCATTTGCAGTCACTCTCCCTTTCATGTGAGATGTGGAAGATCAACTCCAAGCAATATTTAATCTACCCACTAGAGGGTATGTGTATTTGTGGGGGAGTGGGATGTTTTTGCCAATAAAAGGAAAATCCAATGGTCCATATTACTAACAGATCTATTTCAGTCCTTCCAAAGAACTATTCTGCAATGGGTAGCAGCACGGGCTAAATACTTTTCCCTGGATTATTTAAGCAGCTGCCTCCTTTTCCCCCCCCCCCCCCCCAGCCTTTGTAAACTGCTCCTCTGCAAGTAGGCACACAATCCTTTGGCCTCACAGTGGAGAAGGAAGAAAAAGAAAGAAAGTAGCTGTGTGAGCACATGCACAGTCAGGAGCATCTTAGGCGGCAACTGCTGTATGCTAATCTGAAAGGAGGGGGGGGAAATGAGGCGACTTCTTTCATAGACTTGTTTCCAATCCATTGCACAGGATTTTGTGGGAGAGATTTGCACGGCTCTAATGCAATCAGTGCAATCAGTAATTTTACAATCAGTGACCTTTCTCAGTCCATTTGGAGATGCATTCAGAACAAGGCTGGATCAGATATGCTTGAAGTCCTAGGCTGCATTAACAGAGGGATAGAATCAAGATTACGTAAAGTGTTATTACCTCTTTGTAATGCCTTGGTAAAGAGTGCACTGGGAATGTTGAATCCAGTTTTGGTTCCAACAATTTTTTAAAAAATGTTGATACTCTAGAAAGAGTACAGAGAAGGGCAACAAAGATGATTAGGGGACTAGAAGTAGAAGGTAAAAGAACAGGTGCAAGAATTGGGTATGTCTAGTTAGATGAAGGAATGACATGATAGCAGGGTTCCAATATCTCAGGGGTTGCCCCAAAGAAGAGGGAGTCAAGCTCTTCTCCAAAGCCCCTGAGGGCAGGACAAGAAGCAATGGACGGAAACTAATCAAGGAGAGAAGCAACCCAGAACTAAGGAGAAATTTCCTGACAGTTAAAATCAGTGGAAGTGGATTGTGGGCGCTCCAACATGGGAAGATTTTTCAAAAGAGATTGGGCAACCATTATGGAACAACTTAGTTTTAAGATAGCAGAGACAAGTGGATAACCGCTTGTCTGAAATGATGTAGGGTTTCCTTCCTCAGCAGGGGGTTGGACTACTAGAAGGCCTCCAAGGTCAGTTCCAATTCTTATTATTCTATATTCTCTTATTCTGTTACAGCATTTTTTTCCTCCTTTCCCAGATTAAGGCAAAGCTGCTTAAATTGGGGCATACTGAAGACTAAGCCAAAGAGGAAATGTGAGAATTCTTCTATTCTAGTTTATAATGTCATGGTAGCTTAGCGTTGGCGAACAATTCCAACCCAGTACATGTAGTCCTCGACTTACACTAGTTCATTTCGTGACCATTCAAAGTTACAATGGCCCTGAAAAAGTGATTTATGACCATTTTTCACACTTACGACCTTTACATGACCCATGATCATGTGATCAAAATCCTGCTGCTTGGCAACTGGTCCATACTTATGACCATTGTTGTGACCCATGTGGTCCCCTTTTGCAACCTTCTGACAAAGTCCATGGGGAAGCCAGATTCACTTCAAAACTGGCTTACTAGCTTATCAACGATGGTGATTCACTTAGTGACTGTGGCAAGAAAGGTCGTAAGATGGGGCAAAACTCAACAAATTTCTCACTTAACCACAGAAATGTTGGGCTTGATTGTTTCATAAATTGAGGACTACCTGTAGAAAAAATTGCTACATTTCAGAAAACTCAAAATTAGCTACAGGTATCCTTGACTTACAATCATCTGTTTAAAGACAGTTCAAAATAACGCCACTGAAAAAAATGACTTACCGTTTTTTGCACAACCATTGCAGCATTCCCCATGGTTTTGTGATCCATGTGTCCTGGGTGTCATGTGATCTATGGGTCATGGGATCTCATTTTGCAACCTTCTGACAGGCAAAGTACATGAGGAAGCCAGATTCACTTAATGACAGTATCACTAAGGTAATAACTGCAGTGATTCACTTAGAATAACTTTATTATCACTTTGACATGTATGCCAATCAGCCTACATTAAAGTGAAATTTCGTTGCATACAGCTTTCAAAGGGTCATCAACTCTAATATACACTATATAAACATGACAGGATAAATGAATACAAAATTATGCATATACCTATATATATATATGACACAGAGAAACAACAGATTCTAGTTCAAATGTAAGCATGTACATGGAAGAAAAACGAATCTTGCGCGTTTTCCAAATGGATGGCATAGGGAACAAAGCCGTGTCAGAATCTGGAAGCCTTGCTAGAAATACTTTGAAAGGTCCACCCAGAAGGGAGCAACAGAAACTGGCTGTGAAGTAGATGTGTGGAGTCCCTAACAATGCTTTTCACTCTAAGCGCATAACACTGAGAATCAGTGTCCTGAATAACGGGAATCAGACTTCCTATAATCTCAGCTCTCCATACCTCCTCAGCTGTACTTAACAACAGTAGCTAGAAATGGGACAAAACTTAACAATTGTTTTGCTTAGCAACAAAAGTTGTAGGCTCAGTTGTGGTCATAAGCCCAAGACTACCTGTACTAATTGCCTGCCTCATATTGTCTAATGTTAGCAGTGGCCCAGAGCTTGATCTGTTTTTCTTGAGGCAGGTTGGGAACAATTCTGATGAACACTAAGTGCCACAATAGTGGTGATGGGGCAAAACAAAATGGAGAAGTATCGCACAGGAGTTTGTTTCTTCACCTCTCAAGGAGGAAATAGAGGCAGATTGACTTCTGCTTTTTGCTAAGAAGGAAAATTCTTAAGAAAAGTCATCGGCAACATAGTGTTTCTAATTTTCAGAAGGATTGTTTCCTTTTGCAATATTAGATTGGTATCCTGTCACAAGACTAAGGGCTCTTGGTTGACAAGCTACAAACCAATGCTGTCTGGGAGATCTGGCTTTCCAGGATGAGGTTCTAGGAACCTGCTCAAATCAGGCGTGAACTAATGTAGTTTGGTAGAAAAGTGCATACTTGACAGCAAAAAGACCAAGGTTTAATTTCTGTTGTCTCCAGGTAAGGATGGAGAAGAAATCTTGCTGAGATGCCACCTTCCTATCTGGACAATATAGAAGAAAGTTTTCTTGTCTTGGAGGCAGCGGTCTCCTCCATTGTGCACCTGTTTTCATGGTTGAACTTAGCCCATGTCCAGTTGTGTCTTTCTACATTTTCTGTGAGGTTCCTGAGTGTTAAGAGAAAAAACTAAGAATCATGTGGGTCTCCTGAAGCAAAATGCATTTATGGAAGCCTAATTTTGGGTGAAGGCTTTCCATTTTCATTCATTGCTTATATATTGGCCTGGCTGAGATCTCTCTGGATTAGTAGATGGCAATCAGTGGCACATTATATCAGAATCATGATATCATTTTGTGTTTATAATACTGCAAGACTCGTGGTTGCTTTAGTCAAATTCAGATCGCTCCTAAGGTCGCCGTCTTCTCCTCAATCCAGTTCTTCAAGAAACATTGATCATCATCAAGATTGAACAAACAAGATGACCAATAGGTACAGGAAAGATTCAGGAGCTTTATGGGTCTCCTTGCTGGCATCGAAGCAATAGAATAGAATAGAATAGAATAGAATAGAATAGAATAGGAATAAGAATAGAATAGAGTAGGAATAGAATAGAATAGAATAGAATAGGAATAGAGTAGGAATAGAATAGAGTAGGAATAGAATAGAGTAGGAATAGAATAGAATAGAATAGAATAGAATAGGAATAGAGTAGGAATAGAATAGAAGAGAAGAGAATAGGAATAGAGTAGGAATAGAATAAAATAGAGTAGGAATAGAATAAAATAGAGTAGGAATAGAAGAGAAGAGAATAGGAATAGAGTAGGAATAGAATAAAATAGAATAGAGTAGAGTAGGAATAGAAGAGAATAGAATAGGAATAGAGTAAGAATAGAATAGAATAGAATAGAAAAGAATAGAATAGAATACTTTATTGCCAAGTGTGATTGGACACACAAGGAATTTGTCTTGGTATAAATGCTCTCAGTATACATAAAAGAAAAGATACATTTGTTAAGAATCAAGAATCATAACATACAACACTTAATGATAGTCATAGGATACAGTCAGCAATCAAATCATACTAGGAAACAGTCAATATAAATCGTAAGGATACAAGCGACAAAGTTACAACAAGATGAAAGACAATGGGGTTGAGGGGTCAGGAGTCCACTTTTGCCATGGGCCTGTCACCCTCAGCCAACCATCTACTCTGGTGGTTGTTCTGTAAGAAAACTGGTGGAAGGAGCGGTATGTATGCTGCTGTGGGCTTCTGAATGAAAGGTGATGTCATAGCTTGATCAATACAATCCAGCGGTTGAGTGGTTGGTCCCACTGGGATGAGACATAAATACAGTTGCCATGCCCTAAAAGACCACCAGGGAGCGGTGGGTATGTAGTTCCAAGTCTATCTTGGGACTCATCAAACTCAAGTAGCCAAATCTTTCTTTCTCTGAGGCTCAAATCAACCAATCAGAATAGAGCTGAAAGGGATCTTGGAGGTCTTCTAGTCCAACCCCCTGCTCAAGCAGGAGACAGGATACCATTTCAGACTGGCTGTCCTCAAATCTGGTTGTATACATCTGATGTCCCAATAATAGGAGGAAACAGGTCACATACTGCCTCCTGGTGTTCTTATAAGTTTATAAACTCACACAGGATATACACTGTGTAAAAAAATAATTTCCCCATATTTTCCCTCCCTTCTCCAAAAGTTATCTGGTAGATTGCTCATACCTTTCTTGTCTTGTACAAGACAAGATGTGAATTTCATTAGAAGCTGCTTAAACTGGGGGAAAACATGGCAAATATTAGCTGTCCTGCAGTCAGTGGATGGCAATTTCTTCAAAGTTCCCTTCAGTTCCTGTGTCTGCCACAGGGGAACAGTCACAGTTTGAAATTGATCTGCCCTTGTTTCAAGTTTAATTCTGTTGAATTCATACACCCCGATTTTGAAAGCGGTTGACTTACCTCGTTTCACTCCATGCACAGAGACACTTCTCCTTTTCCTTGAACTTGAATCCTCCTGTTTGTTCCCCTCCTACCCCATTCATTTGCTCTTTCTAGTTTTCTCCCCTTTTTTCTGATTTCTCTCTCTGATTGGCTTCTCATATTGGCCTGGTTTAAATAACAATTGATAGCTGCATAAAACACTGAAGTGACAGAGAAATGTGCCTTTTTGGACACGGAGGATGGATTTCCATGACTAGACATTGGCTGTGGGATTCTGCAACCTGATCTCCAGCTTTCAAAATTAAAAACTGCCAAATGCCATAAGCCACCTCTGAGAATTCGAATAGAGATCACAAGAAAGTCCAAGGAAGAAAGAGTTTAATTTGGGTGGGTGGAAGGCTTCCAAGTTTATGTTATTTATTTACATCCCACCTTTATTATTTTTATAAACAATTCAAGGTAGTGAATATATGCAACATACCTTCCTCCTCTTATTTCCCCCACAACAACAATCCTGTGAGGTGGGTTGGGCAGAGAAAAAATGACTGGCATCCAAAGTTGCGCAGCTGGCTTTCATGCCTAAGGTGGGACTAGAACTCATTGTTTTCCAGCGATTGGCCCAAAGTCAACCAACTGATTTTCATGCCTAAGACAGGACTAGAACTCACAGACTCCTGGTTTCTAGCCTGCCTTCACCATTTGATGGCTCATGCATTTCAGTCTCAAACTAAAGTTCAGTTTCCCCTACAACCTTGTAAAAACTATTATGAGAACAGTCTCATTTCAGATTTGGAGACATTTCAGGAATAAGGATTAAGAGATTTTCATCTTGAAACATTGTGCACACTTCTAGTTTTAAGATATCTAAACACTTGGCCATAGGTTCATGATCCTGTTTTGGCTTAGAAGCTAAAAAGGGCCAATGTAGCTAACACTCGGAAAGGAGACCTCCAAGTGATTATTCATTATTCAGCCATGCTGAAATATCCAAGAAAAAAGATTTGTTGCTTCCCCAAACCACTACATGCTGGCTGGGGAATTCTCAAATTTGCCAGGGTTAAAATATACCCAACAAAGAACTCAGGCAGGTACTTTGCCCTTTAAAATCCACATTGTACATTTTTAGAATAAACATTTCATATGATTAACTATTAACTAATATCTGTTCTGCTGCCTCTGAAATGCTGTATGCAAGTTGAAAATCACATCTGCATTTCTATTGCCTCTTCAGAGTAATTCTTCCTGGACACAGAGCGCTATTTCTGAGCAAATCTGCATTTGCAGTTTGCAATATGGATGGGGGGGGGGAGCTATAGCTCCCCTAATTCCAAAGACATTGGCAAGTTTGGGGAAGGTATCGCCCAGCTTTGATGCACTTGGATCTTCTGATTTCCTGTTTTTATTTAGTGGAAGTGTAAAATCTTAAAGCATGTCTATGGAGTCTCAGAACTTCGTCCCAAAGGTGCTTTTTTTCAAGAGGCAACTGGACTTTCTGGTGGTTTTTTTTCCCCCTCCTTTGGAGACGTTTCTTCTTGGATGAGAAACCAAACCTCTTCAAAGAAAAAAGAACATCAGAACATCCAGTTGTTTCTTGAAAAAAAAAAAGCACCTTTGGGACAAAATCTTAAAGAGTGTTTCTAGTCATGCTCTTCAGAAGTGGCTCGGCACCACCTTTGCTCAGATTGTTTGTTTTGGCTGGGTTGCCTTACCGACCTGCATTCCGGGGATCGCCTGGTGATCTCCCGTCCAAATCCCCACCAACCTGCTCAGCTTCCCAGCCCTACGTGTTGCTCATCGCCCACACTTTGGCCATGTCCGGCGAAGCAACCCAGCGGAGAAGCGACTTCTGCGGCTGGCCGCCGCTTCCCCTTTAAGCCCCGAAGCAAACACCCCGCGGCTTCTCCCCGCCCGCCCCGTCTGTCGGTCCGGCCTCCCTCCCTCCCTCCTCCCTCGCTCGCCCCACCCAGCAACGCAGCCACCCGTGCCCGAATCGCAACTTTTCCCCCCGGCGCCGGTCCGCGTCCGGGCTTCGCTTTCCTCGGCGGAATCTCCCCTCCTTTCCCCGCCGATTCCGATCCTTCGGGATCCGCTCGCTCACCCGCGTCCTCCGTCCCTTCGCGTCTGGCCTCGCCCAGAAGGGTGAACTGTCTCCGCGGACCCCGCGCTTCTTCTCCTCCCGGTCCGCGCGCTCGGCTCGCTTTCCCCGGTGACTTGACTCGCTTGCTCGGCCCGGTGGGCAGAGGCGGGCGCGTCCCTGCCTGCCGCCCCTCGGTGCTTGCCAGCCGCCCGCCTTCTTCTGCAGCTCCGATGAAACCCGGCGGGGGAGCCGAAGCGCCGGAGGGCGAGGGCGCGGAAGGGGAACGGGAGCCGCTGAACCCCGAGTCGTCCGAGCCGCTGGGCGTCTCCGCCACTTACCGGGAGTTCGTCCGGCGAAGTTACCTGGAGCTGATGAGCGCCAACCAGCACTCGCTGCATGCCCTGAACTGGCGGCGGCTTTATCTCAGCCGGGCCAAGCTGAAAGCCTCCAGCCGCACTTCGGCTCTGCTCTCCGGCTTTGCCATGGTGAGTTGGGGAGACTGGAGGGAAGCGCCTGCCGTCCGGAAGACCCGGCGGGCGTGGGCGGGTGGGAGGCTGGGCTCGCTCTACCCGGTGGTCCGCGCTGCCCTCGCCCATGTGTCTGGCGGGCACATGGGAGAGAAGTTTAGGTTGTCTTAAGACCATAACTGAGACATTTGTTAGGTGACATTTGCCCAATTTTACATCCTTTCTTGCCACAGTTGTTAAGCGAATCAATCGATCAGTTGATCAGAACAGAGCTGAAAGAGACCTTGGAGGTCTTCTAGTCCAAGCAGGGGATTCTAGACAGTTTCAGACAAGTGGCTGCCTAGAATCACTCACTGCACTTGTTAAATTGGTAACCTGGTTGTTCAGTGAATCTGAGTCCCCCGTTGGCTTTGCTTGTCAGGTCACAAAAGGGGTCACATGACCCTGAGATACCAAAACCCATCGTAAATACAGGTAATTCTCCAGTTACAATCACAACCGAGCCCAAAATTTCTCTTGCTAAGTGAGACAGTTGCCAAGAAGGTTTCGCCCCATTTGATGTCTTTTCTTGCCAAAGTTGTTAAGCGAATCACTCACTGTGCTTGTAAAATTAGTAACCCGGTTGTTAAGTGAAACAGGAATCCCCCGTTGACTTTGCTTGTCAAAAGGTCACAAAAAGTCATCACGTGACCCTGGGATATGGCAACCATTATGAGTCAGTTGTCATGCACCTGAATTTTGATCACTTGACTCTGGGGATGGGGTCATGGTTTCAAGTGTGAAAAATGGTCATATCACTTTTTTCAGTGATGGGGTAACTTCAAACAATCACTATATGAACTGTTGTAAGTCAAGGATTACCTGTAGGTGCTACTCGCAGAAAATGCAGGCACAAGGCTCCTATTTCATATGTTCCCTATTTCCTGCAAAAGGAAGGGGGGAAACTCCTTCCCAACCCAGATAATACCCTCCCCGTATCATTTCCTTCAGTGGTCTGTGGCGTTGCAGGAAATTTTTCTTTTACTTCCAGAAAAAGGCCAGAGATTAAATGCCTCAGGTGACCCCTATCTAATTTTACAAAGGTCAGTGCAATTTTTTTATCTGACCCAAGCAGATCAGTCACGATTGGTTAATCTTAAACATCAAAGCAGGCTCTGTATCTCTCTGGATCTATGCTTTCTTCTCCCAAAAGGATGCAAAGTTGGAGGTGTGTTTCGATCAGAAAGGCCAGCAGTTTGGCAGTTCGGATCCCTAGCACTGTGTAATGGAGTGAGCTCCCATTACTTGTCTCAGCTTCTGCCAACCTAGCAGTTTGAAAGCATGTAAAAATGCAAGTAGAAAATTAGGGACCACTTCGGTGGGAAGGTAACAGCGCTCTGTGCGCCTTCGGCGTTTAGACATGCTAGCCACATGACCACGGAGACATCTTCGGACAGCGCTGGCTCTTTGGCTTTGTAACGTAGATGAACACTGTCCCCTAGAGCTGGAAACGACTGACATGTATGTGCGAGGGTAATCTTTACCTTTACCTTCATGGCTCAGCCCAACGGTTCCCCTCCCAAGCAGCCTTGTGGCATCTCCAAGCCATAAAACACTGTGTCCAACTCCGCCATTTTAAGACATGCGGACTTCAATTCCCAGAATTCCCCAGCTAGCTGTGCTGGCTGGAGAATTCTGGGAATTGAAGTCCACATGCATTAAAGTATCCAGGGTTGACTTAACATCGCCTTAAAATTTGGCTCTGGGAGAGGAGCATTTGTCACCCATGCAGGCTCCTTTCCGACTTTTCCCAACCTAGGCATGCTTTTCAAAAAGTTTTGGAGTGCGGATCCCAGGGTCCACAATACAGCTGGTTAAAATGAGGGGCATTGTAGTCCAAAACAACCAAGAACATTCTGCTTGGGAAAAGGCTATTTTCTTGTACGTAGTCTGCCTCGTCTCTTTGTAAAATAGGGGTGCCTAAAGAAGTCAGCCAAACTTTCTCTATACTGTATTTATTATTGCAATTTATGAGGCCACTTCTCTCAAATTCATGGCTCTGGGCAGCTTGCCCTAGTTTGAAAGCATGTGAAATTCAAGAAACAGTATAAAAAAAAAACCAACTAAGAGCTAGTTTGGTCTAGTGGTTAAGGCTACAGCCAAGAAAGCAGTGAGTTCAAGTCCTACCTTAGCCATGAAAGCGAGTGACTTTGGGCCATCTCTCTCTCTCTCTCTCTCTCTCTCCCTCCCTCCCTCTCTCTCTCTCTCTCAGCCCGACCCATCTCAGAGGGTTGTGACAATGTGAAAAATAGGGAAAGTGTGTTCATTTGTTTGCTGCTTTGACTCATTTGTAAAAATAACCAAAGAGGGATACAAATATATAAATGTGCTGGTAGAACACTGCAACTGTAGAAGGCTTTAATTTTCTCTACCTTTTGAGACCCCCTGGCTTTATTTACAAACTCTAAAGTAGGCCTTACTTTGTTTTCAAAAACAAAAAAGGAAAATGGACAAACTGACTTCAAAATCATGCTAGGAAATTCACCACCATGCCACCCTGATGAAGGCCCCGCCATTTTGCCTTCTCTTCTCTGTTGCTTTCCCACCCCTCAGAGCCAAAAGCTGATCAGTTTGGAGCTGACACAAAAGACTTTTTAAAAAGAGAAGAGCTAATTTGCTGAAACTTGTTCTCTCTTTTGTTACACAGTGCTCGATCCCTCTGTGTGTGTGTGTGTGTGTGTGTGTGTGTGTGTATTCTGAAATGCCAGGCTTCTGCAAGTGTTGTTAAGCCCCAAAAGCCTTTGAGTATGTGTATTCAGTTATTAAGTGAATCACTGCAGTTGTAAAGCAAATCATGCAGTCATTAAGCGAATCCGGCTTCCCCTGTTGCTTTTGCCAGTCTGAAACTGGCTGGGATGGTTGCTTGTGGCAATCGCATTAACCCAGGATGCTGCAACTATGGTAAATAAATGTGGATTGCCAAGTGCCTGGGTTTTGATCATGTGACCTTGGAGATGCTACCATGGTTGTAAATGCAAGGACTGGTCATAAATCATTCAGTGTCATTGTAACTTTGAACGGTCACTAAATGAATGGTTGTAAGTTGAGGACTAGCTATACAGAGAGCCCCCCCCCCCTTGCAACCCGTCCATTGTCCAACCGTCTTGGCACTCTACCAGCGGTTATTCTGCACCTTCTGAGAGTAAAGGCAATTCTCGACATACAACAGTTCATTTAGTGACTGTGCAAAGTTACAAGGGCACTGAAAAAAGTGACTTTTGACCAGCAGTCAGAGTTATGACCTTTGCAACACCCCTATGGTCACTTGGTCAACATTCAGATGCTTGGTAACTGGTTTATATTTATGACCTTTGGATCCCAGGATCATATGATCATATGATCATTTTCTGTGACCTTCTGACAAGAAAGTCAACAGGGTAGCCAGATTCACTTAACAACCAGATTGATAACTTATCAATTGCGGTGATTCACTTAACAAGGCAAGAAAGGTTGTAAAACGGGCCAAAGCTCACTTAACAAATGTCTCACTTAACCAACAGAAAGTTTGGGCTCAATTGTGGTCATAAGTTGAGGATTACCTATTTGTGGGATTGGTATCTATGGCCTATAAATAAAGTATTTTATTTCTGTCTTTTAGGTTTGCATAGTTTTTATATTTTTTAAGACTGTAAGCCACCTGGAGTTACCTTGTGGTAAGAAGGTCGGCCAATATGTTTTGCAAAGAAATAAAATATAGACATCAGAGAATCTTTTGCCAAAGGCCCTCGTACAACATATATTTTGCCACCAAAATTAACGTATAATTTTAATTTAACTTTATCCCTCCATTACTTCTTTTTACCTTCCATTAGGACTCGGATTCACCAATAAGGTTTTCCACCCACTGCTTTGTTTTCAATAGTCATATTAGGTGGGTTAGATGGAAAACTGAGGCCAGAGAATAGAGCTGGAAGTGACCTTGGAGGTCTTCTAGACAAATCCTCTGCTCAAAAAGGAGACCCTGCCCTACACCATTTCAGAAAATGATAGTCCAGCCTCTTCTATCTTAAAATTAGTATTATATCACTGGTTAATTGTTCTCAAGTTTCTAGCTAGGCATGGGTCTCCTGGTATAGTCAGAATAACAGAGTTAGAAGGGACCTTAGAGGTCTTCTAGTCCAACCCCTGCTTGGGCAGGAAACCCTATACCATTTCAGACAAACAGCTGTCCAATCTCTTTTTACAAACAAACCTCCAGTGTTGGAGCATTAACTTCTGGAAACAAGCAATTCTACTGATTAATTGTTCTGACAGGAAATTTCTCCTTAATCCCAGGTTGCTTCTCTCCTTGATTAGTTTCCATCCAATGTTTCTTGTCCTGCCCTCAGGGGCTTTGGAAAATAAGTTGCCCTCCCCCTCTTCTTTGTGGGAGCCCCTCAAATATTGGAACACTATCTATCTTGTTTTCTATCTTGTTTCCCCCCCCCCCTCTCCTTTTCTCTCAATATACTTATCCATATCAATTCCTGCAACCTTTCCTCACAGGTTTTAGTTTCCAGGCCCTTCATCATCTTTGTTGCTCTTCTCTGCACTTTTTCCAGAATCTTTTTTTTTTTTTTTTTTAATAATGTGGTGATCAAGACAGAGGAGGCCTGAAGCGAAAAATGAGAAGTTTCCTTTCTCCAAGCCAGATATGCAGAGAGCTTTAATTTCTGCATTTGGGGCCACACCCAAGGCTTACAGAAGGCTAATTTAGCAGGCTATAAAGAAGGCTTGATGTGAAGCAGAGCTTTGGGCTCCAGTAGAAGGGAAAGCTTGAGGAGATAAGGAGAACACCTGGAAGGCTGCCATTGCTATCCCTGCTATCACCTGCTGCCTGAGGCAATCACTTTTCACTGTGTTTAATGACACAGCCTGATTACGATCAGTCGATCAGTCGCTGAGCAGCATGGCAGATGAAGGAAATGAATCACAGGACTTTGGGTTCCTCGTTCGCCTGCCACATTCATTGGGAACCCAAATGATGGAAAAGTTGCTTTCGAGCAGGGGTCTTCCAGCTTCGCCAGTTTAAGTCTTGTGGACTTCAACTCCCAGAATTCCTGATCTAACATGACTGCAGGAGGAATTCTGGGAGTTGGTCCATAAATCTTGAAGCTGTCCGGTTTGAAGAGCCCTGCTTTAGAGTGCTAGTTGAATGGATTGCCACTTATCCTACCCGTTTCAAGTGATAGATGAACACGGGAAGTTTTTAAGAAGAGATTGGACAACCATTTGTCTGAAATGATATGGCGTTTCCTGCCTAAGCAGGGGGTTGGATTAGAAGACCTCCAAGGTCCCTTCCAACTCTGTTATTCCACTCCGGTTCTGTTCAATTCTGTTCTGTTCCATTCCATATTTTCTGTTTCTATTGTTTCCATTATTCTATTATTTCTATTCTATTTTCATTATTTCTATTTCCTATTCTATTCTATTCCATTCCATTCTATTCTAATTCTGAAACAAGTCTAGCTAGAACACAACTGTTTCCTGTATTATTCTTCCCTCAAAGTATCTTTGATTTTCTTTTCCAGCACAGGTAGTCCTTAACTTACAACAGTTCAATTTGTGAACCTTTAAAGTTATGACACTGAAAAAAGCGACTTACAATTGTTTTTATACTTAACGATCGCTACAGCACCCCCCATGGTCACATACTTAATTCAAATGCTTGGCAACTGCTTCATATTTATGACGGTTGTACTGTCCTGGGATAATGTGATCTGCTTTTGTGACCTTCTGACAAGCAAGTCAACGGGGGAAGCCAGATTCACTTAACAGCTGTGTAACTAACTTAAACATTACAATGATCCACTGAACAACTGTGGCAAGAAAAGTTGTAAAATGGGGCAAAACTGACTTAATAAATATTTCACTTAGCAACAGAAATTTTGGGCTCAATTGTTGTCGTAAATCGGGGACTACTGTACACTTGCTGTTAATTTTTTTTAATATCAACAAATGCCTCTTCTATTTATCTAGACCAGAATTTTGGCAATTTGAAAATTTTTGAAATTTTGAAAAACACTGATTTAAAGATTCAGAACTTCTTTAACAGGCAAAAGAAGAAAAAAATCTTGATTTAAAGTGGGTTTTTAAAAAAATAAAATGCAAATAAATGGCAATTACGGAGACTAGGAAACAGCTTTCCAGGTGTCACCAAATGGGTGATTACAGTGACAAAACTGGAGAAAAGGAATTTGTACATATGCGAAAACATTTCAAGGAAATAAAACTGTATTTTTGTCCACATTTTAACCAACTTTCTAGTTTTTCTTCCAGGTCTTGGAATCTTACTCAGCTTTCTCAAAATTGAGAATGCCTCTAATTTGGCGGTGATAGTTAAAAAGCCATAATTGGGTCA
Organism: Laticauda colubrina; assembly: GCA_015471245.1. Lineage (NCBI taxonomy): Eukaryota > Metazoa > Chordata > Lepidosauria > Squamata > Elapidae > Laticauda > Laticauda colubrina. The sequence goes on along the minus strand of BLBF01000050.1, from coordinate 11,865,275 downwards.
CAGTTAATTAATTACATATACTCCTTGGGGTAAAATATTTTTATTTTCTCAGCAGTCGGGCAGTTTCTCCTGAAGTCTTAAATATGGTTCTAACATATTGATTCTAACTGGATGGGCAGCTGGACAGATTTAATTTATCAATCCTGCTAGAACAGAAAATACCTCATTGCTGGCAAAAACATGAGTGTGGCTATGTTTTATTTTTAAATGCACGGAGGCTTTGGAATGATGCAACCCCGAGAAAGAGAATTTATGTTGTTCAGAAGGGAATTGTGTTCTTTATGTGCTCAGAGATGGTTACACTCCATATATGGTCAAAGGTAATGTGCTGTTTGGTCTAGTCTAGTGATTAAGGCATCTGGCTAGAAACCAGACTATGAGTTCTAATCCTACCTTAGGTACAATTGGGGTGGGCTGCTGGGGGGTCGGGGGAGTCCCTCGCTAAGATTCCATTTAGTTTGGAGAACCCCCAAATCCCACTCCTGGCTGGCCCCGCCCCACCCACTCTGCCCCTCCCAGGAATCTCCACAAAGCTCATTTTGGATACAGGTAAGTGCAAGGCGCGCATGGAGGCTCAGGGAGGGTGAAAAATGGGCCTCTCGGAAGTTTGGAAAAGCCGGAAATGGGCCCATTTCTGGCTTCCAAAGAGCCTTCGGAGCCGAGGGAGGCCATTTTCACCCTCCCAGAGGATCAAGGAAAGCCTCCAGAGTCCGGGGAGGGCAAAATCGTCCCCCCGCCATGGTGCAGGAGGCAGACTAGGCCACACCTGCCATGGTCATGCCCAGCCAGCAACCGGGCAGAGAACCCATTGCTAAAAATTTTGAAGCCCACCCCTAGATACAAAGCCAGGTAGGGGACCTTTTGAGCCAATCGCTTTCCCTCAACCTGAAGGAGGAAACAGCAAACCTTCTGAAAAACCTTGCCAAAAAACCTGTAGAAAAACTGGACGTGGTTGTATGAAAGGGAAAAAATTTGCTGTTAGATTTCCTTCCCCACCCCTTAAAAATAATTCCTAGATCAAAGGTGGCTTTGAAAAGATATTCACAACCCAGCCAGCACAGCATGTCTTAATTCTCTGGCTGTTACAGTGGAGGGGAGAATTTTCTCTTTTCTTCAGATCTCCAGGCAAGGTGAAGATACATCTCTTGCAGCCACACCTTCGGCTGGTGAGAGGCATGAGGTGGCTTGCTGTGATGCTCTTCCTAGGAGGCCATGGAAACAGAAACAATCTTGATGATAAAACCTTTGATGTGTTTTCTTCTCTCCAGTGGTATCTGAGGGATGTGTCTGGATTTCCACCACCGAATCAATTTTTTGCTTCCTGGATTTGATGATCTTGTATTTGCTTCTCCTCCTGCAATCCTGGGTTGCACCCGTCTCCACTACCATCTCACTCATCAGATTTTGATTAGATATCGGTAGATTTTTTGGACGACACCGTATCCATGACCAGAGGAGCCAAATTTGGCTCCTAAGAATCTCTAATCTTATCAGGAAGCTGACTGGAGTTCTTTTCTTGTTGGTTTGTACATTTTGCTGCTTATTCAAGGAGCATCTTCGGCCTGAACAAGTTGGCTAGGTGGCCCCCATACGTGTCCACCAATGAGGTTTCATTTCTTACCCTGGAGGACACCCACGGGGTCCCCCCCACAACCAATTTGTTCAGGCTGAGGAAGCTACTTGGAAAAGCGGAGAAACATTTTGAACCAACAAGAAAAGAAGTTGCCGTGACTCAACATTCAGACAACCTTGCCTGGATTACTGAGAATCTTCACTGACCAATCTCTAAGCTGCCATCTGCTAACTACAAGGTTGCCCGTTAACTCCTGCACCTTACTTTCCCCCAGCAACTGGGGGCTCAGCCTTCTCTCTCCGTTTGCTGGATTTGGAATACTGTTTCCTAGTACAGCTCCCCTTAATCTGATACTCTTCTGATGGATTTAGGCTGCAATTCTTAAGCAACCCAGCTGGTCTCTTTTAGCGACAAAACCAGCTGAGGGATTCCAGATATGCTTGACTACCTTGACTTATGACCACATTGAGACCAGAATTTAAATGAGTTCCACACAATGTCAATTTTTTTTTAGTGCTTCTGTAACTTCAAATGGTCATTCAATGAATGGTTGTAATTCAAGAACTCTGTGTGTGTGCATGCGTATGGATGCATGTATTTTATGTGTATAGATAAGATAAAATTTATTTTTAAATTTTAGTCATTTTTATTCTGGGACACACTGGCACACATTAAAAATGAAATTCTGTTGCCTGTTCTAAAAAGCATACACATGCATAATACGCATATAGACATGCTATATACACACATATGCGTATTAAATATTTATTATTTAAACTGCTGAGTTTTATGTTACTGCATAGATCTTATTAAGGCATTTGAATAATTTTATTTGGTTTAACTAAGTGTGTGTGGGGGGGTGTATGGGGTGTGGGGGTGAATGTTGTGTTTCAAAAGAGCCTTGCATCCAACACATTTTCTTTCACCCATATAGTGATCCCGAGTAGCTTCATCAGATTAGTTTTTAATAAAGCATTGCTTTATTTTTGTCACAGACAATGAGAGACAGCAGGTAGAGCAGCCTTTTCCCAATCTTAATGCCCTCCAAATATGGGGGCTTCACCTCCCAGAATTCTTAGGAATAGCCCTGATCATGGGGGAATTCTGGGAATTGAAGTCTGTACATCCAGAAGTTGCTCCCATCAGATAAAGCTGAGAGTTTTGACTGGTTGGGTTGCTGACCAACTGTATGTATGTATGTGTGTATGTATGCATGTATGTATGTATTTAACATATTTATATAGCTTCTCATCTTGTAACCAGTTCTGAATTTGAAATGAGTCCAAATCCAGCCGCAAGGACAGCTGAATGATCTGGAGTTTGACATTCAGGTCAGCATAAAGTATCCCACTGGGTTGTTGTTTGGGATTTCAAAGTGCAGGTGGGTTATTGGATGTCGCCCATAATTTCTTGCAGGAAGGGTGAGATCAAACAACTCTACGGAAGCCTTGTATATTTTTAAGCAGTGGCTCTCCGTCTTGGAAACTTTAAGAGATGCAGACTTCAACTTCCATAATTCCTCAGTGAGCAGGCATGCTGGCTGAGGAATTATGGGTGTTGAAGTCCACATCTCTAAAAAATGCTAAGGCTCAGAATTAGAAAGAAACCATCCCTTACAGACTTTGAAATTAGGTTAGCCTGCAGGACTTAATTTTGAAGAAATAATGTCTCCTAGTATAGTCAGAATAACAGAGTTGGAAGGGACTTTGGAGATCTTCTAGTCCAATCTCCTGCCCAGGCAGGAAACCCTACACCACTTCAGACAAATCTGCTATCCAATATCTTTTTAAAAACGTCCAGTGTTGGAGCATTCTCAACTTCTGGAGGCAAGTTGTTCCACTGGTTCATTGTTCTAACTGTCAGGAAATTCCTCCTTAGGTTCCTTAGGTTGCTTCTCTCCTTGTCTAGTTTCCATCCAGGTTGCTTCTTGTCCTGCCCTCAGTTGCTTTGGAGAATAGATTGATCCCCTCTTCTTTGGGGCAGCCCTGAGATATTGGAAGACTGCTAATCATGTCACCCTAGTCCTTCTCTTCAGAAATAGTATTTCTCAGCAGGTTCTACATACCTGGAGGTGTGCTAGGACGCTTAGGGTTTTAATGGGACCATATATGGTGATCCAGAAAGAACATCTAATAGTCCTTGATTTATAACCATTAGTTCAGTGACTGCTCAAAGTCACAACTGAAAAAGTGACTTATGACTTTTTTTTCACACTTATGATTGTTGCAGCATCCCCATGATCATGTGACCAAAATTCGGATGCTTGGCAATTGTTTCATATTTAGGAGGGTCGAATGATCACCCATTGTGACCTTGTGACAAGCAAAATCCATGAGGAAGCCAGATTCACTTAATAACAGTGTTACTGACTTAAAAACTGCTATGATTCACTTATAACCGCTGTGGCGCGAAAACTTGTAAAATGGGGCAAAATTCATTTAGCAATTGTCTCATTTAGTAACAAAAAAATGGCCTCAATTGTGGCCGTAAGTCAAGGAGACTATCTTTATTTTTTTAACAAGGCAGTTTCATCTGAGATAGGGTTATAAAATTTGGTCTGCCCTGGGCTTCAAGAAAATAGGATTGTATCTTTAAAACCAATTGCAAAAATAGAAATGAGGGAAATGTGAGGCAGCTTTTTGGTCTCTGGGAATAGAGGCGGCTGCTGGCAGGAGGCCCACCAGGGTTTGCAGGAAATTGGAATGACAAAATTGGAATGTTTGTCAAAGTCCTTCTGGGATCTGAATTGCAAACCCAATTGCTCTGAGAATGGAACATCTTAATAAACTTGGCAAAGCTAAACTGCAGCCTACTGATGAGATGGTTATCTGGGTCGTTCTTAAAACATGATAGGCAGCCCCAGGCCCAGGTTTTAAAATTCTTAGAAGAAAAACCTAGTATAGCATTTTTCAACCTGAGCCACTTTAAAATGGGTGGACTTCAACTCCCAGGACTCCCCAGTTGGCATGAATTCTGGGAATTGCAATCCACCCATCTTAAGTGGCTCAGGTTGAGAAATACTTGTCTTCTGATATCATTACAGGTAGTCTACAACGTACAACCACAATTGAAATTTTTGTTGTTAAGTGAGACATTTGCCCCATTTTACGACCTTTCTTGCCACAGTTAAGTGAATCACTGTAATTGATAAATTAGTGATCCAGTTGTTAAGTGAATCTGGCTTCCCTATTGTCAGAAGGCTGCAAAAAGGAATCACATGATGTTAGGACATGCAATGGTCAGTTCTGACCAAGGTTTCTGAAACCATAATTACGCACACACTTATTTTAAAAACAAGACAACACTGGGAATTGTTTTCATTTCCAGCCGGTAATGAATTCTCAAACAGTCCCTCAAGATAAGCACCCACCTTTTTCTTCCATGAAGTGCTGCCAATAACAGAAGTATCAAATGAGCTAGAAAAAAAAAACCAACCAAAGTACAAAGAGCTTCAAGAATGAATTTGAAATGAATGAACGACTGCTTTCTGCAAAGGTTTCATCATCTTTGCCTGTCCTTTATACCTTATAGGAGGGGCAATCACTTCCTAGGCTTACTCCCAAGTTGCCTCTATGGTTTCAGCTGCTCTCGCCTTGTAGCAGCTCTGTGCACACACACACTGGGAACAGGCTCCCCTTGTTTCTCTACCTTGCTGCTACCAGACTGTGAAGGCTCCAGAGGCAGCACTCACTCCCAGGTGGTCCTGGCCCCATCTCGGCATTGGATGCAGGACCCTCGTCCGAGTCCTCTCCTGACTCCCGGACTGATCCCCATTCTTCCCCACTGTCCGATTCTGCTGCTGTCTGCCAGCAAACCACAACAGGTCCTAAGCATGAAGTCATTGCCAAGCATCTGAATTTTAATCACGTGATCATGGGGAATAACTTTGAACAGTCACTAAATGAAGGACTACCTGTACTTTTACCCAACCTTTAAGCGGAGGCAGCTATGCATTTCCTAAGTGGGGAGATCCCTTTCTTTGGCTCCCTTTTTCTCTTGCAAAGCAGGAAGTAGAAGAGAAGGGACACCGAATTGGGGTTTGGAACCCAGCCCGTTTTTCATGCTAGGATTTGGGGAGGTCACCATTAAAAATCTAGAGCTGGATGTTCCAACCCTGGAACTGTGCATGAAGTTGGTGTCCTCTACCACCTCCTTCAAGTCTTCTTATTTATTCCTGGGCAGCACGTGTTACTTTGTCAGACTTTCAGCCAACGAACTGTCACCACTTCATTTAACTCTGGCCCACTTTTGGAAAATAAACTGCCCATCTCTTGCCTTTCTTCCCCCTCCTATCCAGTAACGTGATTCATGGCTTCCAGTTGGGTGCTTTCCTGGGACATATTAACCCCCTTCTTTTTAGGAGACCCACCAAAGTTCTCGGAGATGCTTCCTTTTGTGGATCTGGAGAGGATCCCCTTTTCAAGAACTTTATAAAACTGTTTACTCATCTGCCAGAAGGTGTTGAATCAGATGGAGGGAGCCATTTTGCTGAGGCTTAAAGCCAGCCTCCTCTTCCATCTCCCTCTTCTCCCCCCCGCAAATTATCCGGGGAAACTGCCAAGGAACTGGAATTTAAGCCAAAGCTGGAGCTATAACCAGTCAGACCAGAATATGGGACGCAGCCCTCCCCCACTTTTCTTCAAGCAGCACACTCCTGTGCCAAGTTGGGGATTAATAGCTTTAAGAGGCACTATGGATCATACTTGGCTGTAGAGGCAAGTGCCAGGACAAATTGCACACGGTCTCCTCTTTCTGCAGCAAAGATTTCTGCAGGGTTGGTAGAACTGCAACACAACCGGCAGGATTTATTTACTGTTGTTCTGCATCATGTTCCAATCAACTCGTAGAGAATTGGGATCATCATCTCAGCAGGGAAGCTTAAAAAACAGCAGTTTTTGATCAAACTTGGCTGGGCCTCAGTCATTCCACCTGCAGGAAGGGCACAACTGAGGCCCAATAGCCGAGGGTCATGCTAATACAAGTAGCCCTTGACTCACCACCACAATTGAGCCCAAAATTTATGTTGTTCAGTGAGACATTTAAGTGAGTTTTCCCCCATTTTACGACTTTTCATGCCAGAGTTGTTAATTGAATCACTGCAGTTGTTATAAGTTCAGTTGTTAAGCAAATCTGACTTCCCCATTGGCTTGTGATAAAGTCACAAAAGGGGAAATCACACAATTCTGGGATACAGTCTGGGCTACAGTCATAAATAGGAGTCAGTTCTGGGCATCTGAATTTTGATCCCATTATCATGAGGATCAAATGATCATGCAATGGTTTTAAGTGTGAAAAGTGGTCATGTCACTTTTTTCAGTGCTGTTGTAACTTTGAACAAATTGTAAATCAAAGGCTACCTGTAACCCATTGAGGACTTCATGTATAGATGTGGATGAGAGAGAAAGTGAGAGAAAGAGAGAGAGAAGGAAACGAAGAGAAGAGAGAAGGAGAAAGAGAGGAGACAGAAGAGAGAAGGAGAGAGAGAGAGAGAGAGAGAGAGATGCTCACCTGAATAAGTGGACTATTCAGATGTGTTTAACTTAAGCTCCTATTATCCCAGGCTACAGTAGCTAGAGATGGCCATCAAACCAGGATGGCACCAGATTGAAGAAATCTTAAACTCGGCAACTTTTAAGTTGTGTGGACTTCAGCTCCCAGAATTCCCAATTGAACCATACTAGCTGGGGAATTCTGGGAGCTGAAGTCCACCCAATGTAAAGTTGTTAAGGTTAAAAGGTTAAGGCTGATTTAGATCTGGACATGGACCATAAATTGCATGAACCAGTGTGAGTGAGCTGGCCCTGCTGATTTGAAACATGTTTTCCCTTCAGCTCTTGCTATGTTTTTCATTTTTCTTTTAATAGGTAAAAAAGAAAACATTACAAAGCCAGTGTAGCTCTCTGGAAAGAATTGGAAGCTACCTTTCTAAACAGATGTACTGAGGACTCCTTGATCTCACAGGGAATTATTTCTGAGCAAACAGAATTAGAATAACTTTGCTCCTGAGACCCCTCCTGAGTTCAAAGCAGGGTGGGTTTAAAAAAAATGTTAGGCAAATTGTGCTGTGTTTACAACAAAGCTTCTTTGGTATTATTATGAGGTTTGTTTTCTTTTAAAAAATAGATATATAAAGAAAGGGAAGTTGCATGTAGTGAAGCAAAGCACCAATTTGGTTCTTTCGTTGGTTCAAAATCTTCAAGCATGACAGTTATTGTCCTGCATTCATGGAAATAAAAATATGGGTTGGGAGGGAGGCAGAGTTTAGTGCTTTTTGCAAAACCAGTCATCTAGCCTCCTTATCCCAAGGCAAAAGTAAGTGGTTTGTTCTGCTTGTTTAATTTTTATGATGTCTTCAGATCAGTGGAAAGTTCCTGAACTTCTGGCAACTTCCTGAAATAGTCCCTGCAGTTTTCTTATCAAGATTTGACCTCCAGTGGTTACTTTCTCTAAGTTACAACAATCTGTCCTTCTCCAGGTAGCCATGGTGGAAGTGCAACTGGAAGACTATGATTACCCTTGGGAGCTACTAGTGGCCTTCAGTGCCTGCACAACAGTGCTGGTGGCCGTCCATCTCTTCGCTCTTATGGTCAGCACCTGCATCTTGCCCAATATCGAAGCTGTCAGTAACATCCACAACCTCAATTCGGTCAATGAGTCTCCCCATGAACGAATGCACCACTATATTGAGCTGGCCTGGGGCTTCTCCACAGCCTTGGGCATCTTCCTCTTCCTCACTGAAGTGGTGTTGATTTGCTGGGTCAAGTTTATGCCTGTTGGCAACATTGGGACGAGCAGGAAATGCTGCACTCTGGAAAGGCTCCATGATGGGAACACCACAGTCTCTACGGGCAGTTCTGGCTGGAACGCTGCCATGGCCTCCACGGTGATTATGGTTCCAGTTGGCATCGTGTTCATCATCTTTGCTTTGCATTTCTACCGTTCCTTGGTGGGGCATAAAACTGATCGGCACCAGCAAGAGTTGGAAGAACTTAACCAGATCAAGTATCAGTTGGACGGAGAAGCCACGGCTCTGCAAGTGGTGTGAGTTGGCAGCCTCACTTGAACTGCAACTGATGTGATCTTTTAGAGAGAAAGGAGCTGCCATCGGTTGTATCCTGATTTTGTCTCAACGGAAAAACTGTTAAGTAACTGCCACTGTTGGAATTTAACCCCAAAGCTGTGATGTTGATGTCACTCCATAGTCTCCAATGTCCAACAACATTTGTCTGGATTTCCTAGGGGACAATTTTCAAGCCCAAGAGAGCTTATTGAAATGGGCTGCTCCTGAAAAACAGGAAAAGAAATCTAGGGAATCTTCCCTGAGGAACTTCCCTGTTTGGTAGATTTTTGATCATACAGTAAAATGTTTACAGGAGGCAGTTGTTGGGTGGGGAGGGAAAAGGATAGCTTTGGTCTCTCCTGGGGTGAGATGATAACTTCATTCTGTAAGATTTCAACTTTGTCTACAGAACTGGAGAACACAATCAAAAGATCTTTGCTATTTCTGACATTTCAAAATGGGTGGGTTTGAAAAATTCAGGGCAGTACATTCATTTGCAGTCCATTTTGCTTCTCTTCTCATCTTTATACATATGGAATGGTAGAGTTCACCAACCAAGATTGGTTAGACTAACTTTTGAACAGGTTTTGACCTAGAGCTGCTAGGTCCCAAGAAAGAGCCCTAACTTTGTCAACCTCTAATTCGGCCTGATGTTCTCAAGCTGATCTCATCTTCATGCTTTCATTGTGCAGTTCCTCTTGCTGCTTATTGGACAATCTGAAAATATCCCTGATAACCAAACCTTTCCATCAATTTGATGGAGCGTCACAGCATCTCCAGAAAGCCTGGCCTTTGATTCTCAAAGAGGCTAGGAAGTGCTGGCATCTTTGATTCGGCATTGTAAATCCAGTTCTTCCAGTTGGTTCCTTCTCCCTCTTCTTGGGACCCCCTAAATCCCACATTCCCTGGCAGAACGTTTGATCTAGCACATCTAGAAGAGACTAGGATGGAGAATGCTGTGCTGTAACCAAACTCTTGCATGCAATCTATGCCATTCCTCAAATGCTTGTTTGCTTACCTCTATGGAAACTTGGCATCAGTTCTGGATCATTGTCAGAGTTGGGGTCGGTACAGAAAGTTGGACTTCTGACCCAGGAATTCCTGGGATATGCATATTATCCCCATATATGTGCTTTGCCCCCAGTCATAAATTGTTTGCCCCTCCCCAGGGATCCTTATTTATAGAGGCAAAGTCATACAGTGGGGGGGGGGGCACAGACTGCTTGGCTCCACTGGGAGATGGCTTTGTTGTTTGGGGTATTTTCCAGAGGAGGAAGCAGACTATTGGAGTATGGTAGAAGTTAAAATCTAAGTCCATTTTAGGAATTTGTGGGTAGGGGAGGAATTTTGCTTGCCTCTTGCACTTTCTTTTAAGAACAGATTTGGTCTCAGTTCTTGGTGGGGAGAGCCACTGAACGTTAAAACCAGGCTGATATCTTCTCCCTCTCCATCTTCCTCAACTTCCTGTCCTACACATATGCGGACTAGCATCTTATCTTGTGTTGAAGAACCAAGAGTGGCGGTTGAAGAGTTAGGAAATGCCATTCTAGAAGACTATGCCTTAAGTAAGAAGATTAGAGCAACATATCACAGGCAGCTCTTTTTCAAATATAATGCAAGGCGTACATCTTTATCAAAGGAAGCAACCACAGTGGAAGCAGGTTTCCTGCTGAACAGGAAGCGGAACAGTTTCAGCCTTCGGTCTTCATCTCTTCAGGAACACTCAGATGTTTTCCCTTAAGAGTTCTGCTTCCTCAGAATTAGGGACAGTATGGACCCATCTCTTTTTTTGGGGGTGGGGGAGCAAAGTAGTTGGAGATAATTTGGAAATATGGGAAAGATATTTTTGTATCGATAAAAATAACACATCCTTTGTCTATGATAGATTTTCCAGCTGTTTTATTGGAGAAGAAAAATACATCTTTAGGATGTGCGTGTAGGAAGATGGGGAGGGGAATCAAAGTAGAATTAGACATAAAGCCCAATTGACATTCCCAGGAGCTGCAGGTCAGTATTTCTCAACCTCAGCAACTTTTAAGATGCATGGACTTCAATTCCCAGAATCCTCCAGCCTGCGTGGGAGGGTGAATTCTTCAGTTCTGGGAGCTGAAGTCAGTGCCTCTTAAAAGTTGCCGAGGTTGAAAAGCAGAGTGCTAGATCATGCAAGCAGTAATGAGAAGAAAATGCATGGAAGTTGGCTAGGGATATTGCTAAAAATATTGGAAGCACAGCCGCTACTAAATACTCAACACTTTCTTCTATCAAGCAATGCTTTACTTTCCCCTTAAAAAATGAATTAATTTAGTCTTAACGAGGCCAGCTCAATTACTTGTATATCTCAGAGCTTGGATTTTAAAAGCATTAGGGAAACCAGTTAACTTTACATCAGCCTTGACTAGCCTGGCTTCTTCTGAATGCACAGCTTCCCTAACTCTGAGTTGATATGATCCTGGGTTTTGTAGTCCAACGTACCTGAGGGGCAAAGGTGTTTTACATCTTAACCATGCAGGGCTAGAGTTTTTACACTTGTGAATGGTACACAATTAAGAGCTTGGTACACGCTTCACCATGTATTTCTATTAATGAAGGAGGGCGGCTGCCAATTGGGACATGTTTATATATATATTTAAAATAAAATGTTTTTAAAGAAAAAAATGAAGTTTGTCTACTCAAATTATTAAAATAGATTGAAATTAAATGTCACTCCCAGTATTACCAGCTGTGCATATATCACTTCTTCAATGGTTTTCCCTGCATTTAGAAATGTAGCTTATCAAAGGATTATTTAGCCCAATTTTTGCACATCTTCGACATGCTCAGATTTTATTACATGAGATTATGTTCAGGAAGAATCACCCAAGGTGAGACATGCAGCTGGAATGGCTCAACCTGGATTGGGTGTCATCTCCTTCATCTGTCACTGTTGTACTGCAGACATACTCAAAATATTTTATTGTTGATGGTTATGTTGCATTTGGGGTCGGGATAGTATGCAAACTTACTCTTGTCAGGAAATAAAAAATCCAGATCAGATTCCGAAAGGACTTTTCCTGACGCAAGCACCAATAAAGTTTAAGAGACCAGATAGAGGGTCTCTCTTAATAAATGCTTCTGAAATAGCATTTTGGACTGATTGAACTCTGACCTGCCCTGTTGAATGAAAAGAAGGTGCAGAGCACAGGATATTCTGAATTGTGGGTTCTGCTCTGCTGTTCAAAATTGTATCAGAAGTTCTTTTGGAGTCATGGCATACATTCTTGCTTTTGGAAACTGCTCCAGGAATTAAATCAATTGTGCAATCAGTTGTTGTGTGGTGGTAATGTTTCACACTCCTTTTCGCTAAATACCTCTGCCAGATCTTTATATTCCTCGGGATAAGGTAGTTTCTCAGAATCATCCAGAACGGTTACAACTTCCCTATTATTCACATATGGAAGGGACATAGGACCAACTGCAATTCGTAACTTCCTAAAACCGTCTTCCCACCATATCGTAGGCTTCCATTTGTCTAACCATACTAGACCTAAAATTAATGCTTCCCTCATCTGTGGTACTACAATAAATCATAAAGACTCCCAATGACTCCCAATCTCTAGTTTGATAGGAGTTGTCATTATTGTAGCAGGACCCCCACCTAAGAATGAACCATCTACTTGTTCAAAACGCATAGGTTTGGACAGATCTTCCACTGGTAACTAATTCATCAACCACTTTCTTACTAATTAAACATCTAGTACATCCAGCATCGATCAATGCTCCATACTGACCCCTCAATTTTCTTTTTAGATTCTCTGATACCACTGGTATCGCAAATGATCTCACAGAATTACTCACCAAATCATCCTCATCCAGACTGTCCTATCCGCTATCGTATAGCCCCGAGACTACCCTGGATAGTTGTTTGCTATCAGGTGTTTTCTTCTCACGTCTACTTGTCATTACTTCCATATTCGTTTTTTGTGACACCCCTTGAGATCTTTCAGAGGTAACTATCCCTTGTTTCGTACCACGGGGCACGCCGCTACTTTGTATATTACTACTTGTGGCACCAGGAATGTGAACTACCCGTTTTCTAACATATGTTTCTATAGATGGATACTCCATTGCCCTATGTCCCAGATCTTGGCATCAGAAAAACCTTATAGGCCCCATTCCTTTACCACTACTTTAACCTCTTCTCCCACCCTACCCTGTGTTGCTAATGCTCCTGTTTGCTGTCTTTTGGACCCTCCAAACATAGGACGGAACTCCCTCAGTCCCACATCCAACTCCACAACAGTTTTATACCATCCCTCCAGTTTCTGAGGGATCCCCCTATAAAGACAAGCCTCCTCAATCCTTTGTCTAAACCAGATCTAAACTCACTAATCAATAATCTTTCCGGCCAGGTGCGCAACCTAGTTGCAAACTTCCAAAACTCTGACATACTCCACAGCAGGCCTCCCGTCATGCTTTAATGGCATTAATGCTTCTTCATATTGATGTATCCTTGAGCTGTCTTCAAATTGAACTGAGTGTACCCTGTTTCTCCAACAATACGGCCTCCCCCAATAGGAAGTCCCAGCATATTTTATAGGCATGAAATGAAATTAAGCCCCTCCCCCCAAATTAAGGCCTATATTAAAACATGCGAAATGGGGGGGAATGGTGGGGGGGCTTGCCATTAGGAAGTACTTTTGTTGCACATCTGGATATGGTGCTGCTTGCGTTGACCCCAATACGAAGTGCCCCACCAACGCTGTCAACATCCAAGCCGTCGCCGCCCACCCGAAGATGCAAGGGGAGGAAATTAAGTCATCCCCGAAAAGACGGCCTAGCCATTTTTTCGAGGCTCAAAAAAAAATAAGACCCGGCCTTATTATATGAGAAACACGGTATCAAAAAACAAACCAACATCAATCAATTCCTTTGCATGCACACTGTGCAACTCTGCTGCCCAATCGGCAGCATCACCTGTTAACACTGTAGTTACCGTGATTATAATAAGACCACAGAGAAGGGTAGCAATTTGAATATAATTCTAGGTGGTTCATAATTTGACTTAATGCTAATCTATCAGGGTTCCCATCAAAGGAAATGTTTATAGGAGGTGGACCCCAAACCATTCTTTAGGGCCAATATCCAGATGTGCCTGACGGACCCCAGGATGGAATTGTTTGTCTATTTCCTACCTGTGCATCTCTAAATTCAGCCCTGGAACCTGGAACTGGTTTAGAGGTTTTATTCTGAGTTCCTGATACCCCCACTACATCTGCTAGTGATTCATCTACTTCCGTAGAAAATGCTCTCTCTGACCGCCTACTCATATTCCTGCTATCTCTGGCACTTGAACTAAAGAAAGATGTTTCTTCTGGTCTAAGTCTCCTCCCTGGACTGTCCCAAACGGTCTAGAGAATCATGAATGCTTATTTCACCATACTTGACATGGAGCAATTCCAACGTACTGGCATTTAAACTGGTAGTAGAAGTACTCCACTCGTCCTTGTCAGCAATCCATCGTTCCCTCCATTTTTCAAACGTCCCGGAGGGCAGCAGCATAAAAGTGGGAGGCTTCCCTTGTGAAACCTTCCCCGTCATATCATCCCTCAACTCCAATCCCGATTTCTGTTCTTTCTGGATTTTCAGCCGTACCACGGGCTGAGAATCTTCTTCACATCTCACGTTATCTGTTTGTCCACTTTCCAGAGACACCACATTATCGTCCAATTGGATTGAGAGATGCTCAGGCAACACGCCAGCCCCGCCAACAGCATTATCCACCTCCACCTCTGAAACATCTTCTAAACCGCCAACAGCACTACTTTCAGCCATAATATCACAGATAACAAAATAATATAGGATGTGGTAAGATCCGACTTTCCTCTCAACTTCTCTTTGGCACAAATGCGACAGAAATAAGACACTCTTCGCTTCAGTATTTGGTAACACAAAAGCTTATTTTTTATTCCTTCCTCCACAAGGAGTCCAAGACAATAGTTAAGCAAATAAAATAAAGTTGGATCTAATCTGAGTTTCCTGGGATTTGGTATTTATAATGATTTCCCCTCGTTATTCTTTATCACCCCAATTGCCTTTATTACCCATGATTACCATTATTATTTAGGATTATGCATCGTAACTCAATCACATGAATCATGGTTAATGCGTATATCTTAACCTCACAGCGTTTTACATATACCGTATTATTATGATAGAGTTTATTCTGATGAAAGAGAATGCCATGCTTCAGATCATTGTGGCTTCGGTCCAAACACACGTGTTGCATAATTGTGACAGACATATCCTTACTATTCCCAAGAAAATAATGACAATAAATTGGCCAGGAGTCAATTTCATGTCAATCAGACAATTTTTAAAAAGTATATGCATCTCTAGCTGCTATTCCCTAACATTTTGTAAAAATTAAAAGTTTGCTATGGCAATCAATTCTGCTCTAGGGGTCTTGGCATAGTTATGTGTCAGTTCCACTAAATAGATTAGACAAGGAAATAAATTCCATAGGAAGGCTAAAACTATATTTATTGAGATTGGCTATAAGAATAACCTTTGAGGTCTGTGTTATATCACCATCTTCTTAGACTTCAGTGAATAAGGATAGCATCTGCTTGAACTACTTCTTAATGTTATCTCATTGTTTAAGTGGTGTTTTAACCCCTTTTGTTTCGGTAATAATTCCTGCCTATTTATGTTATAGTCATCTTCAGGGTGGATAAAAATAAATTATTTTTATTAAAAAAAAATTAAAAATTGGATTTTTTAAAAAAAATATTATCAAATGTATTTTAATAAAATGCTTTTGGGGTAAAAATCTAAAAATAGTTTTCGATTTAAGATACCATAATAATTTAATTTATTCAGCTTGAAATGGAGCTTAGTTATGTAGTATGATGCTTTATATCAGTGGTAGTCAACCTGGTCCCTACCGCCCATTAGTGGGCGTTCCAGGTTTCATGGTGGGTGGTAGAGGTTTTGTCCCCTACTTTACTGTGGAACCAGTGGGCGGTTAGAGAAAATTTTGCTACTAACAGAGATACAAAAGTGGGTGGTAGGTATATACCCCTGCTTTATATTCTGCAATATTGGGACTATCGGTGAGTGAACAGCAGGTCAGAGGAAAAGCTGCTAAAGGACAGAAATGAAAATTGCCCTTTAAAAATCTTGATTCAAATCAACTTGATTTAAATCAAATCCACCTTGGGACTCATATTCTTTACTGTCTGTCAAGTAAGGTACTGGTATTTAGCCTGAACCTGTTTGCTGCTGCTTCAAATTGCTGCTTTTAAAGCCCCTATCACACTGCACCAACCGATGCAGAGGATGTAAAACGGACAAAAAAGCTTGCCATCTGTTGGTTAATGCGATGTACTCACTGCCTCCGTTTTGCTTCCTCTCTATCTGTCCAGCATCCGTTTATTGACGTTTCATACACTCAGAAAGTTTTGAGCTGCTCAAAACTTTTGAGCAGAAAATGTATCCAATGAATCCGTTCTGCATCCGCTAGGCATCCGCTAGGCATCCGTTAAACATCCACTATATCCGCTAGGCATCCGCTGCGCATCCGCGCAACTCCATCCGCTCCAGCGGTAAACGGACGCAGGGAGGAAGTGGAACGGACGCGGAACGGATGCAGAATGGATGCCTAGCTGATGCAGCATGGAAATAAAGCATGTAAAACGGAAAATACGTTCGCAGAGGGGACCTATCTCAGATATTAAGGATGTCTACAGGATGCCTAGAGGATGCCTAGAGGATGCAATGGGACACCTAAACTGCCTATAAAAAGGGGGAGCAACTCACCTGGATCTCACTTTCAGAACAGCAGCCCAGTTGCAGACCTCTGCAGCCTTCATCTGCCTCTTCCTCTTCCATAGCATCTAGTCATGTCCACCGTGGATCGTAACAAAGTCCTTTTGGCAGCCACCATCCTTCTGCAACAGTGCGAAGCCATCTACAGGCTCTGTGAACTCTACTATGGGAAGAAAAAGAGGCGGCCAAGAAGC